>OY776099.1:24789226-25189226 GCA_963675205.1 Catocala nupta
ACACTATCTCGTACAAAACCCAACCCTAACGTTAACGGAATACGTCAGTCTATAGTGATGGGAACGTTCATTTAGTTGGTAACCGATACCAAAAAAAAACGGGTATCGAAAAAACCGAGACAGGTTGTGTGAGAACAAAAAATGGAGCAAGATGCTACCATTTTTTAGGAGCTCATAATGTTGTTATTTATCGTCTGTTTTTAGTAAATAAATCTCTTTTGGTGGCGATTAGTGATTAGTTGGTATTTGTGATATTAATTTTTATGTTTTCCTGTGAAATTTTGACTGTTATTAGCGTGTCTGGTTTGTGCCACAGCTGTTGTTGTTACGCCCCCACGACCCGAGGAGGCAAGACGACGACTGTGGCACTACTCGTCAGCAGACTGGGATGGAATGCGGGAGTACTTCGCATCCATCCCTTGGGCTCAACGCTGCTTTGAGAACAGGGATCCTTCAGAGAGCGCTACTGCTGTCGCTGGTGAAATCATCCTGGGTATGGAATATTATATTCCATACAGTGATGTCACGAGCGGTGGCAGGAAAAGGCCCTGGTTCGGTCGTGAATGCGCTGATGCTGTTGAACGCAAACAGACAGCGTACCGCGCTTGGACCAGGGCTCGCACTCTCCACGACTCTAACGTGGATCACCTGAAGGCAGCGTTCAACCAAGCCACAAAGGTCTGCAAGAGGGCATACTTAAGAGCGGATGCCCAGCGCGTCGCACGGTTCGGCCAGGAGCTCATGGCCCATCCTACGGGCAGTCGTAGCTATTGGCGCCTGGCCAAAGCCGTGCAGTCCAACTTCTGCCAGACCTCGCTGCCCCCTCTGAGATATCCGAATGGATCACTGGCTCATCGGCCGCAAGAGAAAGCAGATCTGCTTGCAAATCTCTTTGCGGCCAACTCCCGAATCGATGACTGTGGTTCGCAGCCGCCTAATATTGCCAACTGCGGCTACACCATGCCTGATATACGTATCAGGCAACGTGACGTTCGTGCGATACTGCAGTCTCTCGATGTTCGGAAAGCCAGTGGACCTGACGGCATCCCAGCTGTGGTCCTCAAAAAATGTGCAGCGGAGTTGTCTCCGACACTTACGCGCCTATACCGGACGTCTTACGCCGCAGGCATTGTGCCTGAGGCTTGGAAGGAGGCGAACGTTCAACCGATTCCCAAAAAGGGGGACCGTTCCGAGCCAGGCAACTATCGACCCATAGCTATCACCTCAGTGCTCTCCAAGGTGTTCGAGCGGATTATTAACACCCAAATTGTCCGCTACCTGGAGGATCACTCGTTGATCAATGATCGCCAATACGGATTTCGGGCTAAACGATCAACGGGTGATCTTCTAGCGTTCGTCACGCACCTCTGGGGTGAGGCTATGGACAAGCACGGCGAGTCTTTGGCTGTCAGCCTAGACATAGCCAAAGCTTTCGATAGAGTCTGGCACCGGTCTCTTCTTTCCAAGCTTCCGGCCTATGGCTTGCCCCCTCAACTGTGCACCTGGATTGCAAATTTCCTGCAGAAGCGTCGTATTCGGGTCCTTTGCGACGGTCGCGCTTCCAAATTTATGCAGGTCAATGCAGGAGTGCCTCAGGGCTCCGTCTTATCCCCTACGCTCTTTCTTCTGCATATCAATGATATGTTGAATCTCGGCAACATACATTGTTATGCGGACGACAGTACCGTGCATGGGCGATATCTCGGACGTCCTGGAGCTAAACAGGCTGAGGTTGTGGGGAAAAGGCAGGATCTTGTCGTTGAACTTGACCAGACCTTGAACCGCATCTCTGAATGGGGTGCCAAGAACTTGGTCCAGTTCAACGCCAAGAAGACCCAGGCATGCGCGTTCTCAACAAAAAAGTCTCCGTTCCTTCCCCTCCCTTCTCTGAAGAACACTCCACTGGTGATACGTGACAGCCTCTCCATCTTAGGTATGGATCTTTGCCGCTCCCTTAATCCCAAAACCTACATCGAGAGCGTCATTAGGCAAGCTTCGTGAAAACTCGGAGTTCTGAACAGGGTGAGGTGGTTCTTCGCGCCTGGGCAGCTGTGCCTATTGTATAAGGCACAAGTGCGCCCTTGCGTGGAGTACTGTTCTCATCTTTGGGATGGCTCCGCGCAGTACTTGCTAGACGCTCTTGACAGGTTACAGCGGCGGGCTGTCCGTATCATCGGAGATCCAGAGGTCACGAGTTCACTGGAACCTCTGCAACTCCGTAGGGATATTGCCTCTTTGGCATGTTTCTATAGAATATACCACGGGGAGTGCTCTGAAGAGTTATTCCACCTTATCCCGCCCTCCCCTTTCCTATCCAGAACAACGCGTGCTGGGCTCAGATGCCATCCTTACACGGTGGAGTCGACTAGAGTGCGTACCAATAAGTTTGGGTCCTCATACCTCTGCCGAACGATCAAGGCATGGAATTCTCTGCCAAGGCACGTGTTTCCTTCTTCCTTCAATCCTGGGTCCTTTAAGCGGGGCGTGAAAAAGCACCTTCTCAGGCCGTCAAAGTAGAGACCTCAACATCGCCTCGGCTGCTATGAGGACGATGTGGAGGCCACTGCTCTTAGACCACACGACTGCTTACCATCAGGCGGAGTGTGGTCATTTTGACGAGCAAAATAAAAAAAATAAAAAAAAAAAAAAAAAAATTAAAGACTAAATTTTATGATTTATTGACATGATGTCATTATTAACGCAATATAATAAACATTTTAATTTTAATTCTCACTGCCATATTTTTAATTATACAATTTACTTTTATGACACTATTAGCATTTATTTATATTAAATTATAGTAACATATTAAAATATTTTGTCTTGCCATTTTTATAATTGATTTTTGGTTGGTTCACTGGTGTTGCGGTCAGTTGTGATCAATTTCCAGATTGAGACAACAAAAAGTTTTGAAAACATAGAAATAAAAAGAAAATGTTATATTTGTATCTCCATATTGTAAGGTTTTAATTTATTTTCCCTTAATTCTTAATAAAAGAATAAAAAAAGCACTGGCAACACTATCGATACGTTATAAAAACAACGAAACTTGGCATTTTGGGGAATTCTTATTTTGAGCTCAGGTCGATAACAACCTAGAGAATATTGTTTATATTACAAGCAAACTGTAAGTAAGGTAGATAACCAAAGTTCTGTATTTGTACAAATTGAAAGTGAAATAAAGTTATTGTAATAAGCAGAAATATCCTGACACAGTTTTATTATACCTGAAGTTTTCTTACAATATATATATATATATAATCTTAAAGATATTTATTGAGTATTTTGATCAAGAACGAGGTATCCCTCGTTCTTGATCAAAATACTCAATAAATAACTAAACTCAAACTCAATAAATAAAAACACCAACAGCACCCAGAGTTAGAACAACTATTTGTGGACCATTACATTTTCTGTCACGTGATCAAACCAACTACAATCGGCACACTAACAGTGGCTAGACGACCACTAAAAACTACTGGTAGTATTTAACAGTTCCTCAATTTTTTGTTCCACCAAAAATACTAATTGCACAGCAAAATTTGCATACCAAAACTACTAATTGCACAGCAAAATTTGCATACCAAAACTACTAATTGCACAGCAAAATTTGCATACCAAAAATACTTATTGAACAGCAAAATATATTTAAAGAGATCAAACTAAGTCGACCATATAAGTCTCCAATTTTTGGGTGGGTTTAAGAAGGAACCTAACATAACCTAACCCTTCCGAGACGGAATGCAGTGATTTGAGGCGTATAGGTGCTCGTTATGATATATTTTAGTAAGCATATTTTGCTGTGCAATTAGTATTTTTGATGTTCATTATGTTTAATCCCAAAAACTACTAACAGACAACATTATTCATTACCTGTCAATTTTTTAAAAGCCAGACATGATAAAAAACCGTGTTTGGCCGCCGGTGTTTCGCTGCCACTCAATCCTTCCTTACTAATATCATAAATACAAAAGTGAGTTTGTTTATTTGTTGGTTACGCTGTCACTCCTTAATTACTCGACCGATAATTATGAAATTACACATACACGTTGTCAAGTGTACAGAATAGGACATAGGGTACCTTCCAACCAGAAAATAGTACTATTTGCGTACCACAATGTTAGGTTAGGTGGTAGGTACAATCGTAAGTTTTGACCATCGTGGACCTTTTCCAGCACAGCAATTTAGGAGGGAAGAAGAAAAGTTCTTTAAACATTTTATAATATTATTTCCGTAGGCGATAGCTCAGTGGGGAGACCAACAGACTGCAATGCAGAGTCTCGGGTTCGAACCCACGTCGCGCACCAATGACTTTCGGAAGTTATATGACTTTTCCAAATTATGTGCGTATTGATTGACAATTATCACCTGCTTCCGTACCTCGGAGAGAACGTTAAGCCGTCGGTCTCAGCTGCAGTCGTTATTGGAAAGTCAGTGCCCTATAATATCCTGACACTGGTCGAGCCTTAGGGTATCGTTAGCCTTCGGGTTGCGGCGGTCAGGTGGCAGCCGCTCCGTGTAAAAACTGATATCCAGTCGAATCCGGTTAAACCAGAAAAGCCGATCCCAAGTGACTTGGGAATAATAAAGGCTAGGGAGAAGGGAGAAGAGATTTCCGTAGGTTAATAGCATCTTGACATGACCAAGAGAAACCTTGAAAATACGTGTTCTGTCCAAAAACAAGGAACGTTGGTCTCCTTGCTAAAAACAGAGCACTCCGAGCAAGCTCAAAACCACATTAAAGTGAAATGCTATGTTTCTAGTATTAGGAATACTTAAATCTACCAATAAATCGCCACATACAGTGCACTGTGGTCTTACCCAAGTGTCATGGCGGCAACAACGCCTTGATTTTAACAAATACCTACATCTTTCCTTCTTCGTGTCCTATATAAATATTGGTCACAAGTTTTTAACGTGTAAAACGAATAGTAAAAAAAAAATATATAATTATACTAGATATTGCTTGCGACATCGCTTGCCTTTATGTAGGTTAGGTTAAGTTAGAAACGGTACTTTTTTTCTGAGTAAAAGTTACCCTATGTCCTCTTCTATACCCTTGATAACGTGTATGCGACTTTTGTTGATGATCAGTCAAGTAGTTTAGGCGTGAAAGCAGAACAAACAAACTAACGTTCCCTCTTATATTATTACTTGGGAATGTGATTCTATAGATGATACACGTTTACCCAAGTCTTTGGAGTATATTAAAAAATTATAACAATTGAGCCCTTCAAAACACTTTAAAGGCTCAAAATATGACTTATTGGCAACGTTGCCATTTACAACAGACTAGCTGACCTGCGCAACTTCGTCTACTTCACATAAGAGAATGTTCTCCGTTTTTGGAACATTTTTCATTGATGCTCAGTTCCTATTATTCGGAGCGTGATGTTATATAGCCTATAGCCTTCCTTGAGATATAGGCTATCCAACACTAAAATAATGTTTCAATTCGAACCAGCAGTTCTTAAGATTAGCACGTTCAACCAAACAAACTCTTCCGCTTTATAATATAAATATAGATTACAAGGCGTAAACACTTTTAAGACTGTCAGATTTCAAAGTGAGAACTACCCGACTTAGATTGCACGAAAAGCTGTCTACACTAAGAAGAGTGAATTCACACATTACATTGCCATGACAAAGAACGATAGTGTACAATTTTTATTATAAATAAGCGTGATAATACTGATATGTCATAATGGCTTTGTGTGTCAGAGATAACTTAAAGTCCAGAATGGCGACCATATATAAAAAATAGAAATGCTCATCTATGATTTAGCCCTTTGGATCTGGTAATATAAAATTTGCTATATTTGTAACTAGATTTTGACCGCAGCTTCGCTTGCATAAATGTAGGTTTGGTTTTGTTTTCAAACTTTATTTTTATTTGAGGGGTTTTTATCCACAAGGATTTTTCTTTTTTTGACGTGGGGAAATGTGCTAATCGCATTCCCTATCGCCAGTTTTGGGGCGTGCTATAGGGATATATCGGGATCCAGCCCCTCAGATGGATTTGGGCTGAACCGAATAAATCCACCGCGGTGTTCCTCACACCTTTATGGCGGGGCCGCGCGGATCACTCTCGCATTTGAATCGCGACCCCGCCAAAGATTCGACCCGTCGATGGACGTGGCGGGTCCCACACAACCATCACACATACAGGACAAATTCATAAGAATTCACAAACATATACTATTTACACAAATATAAAAATTGACACACAATTGGGGGACCTAGTCTCTTTTATTTAATTTTTTTCCCCATTTATTATTTTTTTTGGGGTTTTTGCCTAATCAGACATATTAACCCCATCATACCTTTTGACATAAGTAAGACCATTTTAACATAAATGCTATTAAGTATAATAAACTAACAGGTATATGTTAATTAAAAAAATGTTAATAATAATAATAATAATAATATTTATTTGCAAAAACCGATATACAATTTTACACACTATTATACGTACAGTTAAAGAAATAATATAGTTGTTACAGATTGTGTGTTGACTCCAACACCTTTGCTAAGTTGTTACAGCAACTTGTATTAAAGGTGCTGGGCCCGACCCTTTGGAGAACTCTATTTTATATTACATTTCTTTTGTAGATTGTACATTTATCATAAAACAAAAAGAAACAAAGAAGCGTACGTGTTAATTCGAAAATATTTAGATAAGTGTGTTTATAAGTTGGCAAAGAAACATTAATTTTTCTTTGTAATTATGTCTATTTGTAACAAGCATGTATGAGTGTATGTGCGTGTGTGTGAGTGTATGTGCGTGTGTGTGAGTGCGTGTGCGTGTGCATGTGCGTATGCGTGTGTGTGTGTGTGTGTGTGTGTGTGTGTGTGTGTGTGTGTGTGTATGTGTATGTTTGTATGTGTGTGTGTGCGAGTAGGGCGTGATTGAGATTATTTGAATTATGTGAAGAGAGCGTCAAGTCTGTAATAATTTTTCCGTGTCATTGTAGTTAATAGTCAGTAGCCAATTTTTTAATGTGTATTTTAGCGATGAATTCGGAAGTGAGTAAAAACTTAGTATTTTATTGAGTTTATTATAGAGATGTGGTCCTTGGAAACACAGTAGTCTTTTTGTAGTGGTGTACCGACTACAATAGGGTTGACATGCTTTATCCTTACGTCTTTTGGTAAGTGTTTGATACGGTGTTTTGTGATGTTGTAGAAGTACTGTATTTAAGATAAACAATTGTCTGACTGTTAGTACTTTACAATTTGTATAAAGATCTGTAGTAGGGAAGAGAATGGGTCGAAAAGTAGCGACCTTCAGAACCGCTCTTTGCGCTCGTTCTAGTTTTAACATGACCGTTTTGGGTGCCCCACCCCAAACGGAAACACAATAACTTAATAGGGATTGACAGAGTGCAAAGTATGTATTCCTTATTGTTAGAGATTCTGCGACATGACGGAGATTCTTGAAGACAAAGATAAGTTTTCTTATTCTTTTCGCCAGTAGTTCTACGTGTGGTGAAAAGTTCAATCTATTGTCAAGAGTCACTCCAAGGTATTTAGTAGTGTTAGTACGTTCTAGCTTAGGGCAGGCACAATCAGTTGAGCCAGGCAGGGGACATAAGTGCGCTACTAAGGAGTATAAGTCTGGGGGTTGATTCAAACTACGAAGACTGTAGGTGAGTATTTTGGTTTTGTCTGTGTTTAGTGTCAGTAAATGGGTATTGAGAACTTGAGTAACCGAGTTTAGTCCTTTTTGTGCTGAAGAGAATGTATCCGTCCAGTCGTCGCCAGAAAAAGTGAGAGCGGTGTCGTCAGCAAAAGCTGTGATTTTTCCGTTTTTGAGATTTAGATTGCAGAGTCTATTGACGTAAATTAGAAAAAGGGTAGGACCAATCACGCTACCCTCTGGAACGCCAAAAGTAACAGACTGATCGGTGCTAAGGTAGTTTTGTATTTTTACGCACTGAGTTCGGTCTATGAGATAATCTTTAAAGATGCTAAGTGATTGGCTACGAATGCCCATATTTTCTAGTTTCGAAATTAAGTCAGGAATATATACTGTATCGAATGCCTTTTTCAGATCCAGAAATATGGATAGTACTTTCTTTTTCTTGTCTAGCTCCCTAGTGACATGATCTATAAGATTGTTGACGGCGTTGCAGGTCGATAAGTTTTTCCTAAATCCGAACTGGTTGGGAAAAATAAGCTGCTTATCCTCTAGATATTTCATCAGCCGTTTGTTAATTAAGCGTTCTAAGATTTTTGATATTGAAGGTAAAACTGCTATAGGACGATAGTTATTTACAGAGTTTCTTCTGCCAGATTTATGTATTGGGTGAATGATGGCCTTTTTAAAATAGAGAGGGAAGGTGCCCGTGTCTAGGCAGAGGTTAAATATGAACGTTAATAACGGAATAAGTGTCAGTTTGTAGCGCTTTAGAAATTTCGTAGAGATATTGTCCCAGCCAACGGCGGAGTCTGTCTTGAGTGACATCAATATCTCCTCGACCTCTGTATTGTCAGTCTGTAACATAACAAAAGATTGTAGAGTAGTGGGTGTAGACAAAGAGTCGTCTGGTGATTGTTGACTCATTTGCTGGCGTGTAAATTTGTTAGCAAGGTTTGTGCCTATGGTTACAAAGAACTCATTCACTATATCGACTGATTTTTGAGGTGATGGGGAGGATGTTAATAAATCACTGTTAGGAATATGAGGCTTGTCAGTGTTAGTAACCCGCTTTATCACCTTCCACATCTTTTTATTGTCATTTGACGCCTCTCTTAGCTCAGTACGGTCAAAGTCTCTTTTGAGTTTTTTTAGAATTTTTGTACAAAAGTTTCTGTATCTTGAGTATGTGAGTCTTAGTATAGGGTTGTTTGGAGATTGTTTAAGTTCCCTGTGCATGGCATCTCTATTTCGCATGCAGCGAAGCATACCTATAGTCATCCATGGTTTGAGTAAGCGTATGGAGTTAGTAACTTTAATTGTCGAAGTGTGGGAGCTTATGAGACTAGAGAGAGTGTTAATTAGGTATTCGGTAGCTTCATTAGCATTAGTAAGTTGGTAGATGGGCTGAAAGTTGATAGTATTCATTTCAGTGTCAAGGGATACGTAGTTTGTTTTGGTGATAGTATTTAAGTTAGATTTAAAAGGTTTTTTTAATTTAAGGCAAAGGATTACTGGCTTGTGATCAGTCACAGAGGATTCGATAACTAGGGTTAACGCTGACATGTTAGATTTAAGTATGACATGATCGAGACAGGCTTTTTCACGAGTAGGTAAATTATGGGCAGGTAACAGACCATGATAAGCTGTGAGGTTTAGGTAGTCCGAGATATGATGAGAGGGTGTAGTAGAGGCGATATCGAGGTTAATATCTCCCACAATAACAATGTTTTTAAAAGAAGTGAGGTTAGATAGTAGTGAATTGAGGGATTGCAGAAAGTTGCTTACATCTATTACAGAGGGGGAACGGTAGATACAGATTATGACTTTTTCAGTACCAATTTTTATGACTAAACAGCTAGCGTCAGATAGGTCTGGTTCCTCGACAGTGTAGTTGTCCATGTTGTACTTCTTGATATAGAGAACCACACCATCATTCTGATTTAAGAGTTTCTGTGTTTGAAAATTGAAATAGTTGTCGATAGTTGGAATTGAGTCTTGACGTTTCAGCCAGCATTCGGTAAATACCATAATTTCGCAGTCAAGGTTTATTCTATAGAGAAGAGTTAAGAAGGAATCTAAGTTTGAATGTATCGAGCGTATGTTCTGGGTGATTATTTTTAATTGTTTGGTGGCATTGCTGACATATTTAGTGCATTCTTCAGGTTTACAATTTAATGTACTAGAGACAGAGAGCTGATCAATACAGCTCGTGATATTGGTTACAGTATCCACTGGTAAGATGTATTTAGTGTTGGAGTACTTTGTGAAGACCAATTATGATACAGTATTAGGACTGTAATCATTCGTGGGTATGTTACAAATTAAGTACTGCTATCAGGTCACACATCTATTTAGCAGCCTCTGAAGACGGTACAGCCAATATAGATTGCAGTACCCCATATCTAATCTATTTAAGTTGAATTCATTTAACACTCGCTCTCGTTCAGTTCTATTTCGGACACAATCCATCAGCAAGTGTTGTACATCCTCAATTTGATTACAAGCAGAACAATTTGGTGAATCATTTTTTTTCATAAGAAATGCAAACTTTGCCGATGGATAGGGGACCTAGTCCCCGACGAGAAAGCGGAGGACCTAGTCCGCCTCATCCACAAGGATACGCCAACTCCATCGTACCGTATCATGTATGATACGATAAATACTAAGACAATGTTGTGTTATGTACAACACAACATTATCTTAGTATTTACCAGATAAGAGAATTATTGATGATTATTGCGGCTGACTTCTACCAAAGCACACAACCGCATTGCAATTTCCGACTTTGGATTCGCCAATATACTTGAATAAGCCCAATATTCAATTTAAATTGTCTGATCAATAATTCCCTTTCATTCCTCTTCCTGTAGGTTTGGTTAGTAACATTAAATTTTCTGAATGAAAGGTACCCTATATCCTTTTCTGTTCCCCTGACAACGTGTATGCGAAATTTCATCATGATCCATCGAGCAGTTACGGCGTGAACTCATTTTCGCATTTAATATATTACTTAGGAGCTAGAAAACTATAATATTAGTACAGATTAATTAAATCAAAATCTTTGTTCTTCTCTCTAGCCTTTATTATTCCCAAGTCACTTGGGGTCGGCTTTTCTAGTCTAGCCGGATTTGACTGGATATCAGTTTTTACACGGAGCGGCTGCCACCTGACCTCCGCAACCTGAAGGCTAACGATACCCTAAGGCTGAACCACTGTCAGGATATTATAGGGCACTGACTTCCCAATAACGACTGCAGCCGGGACCGACGGCTTAACGTGCTCTCCGAGGCACGGAGCAGGCGATCATTGTCAATCAATACGCACATAATTTCGAAAAGTCATATAACTTCCGAAAGTTAGAGGTGCGCGACATGGGTTCGAACCCGAGACCCTCTGCATTGCAGTCTGTTGGTCTCCCCACTGAGCTAACGCTGCTAAAATAAACAGTAACTGTAACCAAAAATGAAGTAAAATTATCAATGACTTCAGAAATTCATCAATAAAGATAATTTAATCTCTGTAATGACAAAGTATTCTATCAATATCTCGATGACTAAGCCTGATAACTATTTGATTTGAATTCTATTAACATTTTAATTATATATTTTTATTCACACTGTCACAATTAAGTATTTAATATTAGCATTTCATAAAGATAAAGATAAATTTACTTGACTCAACATGTGTACAATCAGGTGTTACAGATATTTTTTGTCTATACAAGCTCTGTCTGGTCAGACATGCAAATGTATGTGTTTAATAAGAATTTTAAAATTATGCTGGATCTAATACTATAATTAACATGTGAATAAATATAAAAAAATAATTAATTAATAAGTAATTTCCAATAATAGAATAGTAATAGACCAGGAATGATTCCTGTGTCAGAAGGGATTTTAGAAACATTCAAACATCAGATACGAAAAGGGATCTATGTGGACAAAAATCCACATAAATCCCCCAGGGGATCGAAGCAGGGGATCCTACTGAACGGTGGTATCCATATAGATCCACCAGGGGATCACACTCGATAAAGGGATTTATGTGGATAAAAAATCCACATAAATCCCCAGGGGATGGAAACAGGGGATCCTTCTGGACGGAGGCGAAGTATGTCCCGGGTGGGGATCGAACCCACAACATTCAGTTCGCGACAGCGGCAAAGTGACTACTTAAATAATAACGTCATCCATGGTGTCTTTACAAGACACAACTATTCGTCTCAACTAACTACCATTAAGCAAAATGTTTCAATTCAATCATTATACCAATTATAATTTAAAAAATCTCCGACGCATAATTAATTTGATACCCATATTGACGGAGTTGTGAAAAAATAAATGTAATTCGCCATTTTGTGGTGGCGGCCATCTTGGATTTGAAATTTATCTTAGTGTATAGTATTTTACTAGTCAAGCCCTATCATTTAATACTCATATTGAGGGAGTTGTGAAAAAATATGTAATCCGCCATTTTGTGGCGGCGGCCATCTTGGACCAATTTTCATCAAACATAACTAAGAACACTCCCGACTAATTTACCTTTCAAAGAAAAAAAAAAATTAAAATCGGAGCTACGATGCCACAGACAGAACACACACACACACACACACACACACACACACACACACACACACACACACACACAGACACAGACACGTCAAACTTATAACACCCCGTCGTTTTTGCATCGGGGGTTAAAAAACAGCATCACCAAGAGCAAGTCCTTATGTTCCTTTCATAACTGTTTCAGGATAGTCCTTGTCCAAACATAGGACAGCTCATAAAACAGGCAGCATTATTTATGGAGTGTTATACTCAATCGATAACTTTGACTGAAACAACAGATGAATATTTATTACCTATTCATATCGAAACGGTTGCACGGATTTATAGTTTAACATCAAGTTTGCATGAATTCCAGTCTATGTAAGCTTGGTTTTAAACTGTAAAATAGAATATTCGGTTATAAGCCCGAATATTTATTTTATTTGGTTTGCCAAGCAGATATATGATACTCTGAAATAATATACATGTCACAAAAATATTACCCATAGGATAGTTCCCTATTTTATTTTATTATTATGTACACACAACGACACATCAACCTAGACTGTTTGGACTTTGAACTATTAGAAGTTAAAGCCCGTCACAGACGTAGCTATAATATATATTAATATAACGAGATATATATTATAGTATAGCAAGCTATCACACACGGGAGCTATACTATAATATATATTTTGCCCTCACTCGGTCTGCGGTCGTCCTTGCAAGCGCACGATTTTAAAGCTTATTTTCTGTACAGGTGTTCAAATATTGAAATAACACTGTAATCAATCTAGGTACCTAAATTGAAATGAATTCGACATGAGGACTTCTTTTAGATCTAATTGAAAATCCCTCAGAGGATGATTCCGATGATGAATTTGATATGCATGTTGCCTTGTCAGGAACGAAAAATAGAACCATCTGGGTTGAGTCGCATATAAAACAAAAGAGAACTCGTGGCGAATTTAATTTGTATCATGATTAAAATTTATCATCGAATAAATTTGCACAGTATTTTAAAAGTTCAACATCGGCATTTATCGAGCTTCATGAATTGATAAAAAATGATTTAATAAAATGCGATACGGTTATATGCAAAAGCATTAGTTCTGAAGAACGTCTTGCAGTATGCTTGAGGAAAGAAGTAAAAGCAAATCATATTTCAATAATTTATTATAATTGCAACACTTGTATTTGATTTAAATAAAGTACGTAATTTAAGCTCATGCGCATCGAGCACGGACGTCGGGCAGGCGTTCAAATGGAACACCCCTATCCTCAAAATATATCAAAATATATATTAATATACCAAAATATATACTAATATGCCAAAATATACCGAGATATATATGTCGACATATTTTGGTGACCTTATAGAAATATATATTATAGCTGCGTGTGTGGTCAGTCGAAAATGTATATAGAAAATATGCCGTAATATGCCTTGCTATGATTCATATTAATATATATTATAGCTACGTCTGTGACGGGTTTAAACGCTGCGAATCGTGCGAGAGAGTGCATTATATTTTTGTTATTTTGTCTCATTCACGCTGAACGGGACGCGACGCTCTATCATTACATCGACACTACAATGCACTGTCCCTTTCCAAAAATTCTGTTTTTTGTATGTAGCGTAGTTATGCGTATATAGAATGTCTAACTTGATGTATAGCCGTGTGTACATTATTTGACACACAAAAGCAAATAGCAATCAAAAGAAATCTATTTGTACTTAATATAATGTTAGACAACGGGTCTTACTCGCGATAAAGTATTTAAAAGGTAATAAATCCCTATTGATTACCCGACGTTTCGACCGACTTGCATCGATCGTGGTCACGGGTTGACTGATGTGAGCTCAGCGGCGCTTTCGTGAAGTGCGGGTTTCGGCAAACGGTCGAAACGTCGGGTAATCAATAGGTATTTATTACCTTTTAAATACTTTATCGCGAGTAAGACCCGTTGTCTAACATTATATTAAGTATGTGTACAAATCGCGAAAGTTTAAAAGCTTTTAAATCTATTTGTGTAAAGATTTTATTCCTCCTTTAGAAAATAATTAAGAATTACTCCCTTATTTTGCAACCAATTTTGTATCAAAATTACAAAATTGGTTGCAAAATAAGGGAGTAATTTATATTTTAAATTTGGATAAAGGAAAAAGTGGATTCGCAGTCGGAATGTCTCGCTATCTCCCTTGCACAGCTGCGGTTATATAGCAGCTACGTCACAATTTGTATCGTGCATCCTTTTCCAGCCATTTGATCGACTCCCGCACTAGGAATAAATCCTGTGTCGCGGAGGGCTTTACAAACATTCAACCCTCAGGCACGAAGAACATCCAGACTCGGGACAACTATTTGTGGATTACACGAATCTTTGTCCCGTATGGGGATCGAACCCACAATACTCGGTGCGGCGGCTGTGGCGAGACGATCACTTAATTCACTACGTCATCAGTGCAATCATATTTACTTACCTTTACGAACAGCGATAGCTCAGTAGGGAGACCAATAGACTGCAATGCAGAGGGTCTCGGGTTCGAACCCACGTCGCGCACCTCTAACTTTCGGAAGTTATATGACTTTTCGAAGTTATGTGCGTATTGATTGACAATTATCGCCTGCTTCGTGCCTCGGAGAGCACGTTAAGCCGTCGGTCCCGGCTGCCATGAACATCTATGGCAGTCGTTATTGGGGAAGTCGACACAAAAAGATCCCACTGTGTCGAAGTGTCGCCGGTCTGTACTGACTGGCCCCCACACAAGATAAGATAAGATACCTTTACTATCAGATTTGAAACGCTTGTATCTTATTCATTAAAAGCTGACCCGCACAACTTCGTCTGCTTCACATAAGACAATTTGCCCCGGTTTTGTGCAACAATTTTTCATTACTGCTCCACTCCTATTGGTCGTAGCGTGATTTATATAGCCTATAGCCTTCCTCGATAAATGGGCTATCCAACACTTAAAGAATTTTCCAATTCGAACCAGTAGTTCCTGAGATTAGCGCGTTTAACCAAACAAACAAACTCTTCAGCTTTATAATATCAGTATAGATTGAGTAGATAGCAACATTTTTGTAAATGTAACAAATAGATAATGTAACTATTTGACTTAAAGAATAAAAAAATGTGAGTTAAGTACCTACACTATTATAAGGTAACCAGCAGAATACTACCGACATGAAGCCACTCCTCACACAAGCATATTAGCTTCGATGGAGGGATTAATAAGAATACTAGTAATTTACAAGTTAACTTATAAAAAGGAAGTCTGGTATGATTGTCAACAGTAAATAAAGTGGAATCCATCATGTCTTCAATTTCTCAATAAACACACTAAAACATAAACGAGTATTGATATCAGCCCTGTAATAAATTGTCCCACTGCTGGGCACGGGCTTCTCAGTGTGAGAAGGAATAGGCCATAGTCCACCACGCTGGCCTACGGTTGGCAAACTTCACATACCTTCGAGAACATTATGAAGAACTCCCAGACATGGAGGTTTCCTCACAATAATTGCCTTCACCATTTAAACGAACGATAATCAACTATTTAATACGCACATAACTCTGAAAAGACTAAGTCATAATAGATGGAATCCTACAAATATCTCAATCGTAACTAATATTATAAATACGAATGTGAGTTTGTTTGATACGCTTTCAGTCCTTAACTACTCGACCGATCATCATGAAATTTCGCATACACGTTGTCAGGGGAACAGAAATGAACATAGTGTACCTATCATCCAGAAAAAGTACTGTACTAATCTAACTTAACCTACGTTTCTGCGAGCGAAGCCGTGGCAAAAATCGAGTATTTTTAATAGGTACTTTAAACTTAACGGGGTTTTACAGTTAAAGCATATTTGAACCCCCTACTATATTATATCTAAAACATATAATATGATCCTTTATGAAGTTGTAGCCACTGTTCACTGGTAGGCTAGTCGTTCCATTGCCTTTCTCTATAATATCCTCCAAACCGAATTTCGGTCACGGCAGCCAATCTTAACGAGACTGTCTATCTGCGCACGAGTTATTATAGTGCACAAGCGTGTGCGCAAACACAAGTGCACTCTCTGTTTCCTAACTCTCATGATCCGATGGGACGGTAATCCAACACCTATGTCTAACACCACCAACTTCCTAACTCTGGGCTGCTATTAAGATTTCTTAACAGAAAACCCAATAATTATTGTTGGCTCGACCCGGGATTCAAATCCGGGACCTCACGCACAGCAGTCGCATTCACTACAGCTGCGCCACGGAGGCAGTTGACCAACCAATGAAAGATAGATTTATCTGTAGGTAATACATACTAATTAATTACTAATTGTCATAATTACCTTTGGATTACCTCTAGCGTGTACTATGACGTCACAGTTATGTCGATGAAGGGTTAACTTGAGGATTAGTGATGTACTATTGGTATGTAATCATGTTTGACATGTGACATGATCGATGTTTTACTTGATCGATTAAATCTGTTGTAAATGTTGTGTAATTGAATATTGTGTGTTGGGTTTCAATGAGGAGAGGCGGAAATTTCTTTTACTTTTGTCACTGTAATGGTGTATGGTGGCAAGTAAGCATACGATCAGACGGCCTATGGTATATGTGCCGTAACTTGTGGTCTATACTAATATTATAAAGAGGAAAGATTTGATTGTTTGTTTGTTTGTTTGTAAGGACTTAACTCAAAAACTGTTTAACCGATTTTAAAATTATTTTACCATTAGAAAGCTATATAATTACCGAGTAACATGGGCTATATTATATTTTAAAAGTACTGTTACATTTGACCAAACCTACTTTTACGTGAGCGAAGCCGCGAGTCTCTTATGAAATGAATGATAGAAATATAAACTTTATTCGCTTAAGATAACATATATATGTTATAACAATCACGGTGATACAAGTTAAGAAGGTTTGAACTTATCTCGCCAACAGTGGACATTTTCAATGTACTTATAAGTAATATTTTTTACTTAATCACATAATTATTACCTATACTTATGCTTATTTCTTCAAAACACTTGTCAAAACAAAATGTCAATAACATTCATACATATTTTCTATTATAGCTAATAAATTCTTTAACACTGTAAAACTACTTTCTAGGAGCCATGATTTGAGTCTACTTTTAAATTTATGTATGGAAAGTTTATATTCTCTTATCTCTCTAGGCATGTGATTGTAAATTTCTGATAATCATCATTCGGCTATTATATCAATATCAAATCCTCGATACAGAACATCGACACTTTTCTCCGCACTATTAAGATAGTGTCAGAACTATCAAAAGTGCCAGTAGGTAGGTGACAGCTGTCAAAATGTTTGCTGAAGTGTTTAGTTTTACTGGATGACAATATTTATTTTTAAATGCCTTCTTTTCTAATATAAGATTACGAGATTCACGCTTATCTTTATAAACAGGAACTAGATTTTACCCGCGGCTTCGCTCGCGTAAATGTAGTTTATGTCAATTTTCTATCCCTCTAGAACAAGGATGAAAGGTACCCCATGTCTTTTTTTGTACCCCTGACAACATGTATCCGAAATTTTAAGACGATCGGTTGAGTGGTTAAGGTGTCCAAGTGAAACAAACAAACTGATATTCGCATCATCATTACTACACAACAAAGTCACCCGCTGCGTCTGTTCGCGATAAACTTAAAAACTACTGAACGGATTTTCATGCAGTTTTCATCAATATACAGAGCAATTTATGGGGAGTTTGATGAGTATAAATTGTTAAGGTTTTGTACTACCGGTGCGAAGTCAGGGCGGATCGCTGGTTTATAATATTATAGTTAGGATGAAGGATGTTAACACCTAAACTCAGAACTATCTGTAAATCGGACAAATTCTTAACTTGTAATAATTGAACTGCAACACCGAGCGAATCGGAAGAAGCCACTTAAAGTACGGCGCAGGCGCCCGTTATAGCAGGTGCCTATGTATATGCACTTGCTGAGTAAAAAGAAATTCGATTACATGGAAATCGTATGACCCGCTTCCAAACACTAATCGATTCTATGCCACTAATTATAATTGGAATCATAATCGAGTGTTCGAAACTTGATTTGATAACGACGTGATTGATAGATAGGTCGCGGTTATGAAAATTGATTACTGACGACAACCCTTTTGTTAGAAAAATCTACTATTTCTATAGCCCTATGCACTAAATTATACTGCATTAACAAACTAGTGCTATTTACATCGTATTTACGTAATATGCCTAGTATGTACTCGAATACCTAATACCAAAGAATCGAATAATTATTAATATTTCGATTTTATTGACAGTTCGTATATTTCGATTTTTAATCGACAAGCGCACGTCACTAATATGTGGTAAGTGCATCACTTATCTTCCTATACAACCTACCCCACAATCACGTTGTTAGTATTATGTTACAGATAATACCGTTACTTCAACTTTACAATATTAAAGCTTGAAAACAGTATTTATCCTTTACGTAGCAATGAGTGAACTAAAATTATTCTGTCACTAGTGGAAAGCGAGGGTTATTATCTGTCATTTGTAAACGGCCCGCCAGTTAGCTTTGAGAAACATTCGATATTATTCGCAGGAACAAATGGCTTTTCTTAGCTTTAAACAGAAAGCCCAATTATTATCAAGACTTCGGTAAAGCAACATGGCCGCGTAAATGTCAATTTTGACCAAACAAATAAGAAACAAAGCTTCAATATCTGTTCGGAATTCGAATCCGAGCACAAATTTAAATAATAACTTGTATATTATGGTATGAACTGTTGCGGTTCCATATTTGAATTGTTGCAAACTCGAATTCAATACGCGTTTCAAAAATAGAACGCTTTATAAAAAAAAGGAAATTTCTCACAGAGAATGAAAACTATAAGGAATGGCATTTCATAAACGCGAATAACCAATTCATAATTCAAAAATCAGAACGCAATTCGCCAAAATTACCACTACGCAGTAAAAAAACGCCCTAGCAGCGTAGCAACGTCAAGCCCGAGCACGCAGGCTCTGGCAGCTCCCCGGGACGCTGTAGTGATCTCCCCCCGCGCCCCGCGCGCGCGTCCCCCCACGCGCACGCCCCGGGTCACACGGCATCAGTCGCCCATAGTGCGTGCACGTATTTACCCGTTCGCTCCCAACCTGTAGCGTCGACGCAGTGTTTACGGATTACAGTGAAAAATTAGTGACAAGGTGTGTGTTTCTCAGTGTTTTTATGAATGAAAACCAGCGTGTTGAACCGGTCCACCGGATGGTTGGACGTCGGACCGGTCCGGGTTTCCGCTGATACAAGTTTCGTGAGAGTAAGCCTATGTTATTTTTTTTATGTAACTGGATTTTTGATATGTTTAATTAATATTTAAGTGCATCGGTTGGTGTGAAGTGCGTTTCTTGAGAAAATAGAATGTATATCTAAATTGTAATTGTGTTTGTACGGGAGACGTTTTTGTGTGGAACGCATTTAAATATTGTCTGTTTAAAGCTGGTACATTGGTATTAGTCGTAGGTAAGTGATATATTCTTATTTTAAACATAATCAGATAGAAAAATATGAGAATTGTTGCTTAAATGAAACGGTTTTGTTCGAAATACGTATTTATGCGGGAAGGATGTAGGTACTATGATATTGCAATTTACCTCCATTTTAGCCATATGTCTTGATGCCATCCATGAACCAATTATACAAATTTAATAAAGATATATAATGATGAATAAAGACATCATATTTTCGAAAGTACGTCAAATTGAGAAATATATAGGTAGGTACCAAGATATTCTTTGCAAAATTTCGCAAATTTTGTAATATTTATCTAGACTTTTCCTTCGGCTTATTCGTCTATTGTTAGCCAGTATAGTTCTAGCTGCTTGAAATTCTCTAACTTAATAATAAACTGCGGAAAGCGACGGCTCTTCGATATTATGTATCACATTTTGGGAATAGTATTTCGCGTTATCTAAATAGATTTCTGCTGATCTGTATTACGATAAGATGTTTGAATACAGTAGGTACCTATACGCTGAACATTGTATCTATTACTTTGTTAGTTCAATTATGGTAATAAGCCGTCGTTAGCTTCATAAAATAATATTTTATAGGTATTGAGAGTTTTATAGCTAAAGAAGGAGCCGTTTTATAAGTAGCTTACACATACATAAATACTTATATCCGTCGACTGCCTTATTGGTTCAGTCCGGTGGCGTAAGTTTGCCGTCAATTGTGAGGTTTCAAGTTTAATGCTCGAATAAGACAAGTCCTATCCGTTTTTTCTGAAAGTTCGATTTCAATAGGAACGTTGAAACTGCTTGGTCAAGTCTTAATAGGCAGTGAGAATTTTGCAGTAGGAAAACCCAATTTAGTGTCTCGGGTATCAAATCTGAGATATTTTGATCGAACGCGTACAGTTTACAGTTACAGACAAGTAAAAGTTTATAATCACTAATTATTATAAAATAATGACCCACGCCGCGTCGGTCTATCTGTTCGCGATAAACTTAAAAACTACTGAACGGATTTGCGTGCGGTTTTCACCAATAGACAGAGTGAATTATGAGGAAGGTTTAGGTGTATAATTTGTTAAGGCTTTGTACTACCCGTACGAAGCCGGGGCGGGTTGCTAGTATTAAGATAAATATTGATAGTAGCTAAGTCATTTTATTTTCAATGTTGACGCTGAGCTTGCATGAAACTTAGAAAAACGTGCTCTTCTGTTATTTACCATAACATAACATTTAGACTATATATTCCAGAAGGTAGGCAGAGGCTTATCTTATATATAAAATTCTCGTGTCACAATGTAAGTTACCATACTCCTCCGAAACGGCTAGACCGATTTTTATGAAATTTTCTGCTAAGGTTTTCCTGGGAAGACTATATGGGGTTTCATAGGGACTTAATAGGTTTTTAAATTCAAAGTCAACAATTACTTATTTACCTACGTCACAAAGTAATACTTATGAACGTCATTCTTACTTGTTCCTACTAATATAATATTATAAATTCGAAAGTAACTCTGTCTGTCTGTTACCTTTTCACGGCTAAACCACTCAACCGATTTATATGAAATTAGGTACAGATATAGTTTAAAAGCTGGGGAAGGACATAGGCTACTTTTTATTGATATACATATGTACCTACCACGCGGGCAGAGCCGCGCGCTAAAGCTAGTAGTTCATATAAAAATGAGTGTAGATACTATAGTTACACATTATAGTTAGTTGCTTGGTTTAGGCAATGGGTTGAGATGAGACCTGCAAGAAAGTCACGGCCACTCTTTTAAATCGCCAATTAAATATAATTTCGGTATTTACAACTCATATCAACAAGGTGTTGCAGCCATTATACCATATAGGAACTACTGACTTTAAAAACTAAAGATATAACTTATCTATGGTAGGTTCTAATGTTGATTCGCAATTGGAGCTAAAATCTTGCTTTACACTGTGTTCTCTATGATTGGAATATAGTTTGTGAACCAAATAAATAAATAAACCGGACTGCTGTAGATTGAGCCTTACCTTTAAAATGATTATTTGATAGATTCCGATTACGATATTATTTGTAAAACTAATATGAATAGTTCTATATTAAATATCTAGCTTCTTACTACAATTACTTAAATATAACTAGGTATGGTTAGGTTTTCTGTTCAAAGTTATTTAGCTGCCGCATATAAACTGTAGGCAGTAGACGGCATTAGGTTCTATATTACATGAGGGACTTAAATATAACTGACAATATAATATTGTCTTCTGTTTACGCGAATGTTATTCATTGAAATTAAACTAATATATTATACAGATTTTATCGCGTTGTTTATTCAACACTCTATTATATAATTTAGAAACTGTTACACTACTATACTATACTATTAAACTACTGATTTCAGTCCAGTACTTCAAATAGTCAAACCCAAAAAGAAACAAACCACAGCTAGACTTCATGATACTTTGAGCTCATTCTGTGTAAATAGAAACACCAATAACTAAATTATGATCGGGAACTTTGAAATAACTACACTGGAACATTGAGACAACTACCATCTTAGTCTCCCCGTGACCATGGCTGCTGAAAAGCAACCGAAACGTCGGGGAAAGTGTAAACTTAAATACAAATAGTTTTAATAGTTTTAATAATTTAATTAGCTTAAAACTTAATAGTATAGTATAGTAGTGTAACAGTTTCTAAATTATATAACAGAGTGTTAAATAAACAACGCGATAAAATCCGTATAATATAGTAGTTTAATTTCAATGAATAACTGACAATATTTTTTATCGATTTTATTTATATATATTTACTTAAATATAAATCGGCAGCCTGTAGGGGGCCAGCACTGTAACTCCTTAACACAGGCAGCTCAGTAGCCTATCTAGGAGAAAAGTACTCCACCCACCATTATTGTAGTTAATGTATACCTACTATCTATAGCAATAAGACTGTGTGTATAACTAGAAAGTAATTTCATTTTTAAATAAATTATTATTGTTATTAAATTAATATACAGGGTATCCGGTAATTAATGGATAACCTGGAAATGTCTTATAGTGGAAATGATAGCCGTTTAGAAAAAAAATGAAAACATCTATCCTAACTACTATCTGAGGTATGTGTTTTTTTTTTTAATTACCATGTATAACTTTCTTGTATACTACAACCATAAATGAATGAAATCCATCGGTTTTTTGTTGTTTTATTATTAAACACTAATTATGCTAATAGATAGACGGTCAAAAGTATGCTATGCTAATATAGCTTGCACTTTTTAATATATATATATTTTGCTTTCTTTTCATTTTTTCTGAACGGCGTGCAGTTCTACTATAAAACATTTCAAGGTTATCCATTAATTACCGGTTACCCTGTATATTTGGGTGTAATTCTTGTCGGCTATCAGCCGCTATAACTTTCTCGCTATGTTTAAGTCTCAAACTTGTGACTAACATCGGAACGTGGGTCTTAAACATAGCGACTATAAATCCATCACATATATAACTAATATTAGTAATGGGACTTAAACATGGCGATTATATACTTCTGCCTACCCCTTCAGGGTTAGTCGCCATGATAATTTATAAAGGGGCGTGTAAGTTGCGTAGTTCAACAAAAGTGTCATACCGAGGATAGAATTCGACCCTGATCCACTTATATATTTGCGTTAGCCAACTTTTAAACTTACACTGCAGTATTTTAAGTCCGTTTAAGTTATTGCTTATACTGTGACCTCTATACTAGAAAGCTGAACTGACCATCGCCAACAAAAAGATGACTCCATTTGTTTTTCGCCATTTTGGCGCTGAGAGCCAGTGAGTGTACTTGGAACAATTTGCTTTTGTCGATAAGAACTTTAAACTTTAAAGGTTTATTATTACCAAGATTGTACCTGCGGCTTCGCTCGCTTAAATGGAGCTTACGTTAGTTTAGTTAAAGTACTTTTTCCTGGATATAAGGTATTGTATGTCCTATTCTGTACCTCCTGACAATGTGAGTGGAAAATTACTTGATGATCGGTCGAGAAGTTAAGGCATGAAGGCGTAACAAACAAAACAAACTCACATTAGCATTTATATATAATACTAACTGTCCCGATAGAGGGTAGTCCTGTAATAAGAAAAAAAAAAAAGACAGCCATCCTCGAATCCACTTGAACACAAACAAAAAAATTCAAATCGGTCCAGCCGTTTAGGAGGAGTTCACTGTCAACACACGTACAGAAGAATTATATATAAAGATTATTTATTTATTTATAATATTAGTTAGGATATAGTTTGTATAGATAATGTTTATAATAAGGTAAACAAAATGTTTATCAGTATAGATTTTCACAGTATGCTTATTAGATTTTGAGCGTTTTAACTACTCACTAACTAAGTAAGTACATATGTTTTGTAAAATGCTGAAATTATAAATAAATGGCAGTTTAAAAGAGTGGTTGTGAGTAACTTGCAACTATCTTCTAATAGGTTCTTTGCTTTAGTAAGCTCACTGTATAACAAAAAGTTCATAAGTGTTACCGAAATGGATAAATGATTTTGGTCTTTGATTTTCTGAACATAAAATTCTTAGTAAAGACATTTTTATGATTAAAGGCTGAATACTATAGATGACATATTTAGGATCAGTGTATAAAACATTGTTATATGTATGATGTTCATTCGATCTATGAATAGTATGACTAAAACTATAAAAAAGCCATGTCTTTACATAGGCAATATCTCTAAAAAAATAACTGGTGTCGCCTAAAGCTTTGACTAGACACAACATAACATAACCAGAGTCGCACACAAATATCAGCAGTTATTTTTAAGTCGCACGCAATGACCCAGCCTATCATCATACATACTTAATTATTTATAAGTCCCTATTTGAGCACTGTATTTTCTTTTTCCATGTATTATATTTATATTAGGTATATTATGTTTTAAGTCGTGGCCAACCGCTGTCACAGTTGACACGCGATCAAAGGCTTGCCGGTTTGTAAATTTCAGTCAGAATAGCTGTTTGAATTTATATATCGAAATGAAAATTAAAACATCATGTTTTAATATAGAAAAGCTTTTTAGATCGAAATTATAGGTGGAATAGATGTTAACGGACGGAATAAAAGATACTCGCAAAAATATTATTCTTGAAAAAGGTTTTTTACAGTAACGCGCCAGTAGTCATATCCTAACTCCTAACTAATGGTTCTCCCACACTGGCTGTTACAAAATGTTTACAAACATTTTTTAACACTAAACATTTATTAACAAATGTTCGGAGTTGTTACATTCTGTTAAGAATAGTTAGATGTTTGAGTGCTACATTGATAGAAAATATTTACAAACATTTTTTACATTTTAAAACATGATATCGGTTTGCAGTTTGGATTTACGTCCCGAAGAGTCTACTCGAATATGGAAGAAGATTTGATTATTGGATTAGCTTGCATTTTTTTGTTTAAAAAAGTAAAAGCGCTCTAACTGGATGCACCAAACACTAAGTGCTAGAGAAAAGTATAGTATATCCTCATGTCGTCTGAATAAATGTTTACAAACAAATGATAACAAATGTTTTAATTGGTTAACAAACAATTTTGTTTAGAAATGTTTAGTAAACATTACATAACATGAAAACATTTTAAAACATTTTCTAACATTGTGATCAAATGTTTGCTAAAAATATTTGTAAACATTTTGTAACAGCAGTGTGGGAGCTACATTATACATATTATAAATTCGAAGTTGAGTGAGTTGAGTTGGCTTGTTTGTTACACTTTCACGCCTTAACTACTCGACCGATCATCGTAAAATTTCGCATACACGTTGTCAAGTGTATAGAAAAGAAAACAGGGTATCTTTTATCCACAAAGAAGTAGTTTTCGATCGAAGCCGTGGGCAAAAGCTAGTATTTTTTTTAAGATTTAGCTATTTTGCTCATAAAAATCTAATCATATTGACTAATAGGAAATTCCTTTAGAAGTTTCATATCATTTTAATGTAAAAATAGCTGAAATATTTGAACAGTTAGTTTTACGGATCGCATTCGTCACACATTAGAATTTCAGCTTTCATGACACATCGGAAATGTTTCTGAAAAGAATGTCGTTTGTATATTAATCACATTTTCCTTTATAACTGCATTAGTCAGTGGTATTGATTTTAGTTTGACTAACCAAGAACATGGTAATGCAAAACGAGATCTCCCCGTGAACATGGCTGCTGTAAAGTAACCGAAACGTCGAGGCAAAGTGTAAACTTAAATATAAATAGTTTTAATTCATTTAAATAGCTTAAATTGTAGTAAAGTTGAATAATAGTAATGTTAGAGTTCAAAATTCTGTAATAAAGATGTTTTAAAATAGACAACGCGACAAAATTCGTATAAAGTAGTTTAGTTTAATTAGTCGGCCTCGATGGCGTAGTGGTTAGTGTAACCGACTGCCACGCCTGAGGTCGCGGGTTCGATTCCCGCACAAGACAAATATTTATGTGCATGAACATGGATGTTTGTCTTGGTCTGGATGTTTCTATGTATAATATGTATATATTTACAAAAAAAAAAGTATATATGTATGTTTATCCATTGTCTAGTACCCATAGTACAAGGTCTGCTTAGTTTGGGCTAGATGGTGTTGTGTGTATGTGGTAGAATATTATTATTATTACGCGTAAATGTAGCATAAAGTTTAATTTGGCTAAAGGTGTATCGCACTCATATATATTCCTACCGTTTTAGGTTCCACGTGAGCTTATTCACATCTACCGAGTATACTTTCAGCTTTTAATGTTACTAATGAAAAATTCTTGACAGACGAACGTAATTTATTTTTATTTTTAAAAAGGCAACTCTATAATAATAATTAAATCATAGTATATAATAATAATAATTTTTATAGTAATAATTCCTGTTTCGCGGGGGACTGTACAAATATTCAAACAAAGGCTATAAAGGACACTTAGATTCGGAACAACCATTTGTGGACCACACAATTTTTGAACCGTGTGGAGATCGAAAATACTTAAAATACTACGCCATCCGTGCAGTCAAAAACTCAATAGCACTTTTCCGACTCGGGAATCGAATCCAAGTCCTCATGCACAGCAGTCGTATTTACCATCGAAACTAATTTTACATACTATTGTTTAAATTACCGTGAACATGCATTATAATACATTTCAAAATGGCCACTGCAAGGTGTACAATAACATTTACGGAACAGGTGGATTTGAACCAGTTGTCTTACACACAGCTGCTAATTCTGTTATTATATTGAACCACCTTGCACTATTAACCTTATATAGATATATTTATATCGGTTAGCTGTATATAGAACAAAGCCACACGCTAAGAGTTGTTTTTATTTTTGTCTGTGTATCCCACTTGTCTTTATAAAGGTTAATGATCTTACGCCTATATTCTTAAAAGTGTAGCTAGAGTTGTATTATATAAACATTTTACAAAGTAGACACATGTACAAAATTTTGGCTTATTGGTCATTTCGCGCGAATTGTTACTCACGAATTGTGCGAATCGACACTTTCTAATATATTATTTTTAAGTGACGATTCGCACATGTCTATATAATTTGTGTGTCGGAGGCCTAATCACCCTCTTTTTTCCTTCCCGCTTCTTCTCCTTCCCACGACCACTTACCATCAGGTGGGCTGTATGCTTGGTTGCCAGCATGGTAGTAAAAAAAAAAATGTGCTAAACGAACCAATCTAAAAATGTGCGAAATGTGCTTAGATGTTGTTTCACACAAATCTATCTCTATAATCTTCTTTTTAACACGCTTTTATTAACTGGGTTTGTATGTATATATGTAGCAGAATCTTTGAACGTGATTTTCACCACTTTCAAACCGACGGATTGATTTTAAACTTTGCACACTTATCGAGGACCGATGACAATACAATAATTTAGAAAATTACAAAATAATATATAGTTTTAAAAACTAAATAACACGCTTTATTAAAAAAACCAAACAAAAAAGTAGATAATAATTTAATAATTTTAATGTAAAACGGCGTGAGGGTTATCAAAATGTCTTAGAACCCCACGGTTTTTTACATTAAAATTATTAAATTATTTTCTGCTTTTTAGTTTGGTTTTTTTAATAACGCGTGTTATTTAGATTTTTAAAACTATTATTTATTATTGTTGATTTGCACACATCGAACTATAGCAGACGGGGACCACTAAGCCATGCATGCTTTGGTAATGAATTCAGACCTCTGCGTAGTCCAAGTTGACGATTCGCACACATCAAAATAATTTGAGTACAAAACTAGTGCAGATGGTGTCATTTCGCACAGAAACTACTAAGCCGTGCTTTGGTATTGAACTCAAGACCTCTGCGTAGTCCAACGGTCCCCCACTAGATTATACCTACCTAGCTTTTAATATTCAATGTTAAACCTTGAAAATAAACATATTTCTCATTATCAATCCACACATTACACTAAACGGCACTTTTTAGTGTCAATCGCTTCGTAGTTCGGTCACACATTACACATGAGCACGTGTCATGCGAACGATAACAACCTAATCCGAGTAATTTGACACAGCTTGATAGCTGCGACATGATGGTGAATACGCCCCTAAAATTAATTGGTTGCTGTTTTGCAGCTTAAAATTTGCTGTATGTTTCATAATCCTATTGTAGTTCGAGTAGCCAATTTTCAGGGATTGAAGACCTGTAGTTAGGTATGTTCTGTAATCCTACTGAACTTTGAGTAGCCGATGTTTAAAGACAAAGGCTGCTGAAAAGCGATTGAAACGTCGCGGAAAGTGTATATTTAAATAATTTAATAATAGTTCAAATAATCAAATACTTTAATTTTTTATTATTACTATATTTAACCCGCGGCTTCGCTCGCGTATATGTAGTTTAGGTTATCTTATCTTATCTTATCTTAAATGCCAATACCCAAATTCTAAAATACATAGAGGTTTTAAAATTTACTCCATAATAAATAAGATACCAGCGACACGCAAGAAACAACATTATTATACTTTCTTATGTAAGTGACAACTGTTTTAATGTTGGATGATGACTTAGGGCTTGTACTACCACCTCCAGATAAAGTTTATCTATAAGATACAAGTCTCGCCATCTCTCTTCTTTAATCTAACATGAGTAAGACAGCATGCGATTTATCTTTCGGATAACTTTTACTTGTTAGTGGTAGAAGTGGCCGTTAAAGTCCAGAAAAGTCACCATGAAGTCTATCTGTGACAATTTAATTTACAAAATTAAAAAATAAAAAATTCTCTCTCTGTTATTGATTAATAAACATAAAACATGTTTGTAAAGACAAAAATGCACGCATTGATGTTACCGTCGTGGTAGGTTTAGTCGGTATTCCGGGAGGTACTTTACTATTATTCCATCTTTCTTTTACCGAGTCCGACATAATCCCTCCGCCCGCCCCCGCGGAGGGTTATTGCATTCCCCCACGTAAAAAAAAAAGGATATTTAGTATTAAAAACACATAATTCGACATTTAAAGATTTTTTAGATGTACCAGGCGCTATTCTAGACTTTGTGTAGAACTACTGAGAATATCTTCACAGAAAAACCTAACACTACCGACATAACACTCGGTATTAATAAATACCAACATAAAAAACCTACTAACTCAAAAACACCTATTTAAAAAATATTCCGTCACTAAAACTAAAACAAGCATCTATAATAAATAAAAGCTGGTCAACTTGGGAATCGAACTTGCACTAATCTTTAAGTGGGCGTTACACCGGACGCGAAACCCGTATGGCTTCGGAACTGGTTTCTGTCTACACCACTAGTTTATTTTTAAAGTCACCCATGGTCCATGGCCATAGTTTCAATGTATATTTGCTTTCATTTTATTATCTACTAAGCTTTACCCGCGTCTTCGTTCGCTTAAAATGGAATAGGTTATATTAGAAACAGTTACTTTTTAAAATAAAATATAGACTATGTTACTCGGTGATAATATTAGCTCCTAATGGTGAAATAATTTTTTAAATCGGTTCAATAGTTTTTGAGTCCTTACAAACATACAAACAAATAAAAAGTTAAATCTCTCCTCCTTATAATATCAGTATAGAAGTATAGATGATTGACTATTAAAAAATGTATTGATGCTATTTGTACATTTAATCCTAAATTTATATATTACTAGCTGACCGGGCAAACGTTGTTTTGACATAAAAAAATGTCTTGACCAAAAGATTAAAAAAAAGTGTTTATGAAAAATAGATAGTAGCCGATTCTCAGACCTACTAAATAGGCATATAAAATTTCTTAAAAATCGGTGTAGCCGTTTCGGAGGAGTATGGTAACTAACATTGTGACACGACAATTTTATATATAAGATAAATGCGAACTTGAGTTTATTTATTACGCTTTCTACCTTAACTACTCTACCGACCATCATGAAATTTCTCATACACATTTTCAGGGGTACATAAAAGGATATAGGGTACTTTTCATCACGAAAAAGTATTGTTCCCGAACGAAGCCGCGGCCAAAAGCTAGTAGACAATATTTGAATGCAGCGGTAATGAATGCGATTGCTGTGCTGTAGTGTTTGCTGTCGCGGATTCGATTCTTGGATTAAGCAAATTGCTATTTGGTTTTTTCGTTTAGACATTTAGCAGCACAATGGCTGGCACTGTGTTAGGTAGATGGTAATAGGCCTAAAATCACACCTATTGTAAAACCTCTCTGCTTACCCTTATACATCAATATAAATAAAAATAATACTTAATTAGAAAGAAAGAAAAAGAAAAGAAATAAATTTAAATACTTTATACGGATTTTGTCGCGTTGTTTATTTTAAAACATTATTATTACATACTTTTGAACTATAACACTACTATAATTTAATTTTAGTAAGTTTAAATTGTAGTAAGGATTAGTCAAGAGCAGCGATAGCTCAGTGGGGAGACCAACAGACTGCAATGCAGAGGGTCTCGGGTTCGAACCCACGTCGCGCACCTCTGACTTTTGGAGGGTATATGACTTTTCGAAATTATGTGCGTATTGATTGACAATTATCGCCTGCTCCGTGCCTTGGAGAGCACGTTGAGCCGTCGGTCCCGGCTGCCATGAACATCTATGGCAGTCGTTATTTGGAAGTCAGTGCCCTATAATATCCTGACACTGGTCTAGGCTTAGGGTATCGTTAGCCTTCGGGTTGCGGAGGTCAGGTGGCAGCCGCTCCGTGTAAAAACTGATATCCAGTCAAATCCGGTTAGACTAGAAAAGCCGACCCCAAGTGACTTGGGAATAATAAAGGTTAGGGAGAAGAAGTTTAAATTGTAGTAAAGTTCAATGATAGTAGTATTATAGTTTAAAATTATATAATTAAAGTGTTTTAAAATAAACAACGCGACAAAATTCGTATAAAGTAGTTTAATTTTAAAGTAATTACTGAATCGATAAGTATGTAACCACGGTATCGAAAGGTTCTTGATATCCCTTAAAGAAACCGGTTTCGAATCGGAATTGACCGGATATGCATACGTAATTCAGGCTTACTGACTGTGGGAAAGGGAACTGGCTTCTAGATATACGGTTTAATATTCATTTAATATGTAAATATAGTCCTGACGACTCTAATTATAGATTCGATTTTTGTATGAAAATTGTTTTCTACTGATATATATTATAAATGAAGATGTTCGGTATTCAATCGCGCATAAACTATTGAACGGATTGAGATGAAACTTCGTAAACAGATAGACCATGTCCTGGATATAATATTTTTTTTATTATCCCAATACGTGTTAGTGAGATTCAGGCAGGTGAAGTCGCGGAGAGAAATTAGTGATTTCATATTTTTAACACGTTATAATTTATTGTAATTTTTTGTATGTGTTTTGTATGAATGTCTATTACATATATACACAATCAAAGGCTTAATAGATCCTAGAGCAGCGATAGCTCAGTGGGGAGACCAACAGACTGCAATGCAGAGGGTCTCGAGTTCGAACCCACGTCGCGCACCTCTGACTTTCGAAAGTTATATGACTTTTCGAAATTATGTGCGTATCGATTAACAATTATCGCCTGCTCCGTGCCTCGGAGAGCACCTTAAGCCGTCGGTCCCAGCTGCCATGAACATCTATGGCAGTCGTTATTGGGGAAGTCGACACGAAAGATCCCACTGGGTCGAAGTGTCGCCGGTCTGTACTGACTGGCCCCCACACAAGATAAGATAAGAGATTCTATATATCGAGTCAAATTACTCTTATTCGACAACCGTTTTATTTATTTATTTGTATTTATATTTTCAAAAGACAACTCCCGTACTAGGTATATTCTGCCTGTATCGTGGGAGACTACAAACATTCAAACAACGAAAACAAAGAACACTCATATTGAAAATAAATTGAAAAAAAAAAGATTATTAAAAAAAACTTAAAATACAATGCTATATTTACTTTAAAATTACCCAAAAACCGAATACGGGTTATATAACAAAAAAAAAATACAAATAACTATCATAAAAAACGGCGGCGCCTTGGGTGCAAAAAATATGTTTAATTATATCTCTTAATATTACTTACTCTCAACCTAGAGTAATATTATATAACATTACTCATAAGTAACTAATACTTAGCTACCTCTCAAATGAATAGCTCTTAAATCCTCGATCAATGATTAGCCTTTGATTCACCTGCATCTGTTACTTAAATATTGTACAACGAACATTTAACTGTTAATAATCGTCATAGGTGAATTTAGGCTTGATAAGTCGCTAGTTAACACTTAGCTACCTTTCAAATATATGAGATTGGTTTATAAGTAAGTTTGCTAATGAATAGTTCACAATTAGAGAAGCACGTGCGTTCCTATTTAAGTATATTGTGGATATGCCGCGTTGGTCGACACTCCATATATTTTTAACGTTCGTTTGCCTTTAATATGATGCTTGTTAGTTTATACAGGGTGTGTACAAATTAAACAGTTTTAAAAATACATTTTATACGTTAGTAGGTATCATAATTTAAATATTTTTTAATTTGTGTTATAATTTAGTTGTTTTTGCTCGTGGCTTCGTTTGGGCACAGTCCTTTTTTCTGTCGGTCTGTCTGTCTGTTTGCGATAAACTCAAAATCTACTGAACAGATTTTTATGCGGTTTCCACCAATAGACAGAGTGATTCATGAGAAAGGTATAAGTGAAAATTTTTGTTAAGGTTTTCACTGCCCGTGCGAAGCCGGAGCTTTGTTAATAATATATTTATTAAATATGCTTATTGAAGAATGAATCAAAAATATGTTTATTCATAATACCTCACAAAGTAATACTTATGAACGTCAAAGTTACAGTTATTGATGTGACTTTACAATTACAATAAAATTACTATGTTACCCTTGTTCACGGGGTTCGAGCGCTCGTATTTTGTACAGGGAGATCGCAAAACGCCTGATCGACACTGGCGTGAACATAAGGTTGGTCTTTTTTTTGGCCCAAAGAATCAGCATTGCCATTCAACGTGGCAGTGCTGCCAGTCTTTTGGGCACGTTATCAGTTGACAGCGATGCTGAAGAATTCTATGCTAAACCATTTTTGTAAATATTTAGTCAAAAACCAAAAATAAATTTATTCAAGTTAGGTTACAAGGTCACACTTATGAATGTCAAAATTACACAAAAAGAAATTTGTTAATTTAAATTTACCGTCACGTCCAGCAAAGCAAGGGTGTAGGTCTCATGAGAAGAACGGGCATGAGACTCGGGGCTACTCTTTTTAATCGCGGTAGTATTATAATTATTTGTGTTTTTGTAATTATGTTATCTTTTTTAATACGTTTGTAAATATATATTAGATTAATTCGTTTTAAAATAAATAATGTGACTATGTAAATATAATTAGTTAAAAGTGTGATAACTTATATGAACTGCAATAAAATCGGTATTAAATATCAGTGTGTAATATTCGCGTGAACGTCAGACTGACTACTGTTGCTGTTACAAAGCCAATTAGGTTCGAATCCCAAACGAGACAAATATTTGTGTGATCAGCAATGGTTGTTCGTCTGGATATTCTTTGTGTCCGTTGTTTATGTGAACCGGTTGTTACGTGACGTGTCCGTTGTTTGAATGTTTGTAACGTCCTCCGTCATTTATAAACTATTTACTAGAACGGGAGATGTCATGCTTCTTCTTAGCCTTTATTATTCCCAAGTCACTTGGGGTCGGCTTTTCTGGTCGAACTGGATATCAGTTTTACACGAAGCGGCTGCCACCTGAGCTCCGCAACCCGAAGGCTAACGATACCCTAAGGCTAGACCAGTGTTAGTATATAATAGGGCACTGACTTCCCAATAACGACTGCCATAGATGTTCATGGCAGCCGGGACCGACGGCTTAACGTGCTCTCCGAGGTACGGAGCAGGCGATAATTATCAATCATACATACATACATACATAAATTCACGCCTGTTTCCCAGAGTGGTAGGTAGAGAGATATATTATCAATCAATACGCACATAATTTCGAAAAGTCATTTAACTTTCGAAAGTCAGAGGTGCGCGTCGTGGGTTCGAACCCGAGACCCCCTGCATTGCAGTCTGTTAGTCTCCCCACTGAGCTATCGAGCTGAGCTATTTTGTCATGCAAAAAATATAATTTTAATAAAATGACTATGTTAAAAAATGTGATAAGTACTTATTCTTAAAATATTTACTGTCATATGATTTTTATTATAAGATCTTATAATATTTTCTGCTAAAGGTTCGAATATTTTTCCAATAAAATCCATATTATAACTTCGTCGCTAAAATCCTATTATATTTGACTTTGTAAAATACTTTCAGTTACGACCGAACATAGTGTTCGATACTGTAATTTCGCTAATGAGTCTGGAAAACAAATTTTTTAGCTCATTATTGCTTTTTAAGTGAGTAATAAACTTTATTGATCATTTTTTGTGACACTTAATTACTTTTACTACGTACTTAGATAATTGGTTTGCAAGAAACTTTGACTTGCAGTTATAAAGTCATATCATAAATGAGATTTTATTCGTATTTATTAAGCCTCGGTCACAGTATATATATATACAGTATTGTAACTCGGCCGTATCCTTGAAATAAATGCCTACAGCCGTGCGGTACGTAAACAAGCGATAGGGCTGCCCACCTACAGCATTTCAATTAAATCTGCCTACTTTGAGTTTCTATCTATTTTCGTGATTGTAAATATTTTTTATTTTATTTAAACAAATAAAATTCTTTGTGAATGGAATAGGAAGTGTTCAATAAAAATGCATATTGTTTTTTGTAGGTAGATTTAATAAAAAAAAACATGTTTATGTTAGATTTAAGACTTAATAACAAATCGATCTTATAAATTTGCGACTGAAAAATATTTGCGACCTCGACTGAGACGTACGAAATGCTTTATTGTTAAATTTTGAAGTATAATAAATCCGCATTCTTATATAAAGCTTAATTAAAAATTGTTTTGGGAAACATGGACAAGGTGGAGAAAATGGAATATCTTTTACTTGGTTATAGATACCTGCATCTACTTTACAATTATTTACATGTTTGGTTTTAAGTGAATTTAGGAATATTTCCTCCATTTTTTCTATATATTCCACAAAATCATCGTTGGGTAAAATTAAAAAAGTTCACGAATTAATCTTACTGTAGTCCCGGTACCTTAAATACCGACTCTGTGAGCTAAAATTGTGGCTTTTTTGATCGGGTTTCACATACGATTTCAAAGCATGACAATCATCATGTTTCTCCAAACAACGCTTAAGAAGATACCCACAAATATAAAAAAGTGATTTTTTTTCTGGTATATGTAGCTGATTGTAAATTCTTTGGTCACCAATTAATTAATTATTAAAAAGCTGAACAGCTGACTACGAATGTTTTAAAATCACAACCCTCAAACATCTAAATATTATATATGAGTCTAGCTGTTGTTGTTAATACCGAGAAAATAAAACCAGTTTTTAGTGGTATACACGTTATAGTAGCAGCAGAAACACTTTGTGAAAATTTCGAAAACTATCTAATGTCACACAGACGGTAATTTTTTTTTCTAGTATTATTCATACACACAGATAATAAACAAATATTATTAATAATAAAATACCACGTCTTTACTTTGAATTATGCAAACTAACAAAACACATATGCACCGAAGTTTTAACACAAGCGTAAGTAGGTAGGTACCTACCGTATCATGATTCATTCAGAACCGCATATAACTACATACCTATTTCACTCGTCTCAATAACTTTCCGTTACTCTATTCGCTTTATTTATTAATCCAGACACCTTTTTTTTCGTGAGATAAAAGGAAATACTTATCCATTAAAAAGACACACATTATGTACCTACCTACTAGTAAGTAAAATTATTTTATAGTCTTCCTTTCAGAGTTACCAGGTAATTTAAAAAAACTTATGTCTGGATGCGTTATTGACGAATTCATACAACCAAAAACAGCACAATATTTCCTACTCGTCATATTAACTGATTTTTAGAGAAAAAATCGCGCGGTTATTGTTAAAAAAACAACACACCGTCCGTTCGACACTGCGGTACAGCCGTGATTGTCTGCGCCGCGAGCGCACCCCGAGATCGAGGCGCGTAGGTATAGCTCGCGTTTCGTCCGTTTGTATGAAGTTGGAGTACTGTATTATAATAATTACCGTGCCTCGGTCTTTATTAAATTTTATTAACCTGTATATTTTATACTAGTTATACCCGCGGTTTTACCCACTTTTAAGCGTTGAAGCGGGATATTATATAACATTCCTTGATAAATCCTGAATAATATTTGTAAATGCGAATGCGTGTTTGTTTGTCGATGTCGTCACATTATCAGGGAATCAGAAAAGGACAAGCACCATTTAACTTTTTCTTTTTTAGCACTGGGTTTGTATGTATCTATGAATCTATGCAACGGAATCTTTGAACGTAATTTTCACCCCTTTCAAACCAACGGATTGATTTGAAACTTTGCATACTTATCGATGACCGATGACAATACAATAATTTAGAAAAAAGAGATATAAAAATATAATATAAATAATAGTCTAAAAAAACTAAATAACACGCTTTATTAAAAATACCTCTTTTGGTTTAATAAAGCGTGTCTTTTAGTTTTTTTTAATTATTATTTATTTTTACTTGGTGGGAGGCATTAACGCATGCCTCTCCGCGGGGCGACAGAAATATAGTTATGTCGGCCTCACCGGGAAAAAATATTCCGGTAATATCGACTAAACTTACCACGGTGTTCCTCGACATAACCAGAGTTGGCGGGACCGCGCGAATGACTCTCACATATCACATGTTATTAACCTAACCTAAACTGCATTTACGCGAGTGAAGTCGCAGGCAAATTCGAGTAGACTGCAGAAGTCATTTTTAAAATCGGATTGTTAGTGCCAGATATTAGCACGATCAAACAAACAGACAGCTTTATAATATTAGTATAGATGACCGAGCATCATGAAATTTCGCATACAAATTGTCAGGGATACAGAAATGGACATAACACACCTCATCCAGAAAAAGTAAATAAAATGTAAAGTAAACGTAAAGTAAAGTAAAGATTTCGGTATGAATGGGTCAGCTCGACCGTGGAAGGACTACCCTCTCAAAGAATATCGACGTGAAATAGCAATATTCCTACTGTTGTTTTTCGTTCAGTGAGTGAGAGTGCCGGAGGCCCAATCACCCTCTTTCTCCCTTCCCGCTCCTTCTCCTACACACTTCCTTTCCGAAAGGGTCGGCAACGCGCAAGTGATGCCTCTGGTGTTGCAGGCGTCCATAGGCTACGGTGACCACTTACCATCAGGTGGGCCGTATGCTTGTTTGCCACATTAGTCGCAAAAAAAAACACTCACAGACCATAGTTAGTACGTAAATATTGCTCAAAACTTTTTAATGCTAACATGGTGTCAAATAAATATACACAGTAAATAGTTTCTGTAGTCTTAGTTTGTTCGTAATACTAGAACTATCACTCAAGTCTTGTGGACCCTAGAGAAAATTCTAAAGATGTGATAAATGGAAGGAAAGGAGCGGCAAAGATTTGAATCATAAATGCTGTCCTACTACGTTTAAATATGGTCACATTTCTGGACGTTAATTTGTCATTGTGTGTGTCAGACGCAGTGCCAAGACGTTGCCTGCGGCTTGCTGCCGTAAACGTGTATTAAGTTAGGTTAGATAAATAACAGTATTTTTCTGGATAAAAAATGTACTCATAGTCCTTTTCTGTGCCCCTGACAACGTGTAGGCGAAATTTCATGGTGGTCAGTCGAGTAGTTAAGGCGTGAAAGCGTAATAAATAAACTGACATTGCATTTATAATATTAGTTAGGATCACGCTTACTCATATTGGAATTGTATAGTATCGTTCTCTATCTGATGAGTGACCTCACTCTTTTTATTGTGGAATTTTTGTCGTGTGATCTAAGTACGATGAGGGCACATCTTTGGGGAGCGGTATGTGTGCTTCTGGCACTCTTAATAACCGAACGAAATGCAGTAAAAGTGTTACTAAGCGTATTTGTATTAGTTACACTGCACGGATGGCGTCATTTCTTATCAATCGTGCCGTCATTCACGCCGTCATTCGTGCCGTCAATCGTGCCGTCATTGTGCTGTCAACCGTGCCGTCATTTAACAATTGCCAATAGCATAATCGCTAAAGTAAATTAATTGCTTTAACGTAGCTAAATATCAATCGGTTTTAATAATGACGATTGATAATCATGCGACGCAATCAATGATATTATAATCAATTTGTTAGCCATTGCATTTTGATTGTAACTGTTGCAAATATTAATTTCGTTTGAATAGCCACGACTGTGAGTTGATTGAGAATTGATTAGAATTTGTACGGCATTTATTAGTTAGCTGATTTCGTGGCCTTATTGTACGGATTTGCAGTTTATTAACTGAAATATAAAGCTAGCTATAGTATTTGCGACGTTAGTTAATTAGTACTTAGTTCACTTTTGTATTTTAATATCAATTCGAAATCTTCAATCTTATATTTTGAAAGACGATTGATAAAATTGCCATGAATACCCAGAATTAGCTGCCCGCTGTTTCACCCACATTTATGATTACGTTCCTGACTCATAGCGTGATGTTATATATTTTACTCAAGAATAGAGTAGTAAGTAGAATAATATTTAAATTATTTTAAATCTATTAGCTTCATAACCCAGAATTTCAAAAATCTATTTCTGCGTCAATAACCTTCATGCGTTTCAAATCTGGTTGTATGGGTGAATGTAAATGACTGAAAAAGGATGCACAATACAAACTATGACGTAACCGCCATTTGAATGCAGCTGTTCGAGGGAGATAGTGAGATATGCTCACAAGTCCTAATATTTCTTATACTAAAATTTATAATACTAATGTTTTCACAAAAAGATTTATTTTGATTGCTATTTGATTTTGTGTGTAAAATAGAATGAAAAATGTTCAAAATCAAACATATACCCTATTGGGCTACCAAATACCAACTAGTAGCATCAAAAAATAAGCGCGTTCAAATATAAAAAATATGAACAAACTTTTCATATAAATAATATTCAATATAATTTTGAAACAGCCTATACATTCGGTCAGCAACGCATATCTCCCACGTAGGCAATGTGGTCGCCATATTTAGCGCACAGATGTGACAGACGAACATACGTGCCGATTATATTGTATATGTTGAGGGGATAAGCAGTAGAGTAGGTTGTATTTGTTTTAATCTTTTGTAAAATACATTTTCTTGTTTGATCGTGTGTTTTAAGATATTTATTTCCATTCCGACATCATTTGTATCGGACATGTTAAAATTCAATAGCTAGTAAATTCGAAGCATTAATACTACGGACACGTTGGATAACACAATTCCTTATCCCGTGTGCGATTCAAACTTACACTACTCTTATAGAGGAAGTGGCGAGGAGGCGTGGAGGCGCTCATAGCCAGTTGCACTCACTGATCGGTAAGCGATTAGCGAGGTTAAGCAACGTTGGTGCGGTCAGTCTATAGATGTGTGACCGCTTAGTGGTATTTCATCTGAGCGTGTCAGTGCTTCGGAGGGCACGTTGTCAAATTGACAACAGTTAAGACATGTCAGAGGCCTACGGGCGGCTTGAACAACTCTTGACAACAGGTTGGCCACTAACCACACGAAAAGAAGTGTCCAAGTGTCGAAGCGTCCATTTTAAACACTAGACTATCTGTGTAGGCAAATTTTATCCTAACTAATAATATTATAAATCCGAATGAGAGTTTGTTTGTTTGTAACGCCTTCACGCCTTAACTATTCGACCGAACATCATGAAATTCCGCATACACGTTCTCAGGGATACAGAAAAGGACATCGGGTATTCATCCAAAAAAAATATGTTTCCGTGAGATAGTTAGTAGGATATAAGTTCAGTATTGATATAAAGCCAGTTCTGAAACTTACATGAGGAGAAGTAGGCAAGAAAGTCATGACTCGCCACAACCAGTGCGTTGAATACTGTGGGTTAGAATTCTACACAGCACAAACATTTCTGTGCTCTATAAATATTTGTCCAGACTGTGTGTTCTTTGTGTCCGTTATTTGAAGCTTTGTTAACACACCTGGGACACTAGAGTCATTCCTAGTTCGAGAGTAGCATTTAAATAATAAGTCCAATAAATTAGGGTCAAGTACAGTCCACTTAATAAAACGGCTTATAATATTAACTAGATGTGACCGCGGTTTCACTCGCATTTATGATTACTGTGCCACCCCCGTGGGTTGTAGCGTGATGTTATATGCCTGCCTCGATAAATGAGCTATCCAACACTAAAATAATTTTTCAATTCGGATCAGTAGTTCCTGAGATTAGCGCGTTCAAGCAAACAAACAAACTCTTCAGCTTTATTATCTTTACATATATAATTCTTCTGTACGTGTGTTGACAGTGAACTCCTCCTAAACGGCTGGACCGATTTGAATGAATTTTTTTGTGTGTGTTCAAGTGGGTTCGAGGATGGTTTAGATTTGTTTTTTTTTCTTTTTTTTTTCTTTCGCCTGTACAGGACAACGTCTGTCGGGACAGCTAGGATTAGTATATGTAGATATATTCAGCCTGTATTGTCCTATTACAGGGCAAAAGCCTCTTTCTCCCTTTTCCACATATCCCTCTTAAGCGATAGTTCGGATTATAAAACGGTTGGCAACAAAAAATCTACCTAACAATCCAACAAAAACCCAATCGCCGATCATTCAAAAACATCCAAAGAAAATCTATAGCCATTATTAAAAACTTGCCAAACACATAAAATTGGGATCAGTTTTTTACAAGTTGGCTCGTAAAGAACTTTGGGTTGTAACAATAATTAAGCCCGATAATATTCTGTAAAGTTTGAGCTCATAAAATACATAGAGGTCTGGTTTATGGGCGGTTCTGTGTTGGTTCATAAATACAGTTAATGCTGACAAAGTCTGTCGCAAATTTTACTGTATAACATACATAGCCTTTACCTAAAGAGGTAGAAAGGTGTCTAGCCCTCACATTTTGCCTGCCACGGTTTTAGGTCCCTCGTTATAAGGACACAAAAAGTAGCGATGGCCTAGTGGGAAACCGTTGGACTGCCACGTAGATGTCTCAGGTTCGAAACCAAGGCGCGCATCTCTGACTTTCGAAGTTATATGCGTATTAAATAATTAATTATCACTTGCTTTAATGGTGAATGAAAATATTCAGAGGAAACCTGCATCTCTGAGAGTTCTCTATAATGTTCTCGAAGATATGTGAAGTCTGACAACCCGCACCACCTTATCCCGCCCACCCCTTTCCTATCCAGAACAACGCGTGCTGGGCTCAGATGCCATCCTTACACGGTGGAGTCGACTAGAGTGCGTACCAACAAGTTTGGGTCCTCATACCTCTGCCGAACGATCAAGGCATGGAATTCTCTGCCAAGGCACGCGTTTCCTTCTTCCTTCAATCTTGGGTCCTTTAAGCGGGGCGTGAAAAAGCACCTTCTCAGGCCGTCAAAATAGAGACCTCAACATCGCCTCGGCTGCTATGATGACGATGTGGAGGCCACTGCTTTTAGACCACACGATTGCTTACCATCAGGCGGTGCGTGGCCATGTAGACAAGCAAAAAAAAAAAATTGCATTGTGGACTCTGGACTAAAGGCCCTTGCACAGCAATGGGACATTTTAATACAGGGCTGATATTATTATATTATAAGGACGAACCTATTGCCACCAACTGGATACAGTTCCAGACATCTGCTGATGCTGCTACTGAGAAATTCGTAGCTGATAAATACAATAACACTTTGTCCGACTCGGGATTCGAAACCGAGACAAGAACGAAATTCTACCAGTTTTTGATTGTCCGGACGATAAAAATAGTTGACTAAAAGAATCCTGCTCATTAAAAGATCTCGCATTCTATCCTTTTCCCGACCTTTCGAAGTTATGTTCGTATGAAATAGGTTTTCAATCTTCATTAAAAAAGAGACCTTTGTCGATCATAACAATGTTGCCTCATTGAAAAGAGCTTATAAATACAGATCTATATTAACTTAAATGCAAACTCTTTATTAAAAGGCTGGTTGTCATATATGAAGAATATATTTCGCCTTTACGACAAATAACATATCTGGTTGTTCTCCATAAAGTGCATCACATATCTTTATATGAGAAGTCAGTTAACGCGCACTGGGCCAGCGTGTTGGAGCATACTCCACCTTGCCTTCGCATACTCAGAAGAGACCCGTGTCCAGAAATAGGACAGCTTATCAACAAGATTGATGGAAAAAGCAGCGATAGCCAAGTGGGAGACCGTTGCCCTGCTTCGAAGAGATCTCAAGTTCGATCCCAACCACACACCTACGACCTTTCGAAATGATGTGCGAAATAGTCAGTTATCATTCGCTTTCACGGCAAAGGAATTTATGGAAAATCTGTATGTCTGAGAGTTATCCATAATGTTCTCGAAGATATCTGCCAACCCGCACTGCGCCAGCGTGTCGGACCTATCCTTTTCCACCCTAACCTTCTTATACTGAAAAGAGATCCATACACCACATATTATTATTATAATATCAATTCTTCTTCTTCTTTTCGTGTGGTTAGTGGCCAACCTATTGTCAAGAGTTGTTCAAGCCGCCCGTAGGCCTCTGACATGGCCTAACGACTGCTGTCAATTTGACAACAACCGGGACCGTATTTTTACGTACCCGCCGAGGCACGGAGACGCTCAAATGGAATACCACTAAGCGGTCACCCATCTATAAACTGACCGCACCCTACGTTGCTTAACCTCGCTAATCGTTTACCGATCAGTGAGTGCAACTGGCTATGATCAATTAGAAAGAACTAAGTGCCTGTAACGAAAGACTAAACAAAACTATGTTGTTTACAAAATGTACCTACAATTTGTTTTTGTTTATGAAACAATCAGTCGTGTTTACTTAGACGACAGACATTGTTAGTGGGTGTTTGTTTTTGATCAAAGGAAAGACAATGAAAGTGATACTAGAATGTTATTGAATGTATATCATAGACATGTTAATATAATTATCTATTGTTGATGACGTAAGGAGTACTTATTAAGTTTATATTTTACGCTTTCACGCCTTAACTATTCGACCGATCATCATGAATTTTCGCATACACGTTGTCATGGCAACATGGTCATGACATAGGGTACCCTTCATCCAGAAGACAGTATTGTTACTAATATAATACCTAAAGCCGCGGGCAAAGTTAAGTTAATTATGTTTTAAATAAAATTAATTATATCTAGACATGGGTCATTAAACGACATTGAAATGTATTAAAAGCTGTATGTACTTAACAAATATGTCTGCTGTAAACACAACACGTGTGTTCAGTTCACATGGTGAGACTCAGCGTGAACTGGTCGTATTAATATTAAAATACTTGGTTATATGGTGCTAGCTTTTGCCCGCGGTTTCGCTTAGAAAAATTACTGTTTTCCGTAGTGTGTCTAGGCGTTGCATTTACATACGTATTTATACAGGACTAGCTTTTCGGCGTGGCTCCGCCTGCATAGTACCTACATCAATAAAAAGTAGCCTATGTCTTTTCCCAGGTTTTGAACTACCTCTTTATAAAATTTCATCCAAATTGGTTGAGTAGTTTAGCTGTGAATAGGTAACAGATATACGGAGTTACTTTCGAATTTTTAATATAGGTAAAGGTTATAAGTTAGGATAGACAGTCTTCGTAGCGCCACGGTAGTGAATACGACCGCTGTGCATAAGGTCATTGGTCGATTCCCGGGTCATGCAAAATTTTATAAGGCTTTACTGTCAAGTTATTCTCAGAAGCAGCATGGAGTTAGGAGTTTGTTACGCTTTCACGCATTAACTACTTGACCGATGTTCATGAAATTGCGCATACACGTCGTCAGGAGTAATGTCCTCCTGACCGAATTTCGTTCACGGCGACCAATCTCAACGAAGACTGGCCATCTGCGCAGGAGATATTATAGTGCATAAGCGTGTGCGCAAACAAGTGCACTCTCTCTTCCCTAACTCTCATGATCCGATGGGACCGGTAATTAGACAAGACCGAAGAGAAATCAGGCGCAGGATCAACGGCTTTACGTGCTTTTCGAGTCACGGGGGTGTCTAACACCGTCAACTGCCTAACTTCAGGCTGATATTGACATTTCTTAACCGAAAAACCCAATCACTTTTTTTGTTAACCCGACCCGGGATTCGAACCCGAGACCTCATGCACAGCAGTCGCATTCACTACCGCTGCGCCACGGAGACAGTAAATTTGTTTTTGTCGGTTTTCCGGAAAATTCGGACCTATCATCCAGAAAAAAATCCTTCTCCCGATCTGGGAATCGACCAACGACCCCATGCGCAGGTGTTATAAATCGCCACCGAGACTGTCTTTTTACTATATAGAAGATATATATTCCGTACCGAACTCAAGCATACGGAATTACTCTATATTGAAGTGGACAGAACCGTCATGGGTGCCGGCAGCTATCCTAATTGCAATATTCCGCTTCGAAAACAATATTCAAATCGTGAACCATAAATTCAGATAGTTAATTAAATTTCCACAATACCGCTTTACTGCCGAATTGAAGACTAATTTTATTAAATTTACATACGTGCATATATCAGACACCGGTTTGCTTGCAATCGGCATTAAAATTAACAAATCTGTGTATTAACCAAGCCAGAAATCGCTGCTATAGTATTAACATCAGTCCTGGTGCTTCACTGCTCTATTGCTGGGCATGGGTTGCTTTCCAGCATGGTGTGAGACCATTTTTGTTTCTTTTTTTTTTACTTGGTTCTATGCGCCTGATGCCACAAAGGGAGGCGAGAGGGTTATGTCCGGTTCTCCCGTACTTCGGGCGTGGTGGGAGACCATAATCCAACACGTTGGCCCAATGCGGGTTGGCAGATTTCATGTCTTCGAGAACATTATACAGAATTCTCAGTCATGCAGGTTTCTTCGCGAGGTTTTTCCAGCGTTAATGCGAAAATTAATTAAATATTCATCCTAACTAAAATATAAATGTGAATATATTTTTATTTTATTTTATTTGTTTTGAAAGTCTTTTATAGACAATTTTGTTAGTAAATGTAAATGTGCCCACGTTGTTTCAACATTATGTTATATATATAATATGTCAGTTATATAAATCTACTGTATCATTGGAAGGTTGCTGGTACTTATGGCCAACACCAGGTTTTACCTATTTTAAGTGCCAGCTGCAAACAATTTGTACCAAACATGACTGATATGCTTACATTTAAAATTGTATCTCATGTATGCTATGCTATGTTCAGTGAAACAATAAAATTCAAAAATTCATTTGTTTGTTACACTCAAGCCTTGACTTCTCTACAGTTAATCATGAAATTTGCATACACGATGTCAAGGGTACAGAAAAGGTCATTTACCCAGAAAAATGTACTTTTCCATACAAAACGAGAAACTCACATTCGCGTTTTTAATATTAGCTAGGATACACGTAAACTCACTATCCAATACATTTAGACGTTCATAAGTGTCACTTTGTGACTTAATGTTGATTTTGATTATTTTTGAAGCAATACATTTTCAAAGGACCTTTCAGTAGCTTAGACAGGCAATGTAACGATTAATAATCAGCATGTTAAGCTTAATTTCAATAAGAAATTAGTATCTAATACCAATGAACACTCGTAATAAATGACCGGAAACACACACACACACACCTCTATATTATTTAACACTTTGACATATTGACAACTTGACATACTTAGTTATTGGGCAACGAAGTGTCAGTTTACTAAACGCGGGCGGACCGTGGGCGCGAGTAATATACTCTCGCTATTCCTGCACAGATGACGTAGTCGTTTAAAGGGTCGCCTCGCCACTGCCATTGCGCCGAGTGTTGTGGGTTCGAATCCCACACTGGACAAAACTTTGTGTGATACACAAATGGTAGTTCCGAGTCTGGATGTTCTTTGTGTCCGTTGTTTGAATGTTTGTAAAGTCCCCCGTGACACAGGAATTATTGTAATGCGGGAGTTGTCTTAAAACAAAAGATATGTTACATTCGTAGTAATTGATGTTTATAATCTGGTCGCGCAATCTATATCTATACACTAGATGTGCCCGCGGCTTCACTCGCGTTTATGATTACTGCGCCGCTCCCGTGGGTTATAGCGTGATGTTATATAGCCTATAACCTTCCTCGATAAATAGGCTAGACAACACTAAAATAATTTTTCAATTCGGACCAGTAGTACTCTTCAGCTTAATAATATTAGTATAGATACGATAAACTGCATAATGAAGTTCTTTTAATGAGTAGTACAAAGTGGCGTAGCGGTAGTGAATGCGACTGCTATGCATGAGGTCTCGGGTTCGAATCCCGGGTCGGGCCAACAAAAAGTTATTGGGTTTTCCTGTTAATAAATCTCAATACGAGCCCGGATTTAGGAAGTTGGCGGTGTTAGACACCCCCGTGCCTCGGAAAGCACGTTAAGCCGTTGGTCCTGCGCCTGATCTCTCTCCGGTCGTGTCAAATTATTCGTCTTATCGGATTATGAGAGTAAGCGAACAGAGAGTGCACTTGTGTTTGCGCGTACACTTGTGCACTATAATATCTCCTGCGCCGATGCGATGGCCAGTCTCCGTTAAGATTGGCCGCCGTGACCGAAATTCGGTCTGGAGGACATTATAGTACAAAATATAAGAAAAGCACGTAAGTGAAAGAGTTAGCTATTATTAAAACGATAATGCTTCAAATGTTTTGTCAAGTCATATACATATCTATATTTTAATACGTGAAGCAAAAACTTTGTACCTCTTTCAACGAAAATTGCGCGGACAAAGGACTTTGAAATTTGGCACAGTTCATGTTTATATGGAGAAAAAGAGGTGAATCCTAATATTTTTATAAAATATGCATTAGAAATTAATAGAAAAACACTACACTCACACAATCATGCATTTGACACGCAGTTGAATCGCGTTCGTAGTATTTCGACCTTGTTCGTCTGACGTCGTAAAATTCTTTGTAACTATGGTTACCTAAACCTTATTTATATGTAATAGAGAAAAATCGAAAACAAAGTAGCAAGCTTAGGAATTATGGTCGAATTTTGACCACTTGGCGACCGCTAGTTATTATAATTAATAATAATATCAGCCTTGTATTAAACTGTCCCGGTGCCGGGCACAGGCTTCTTCTCAGTGTGGGAAGGTTTAGGCCATAGTCCACCACGCTTGCTCACTGCGGGTTGGCAGACTTTATATATCCTCGAGAATATTAGATTAGATATTTTGGTTTCCTTACGATGATTGCTTTCACCGTTATAGTGAGCGATAATTAACTAATACGCACAAAACTTCTAAAAAGTCAGAGATGCGCGCCTTGGGATCAAACTCGTAACCTCTGCGAAGCAGTCCAATGGTCTCCCACAGTTTATAGCTGCTTTTTAAATCAGATAAACTCAGTTTCTCAGACTTTTTTTCTCATAGACCACTTTCAAAATATAGCTGGTTCCGGTGGACCCCCGGCAGCTAGAAATGTAATCCGCCAAGTAAAATCAATATATTCGGACGAAAACAGTTGTCAAAATTTTTATCAGATCTCTAAGGGTTGACCGTTTTTTTTTTAGAGGAAATTCTCGGATCTTCAGCGAATAGCATTCCTCAAAATATCCATCGATCGATGTGACAAGTAACAGTCGCTGAGCTTCTTAAAATATTATTTGCCTCCATTGATAAGTGAAGTCAAGCCAACACTTTAGTTCCTCATTATCGAAAACAAATAAATTTTCGTGGACCCCCACCTACGAATTGTGAGCCCCCATTTTTTTGTCACGCCTACGTAGATCCCGAAGAGTCTCGCGTGGACCCCTGGGGGTCCACCTGGACCACTTTCGGAACTAATGAGATAAAGTGTCATTTCAATTAAGACAAAACGCTACAATTGGGTCGTTTTCGAGTCTTCAGAACGCATAAAATTGTACAATGCATATAAATCTAGCCTTAACTGTTTAACTAAAACCTCAATAATTATTTTCTGTTACACTTAACTGTAAATAAATATACCAAAATTATAACTGCAATAAATTCCACGTACCATAATGACACTTTTAGTGGCACACATAATAATTTTAGTGACAATCAAAGTGTTTATATTACATTTTTAGTGCCATATTACGGCTCGGCGTAATCTGAATAGTTTTATGTACTATAAATTTGATTTAAGCGTTTTTCGTGTAAAGTTGTTGTAAAATATATCGGGGATTATGGTAGAAAATATACTGCTACTATACTATAATAGTACTATCCCACTGCTGGGTACGGGCGTCTTCTCAATGTAAGAAGCGTGATGCTATAGTCCACCACGCTGGCCCAGTGCGGGTTGGCAGACTTCACATATCTTCGAGAACATTATGAAGATCGCTAAGACGCCGTTTACCGCACGATGTTTATCTTCCCCGCTAAAGCGAGCGACAACTAACTAATTAATACGCATATAACTACAAAAAGCCTTGGGTTCGAATTCAAGACCTCTGTGTTGCAGTCCAACCATCCCCCCACTAGACTATCGCTCCTTTTAGTTAAAGTTTTAGTTGCTAAACTTTAGGCCAATATAAACCATAATTTATTAACCTTAGATTATCATAAACAGCTATCATAAAAATATATCGAATTTAAGCAACGAATCCGAAGAACGAAGATGAATAAATATCTCCTCCTCGATGACGTAGTGGTTAGTGTAATCGACTGCCACGCCTGAGGTCGTGGGTTCGATTCCCGCACAAGTCAAACATTTGAGTGCTTGAACATGGATGTTTGTCTTGGTTTGGGTGTTTCTATGTACAATATGTGAGCATTTACAAAAAAAGTATATATGTATGTTTTTCCATTGTCTAGTACCCATAGTACAAGCTCTGTTTAGTTTGAGATAGATGGTGCTGTGTGTATGAGATAGAATATTATTATTATTTAATTTTGTGCCCATGATAGCCGTTACCGTAAACTAGTTAAAAGTCTCTTGTTTCACACGTGTGTATATGGACAAATACAAACAAAAAGCTTGTATCTACATCGAGACTAACAGCCAAGACAAACAGACGAACGGACAAAGTAATTGTCTCTCAGAAACGTTATACCGCCTACATGTGATTTCGATATGTGGTGCAAGTTACAAGACAGAGGCAAGTCGGATATATTTAAGTATAGGAGCAAGACGTAGTGATTCAGGTAGTCCTGGAGAATGTTTTGGGTTGGAATCCAACACGGTAAAACTCTGGTTGAGAAATGGATGTTCCGAGAATACGTGTAATTTGTGAAATATACGTAGTTATTTCTAACTTTTGATAAATATGTACCATGTACGTTTAAAATGTACGTCTCCACGGGTTACCCACGTCTATGATAACTGCTCCTCTCCTGGGATTCGTAACATAAAATTATAAATAGCCAATGATCTTCCTCAAAAATTGGGCTATTAAATGCAAAAATAATTTATAATCCTTTTAGTAGTGACAGCGACGAGCGATTTTAAACGAAACGACAAATCAATCAGTTTTATTATTAGTATAGGGTTCTATGATGAGGAGGTTCTGGTAGGTTTTTGTGTCTATTGCTTCTAGACATTAAAACAATAGATACAAAAAACTGCTAGACCGGCAATTTTTGTCGATATTCCGATCGAAGTCTTTATTACGCTTACCATGAGGTTGTTTCCCAAATTGGTAGGTATAAAAATACTGATACGAATACGCCTTGCAATCAAAATTTACCCTCAGTCATCCTATTCTACTAATATTATAATTGTAAAAGTTTGTGAGGATGGCTGTTTGTTACTCTTTCACGCAAAAACTACTGAACGGATTTTGATGAAACTTTACAGTATTATTTTTTATACATCAGAATAATATATAGGCTATTAAAATCTATCTTAACAGTTTCGCGTGATCAGAAGGCTGGTCTGTTCTTGGCCCAAAGAATCAGCATTGTCATTCAACGTGGCAATGCTGCCAGTCTTCTGGGCACGTTACCAGTTGACAGTGATGCCTAAACCATTTTTGTAAATATTTAGTTTTTTTTTTGCTCGTCAAAATGACCTCTCTCCGTCTGATGGTAAGCAGTCGTGTGGTCTAAGAGCAGTGGCCTCCTTTTGTGTTTTTGTAATTATGTTATCTTAACATAAATCTAAATTAACGCAGCGAAGCTTTAACCTTACTCGCTTTATCTCCTCGCTTATCCCACACGATTATATTAAACTGGGCTAAGCGTGGGCATAGGCGGTGTGTCGCAACCAGAATCAAGTTTTTAACTTAATGATTATTTTTTTGTGTGGGCAACGGCTACTTGTGTCTGTTATGGTGAGATGATTTCATTCATAGAGCTTAGAAAGTAGGTGGGGTTAAAGATTAGCGATTTGATAGATGGGTCGTGGGTTATAGTTTGGGTTGGTACTTTGACCACAAACTTGTTGATTTGACAAACTTAATAGTCATTTTCTTCGATCGTGTCTCTGCCAGCTTGCCAGGTTAAAGTTTGACAGGTCAAATAGTGGCTTAAGTGGACGCGTTGCTACTGCGATTTCACTGTTTGGTTTGGGTTTGATGCCCTTATTTTATCCTCCGTGGCGAAGCGTTAGTGAATGCGATTGCTGTGCATGAGGTCTCGGGTTTGAGCCCCGGGTCGGGACAATAAAAAGTTATTGGGTTTTCTGTTAAGTAAACTCAATAACAGCCTGGAGTAAGGAAGTTGGCGGTGTTAGACCTCCGTGCATCAGAAAGCACGTTAAGCTGTTGGTCCTGCGCCTGATCTCTCTCCGGTCGTGTCGGTTTACCGTCCCATCGGATCATGGCGGTTAGGGAACATAGAGTGCACTTGTGTTTGTGCACACACTTGTGCACTATATCTTCTGCGCAAATGGCCAGTCTCCGTTAAGATTGGCAAATGGAAATTCGGTCTGGAGGACATTATTATTTTATTTTATTTGTTAAAATAGAACTCCCGCGCTTGGAGTAATTCCTGTGTCGCGAGGGACTTTATAAACATTCGAACAACGGACACAAAGAACACCATTTATGGATCACACAAATTTTTGTCTCGTGTGGGATTCGAACCCACAGTACTCGGCGCAAGTGCATTGGCGAGGCAACTTAAACCACTGCGTCTTTCGTGCAATCTCTATTTAGTTTAGTAGATTTCCCTAAAGTTAATAAATTACTATTTAGGTTTAATAAACTGAAGGTATCATAAAGTCTTGCTATGTTTAGTATGTAGCGCATCGCTTCTCGTTCTCGTTTTTTGAAGAAGTTCTAACAATGTGAGCTACCAACTACTCCTTCGACGCGATTCCCGGTTTTTCTGTCACTTGTTGCATAAAACTTTATCATATTCGCCATCGCAATAAGGTTTAAAAATATACTTTATTTGCAGACGGGAATATAGACTTGGTGGTGCAGCGGTGGTGAAAGGAACTGTGCATGAAGTCTCTGGGTCAATTTCTTTTTTTTTTCTCTTTATTGAAATTTAGAGGCTTAAAACCTAAACAAAGATTATGCTAGCCCCATCATAACCTAAACAAAATCCAAGCGGCAAAGAAAGAGGAATATTAATTCAGAATTGAGTTCTGTTCAAATTATTAATAAATTTATAAATTTTTATAGCTTCTTTGATGTAAGGTCTCGGTCACAGGATTGTTTGAAAAATACCTAATTCTAAAAGGTTGATATTTAATTCCCTAATTAAAGTTTCTCTTTCTTCCTTGTCCCGAACACATTCTATCAACAAATGGTAAACATCTTCTACAATTCCACAACTATCACAATTAGGGCTACTAGTTTTTTTCATTAAGAAACCAAATTTGTTTAACGGCATGTGTCCAGCTCTTAACCTATGTGCTGTAACTATAAATTTCCTACTAATGGGAGGGGAGGGGAAGGGGTTAATTTCTTGCTCAAGCAAAGTTTTCTTCTGTAAAGAAATTCTCTTCTAACTACGCGTTATACCAGGCAAATTTTAGGTTTCATATTGCTACTGTGAATTTTCAACCGAACACCCCTATTATATGTAGCTCGGGCATCGAACCCGGGACCTCAAACAATCGTATTCAGACAGTGTTGTTAGCATTTTGTTTGCAATTTCTTAGTAGTAACTTATAGCGACTCTATTACATGAGTTGTAATACAGCTCCATGCATCCCTTTTGGGAAATACAGGCGTGAATCTAAGTGTTCTAGAAGAAAGAAAGGAATTAAAGTTTAAGAATCGTCCAAAGACAGCCCTAAAGCAATTAGGTACATCAATAAAGAATTTAAAAGGAATACTTCGTTTAAAATAGGGGCAAGTCTACTCCGACGCAATCTAATTTATCTCGGCCCCAATTATGATAAAAATCAAATATTTTACGTAAACCTTCAAAAAGTTTAATTTAATAATCCCCCAATTAAAATTAAGTAAAAAACGGATTGTATTTGACTTTTGCAAATGGCCGAAGCGCGCCGAGATTTTGCGAAGTATTTCTTTATAAAATTGATTTAATCGTTTAATTTACAATAATGATGTCATTTCAGTTTATATAAAGTAGACAGATAAAAAAACAGCTTATTAAAACTATACCTAAAGTCGTCGATGTTTATTAGATTATGACAATTTGCATATATTTAGATTTTACGCGGTTATAATTCTTCGGTTAGCTGAATGATTATTTAAATAAATATTACCGCTTCGGCCCCATTGAGCGAATTACAGACGATTTAAGGATTATTAAGTGGTTTGGAGTCATGGGTGAATATATTATGACGTTCTTTTTAAAAAAATAGGTTTACTAAGCCTTTGAGTTTGCATGAATACATGACTACACGGATAGCTTTAGTGGATGCTTTCAGTGGTTGTTTGTTTTAGGATAATCTCTGTAGCTATCTAGTAATGTAACTAGTAGGTAATTTAAATGTAAGTCGGTAGTCTAGTGTCTGCTTCCATGGCAAAGCGGTAGTGAATGACACTGCTGTGCATGAGGTCTCGGGTTCGAATCCCGGGTTATACCAACAAAAAGCTTTTGGGTTTTTCTGTTAAAAAATCTTAATACGAGCCCGGAGTTAGGATCTTGGCGGTGATAGACACACCCGTGCTTTGGAAAGCACGTAAAGCCGTTGGTCCTGCGCTTAATTTTACTCCGGTCGTGTCAGATTATCCGTCCCACCGGATCATGAGTGTTAGGGAACAGAGAGTGCACCTGTGTTTGCACACACTTGTGTACTATAATATCTCCTGCGCAGCTGGTCAGTCTCCGTTAAGATTGGCCGCCGTGACCGAAATTCGGTCTGGAGGACATTATTATTACTTTTCAATCAGTTTTATGTGGACCTGCACCCTAATTCACTAAAAGCATCTACTGTAAATAGGTTTATTCTCGTTTATCTAAGACGTAGACGTCCAAGTGTAGATTCTTGCATTAATTACTGACTAAGGTTTATCCTATAAAGAAATTCTCAGTAGCAGCATCTGGCACCATATCTGGCAGACAGCAATAGGGTCGCCCCTTAACATATGGGGCCTATACCCCTGCCTACCCCTTTCTAGATATAGATAACAATACATGCATAGCCTACTAAGTAAGTATGTATTCATATCAATAGATAAAAATCCATTATTCCCTCTCAAAGTATTCGAATTATCAAACTAATATAATAAAAGTAGGGGCGGTCCTAACTTCAGATTATTATAGGCCACACAAAAACGAAATCTAGCCTGCGTTAAAACTTATCTAACTACTTACACCGAAATAAATGTTACGACATTAATTCTGGCGTAGTTTCAAAACAAAACCTGCACGCATTGTCGGTTAAAATGATAAAGTAACAAAAATCTCGTAAGTTATTTAGCGAATGAGATTTTATGGGCTCGCTGGGCCCCAAACATATTACAACAATGACCCCAAATTTTTACTACTATGACCCCAAAATAACACAGCTTTTATCTACAATATTAATGTGTCATTATTCTTTTATGGACCTTTTAAAAATATCTCTGGAAATAAAATAAGGGATTTGGCTATTGAACGTGTGTTTTTTTTGTGTGACGCTTGTTCATTACAGCTGTGCTGGTTGGATAGAGGTAGTGCAGGCGGTCTTGAGTTCGATTCCCGGGTAGGAAATAGTGTTATTGGGATTTTCTGTCAACAAATTCTTACTAATGTTTTTGTTACTTACGCTTTAAGTACTCAACCATGATGAAATTTCGTATGCACGTTATCTGGGGTACATATGGCACCTTTCATCCAGAAAAAGTACAGTATAAAAATCTACAGTAACACGATCAAAGCCAGGAGTCATAGCTAGTTTGTTTTATAAACTAAACAATACTAAACTTAGTTTTTTTTCTTTCTTTTCTTTTTATATAATAATATTCTACCACATACACACAACACTATCTAGCCCAAACTAAGCAGAGCTTGTACTATGGGTACTAGACAATGGATAAACATACATATATACTTTTTTTTTTTTTTTTGTAAATACATACATATTATACATACATATTTTGATTACTTACCTTTTTGCTTTCGTCACTTCGAGGCAGCAGTCCTTTTTCAAATTACATAAAAGTTTATCCAGTCTTTTTTGTTGTCACCCAAAAAAGAAGATGTACATTTTCGTTACAAACTTTCTGTAGTTTCAGCAGAAAAACTGTGTGTTTGTTTATTTAGGACTGGCTGGTGTAAGCTTTGTTTTTTCAGCGTCTAGGGTTTTGTTCCAAGTTTAGGTATTTATTCGTGTTGGTTTGGTAGTAGTTTTAGCAGCGGGTTTCGCTGTAGCTTACTGTAGCTGGATAAATAGTGTCGTCGTGTGTATGCGCCATCATATTATATTATCATGCATGTCTGTTGATTGTGGCGCAGCGGTAGAGAATGCATCTGCTGTGCATTGAGTCTCGGATTCCGATCCGTTTGGATTATTAGATATTATAAAAAAATTTGTAATAGATTTTAGGAAGTTGACGGTTTTGAAGATCACTTTTAAAAGTCCTGTGCCTGATCTTTCTCCGGTCGTGTCGGATTACCGTCTCATCGGATTATGAGATTTAGGGAATAGAGAGTGCACTTGTGTTTGCGCACACGCTTGTGTACTATAATATCTCTTGCGCAGATAGCCAGTCACTGGTAAGATTGGTCGCCGTGACTGGAAAAACATCTGGAGTACATTTCTTACACCATACTGAAAAATTGCTGGCGATTATATAGGCATTCTGTATGTACCTATGTATTTTTATATTTTTGTATACTAAATTCGTGTTTCTTTTTTTACAGATAAGCAAACACAGCCGGTATCGAGTAACCCACCGAAGATGGCACGCTAGTGACATGAGCTCTCAGTGACTGTGACAGTGTAGTGACATAGTGACAATAGTGTTGTGCAGTGACAAACTCGGATACGCGTGACTATGTGGCGGTAACTCAGATACTGCTCATGTATTATGTTCAGTGTTGTTGATAGAAAAAGTCAAAATGTGTGCCAAAATTAGAAATCTAATCGTCGCTTTTTGTGGTAAGTTTTTTTCTGTTTGTTTTTTATTGTTAATTATAATCGTGGGCGGTGATTTTTAATGCAAATTGAATAGTGATCGCCATGTCTATTTTTATATTACTACGGTGGCTAACAAGATGTCCGTCTGATGGTAACCTTTGATGCTATTTCTTTGAACAGTAGTAGTGGCACTGCCAGCTTTACTTTAAACGGAAATTTCAATTTGAGGAAGAGTAGTTCTTTTCAAAAAGTGACAAATAACGGATATTTAAGTGAATATGTAGTGGACTGCAGTGAACTTGTACACCTACATCTCGTCCACTACGGTTCCACGTATTGAAGGCTCGCTCTCCAACAAGGGATCTACATCGATTTTTTTTTAAATTTGTTTATTCTCTTGTTTGGCATAAATTACAAAATTCAAATTCAAATACTTCGCTATGTATGTATGTGAGAGTAATTCACTCTTTGGGATATAGGCGTAAAGCTATGTAATATGCATAATTAGGGGATGAGCTTATGGTGATATCTGCTAGGCAAAGTTCCAGACTCTTCTCCCTAGCCTTTATTATTCCCAAGTCACTTGGGGTCGGCTTTTCTGGTCTAACCGGATTTGACTGGATATTAGTTTTTACACGAAGCGACTGCTACCTGACCTCCGCAACCCGAAGGCTAACGATACTCTAAGGCTAGACCAGTGTCAGGATATTATAGGGCACTGACTTCCCAATAACGACTGCCATAAATGTTCATGGCAGCTGGGACCGAAGGCTTAACGTGCTCTCCAAGGCACGGATCAGGCGATAATTGTCAATCAATACGCACATAATTTCGAAAAGTCATATAACTTTCGAAAGTTAGAGGTGCACGACGTGGGTTCGAACCCGAGACCCTCTGCATTGCAGTCTGTTGGTCTCCCCACTGAGCTAAAACTATAACTAAAATAAACCAAAAACGGTTCAAACCAGAGTCTTCATTCAGCAGTTGAATGCACTGTGCCACGAAAGCAGTCTTCAGCATCACATTTAAGACAGTCACTACAAATATAACTACTGACTCTAAACGAGATCGATCATTAACTTGGCACTATAACAGACAGAAACAATGCCTGACCTTAGAATAGAACTGAAGACTTAATATTAATAATCAGCTTAAGCTTACACCATTAGTCTAGGCATTAGACAGCTTTGTCTTCCAATTTACGCAAAACAATTTTCCTTTGGTAGAGCATTCAGATTAGAAGTACTTGTATTTATATTGTTTGACTCCATTATATACGCTCTATCGAACTAAGTATGTCTGATATTTTAGAGCTAAAATTAATGCGAAGTATTACGTATGTTACTTATAAAATGTTTAAAATCCATACAGATTATTATTTTAGGATTGTATTGGTCAGAATTGTCTTTATTATTCCAGTTGAAGTTTCGCTGATAGCATTTTGTTTTCAAATCAGTGTGGGTTCTGTTTAAAGTATTATTGAATTAAGCCTAAATCCTTGATTCACGGTGTGTGTATCAAATTGATAGGCTGAATTGGAAGTCCTATATTGTGTTATGAAATAAATACCCATGAATTGATACGTTATATTGTTCCGTTAAAGTAAATGGGCACTAGTTAGTAAATTTTGCGATGGTCAGGCTAAATTTGTCTTTGAAAAGGTTTTTAGACATTGCCTGAGCGTACGGTATGGCTCCTCTATTCAAATGTTAGGGTGTGGTTAAATTGTATCTAGATTATTCGACTTCGTCGAAAAAGAATAATATACTGGTTTAGCTCTGTAATGAGACACTGCTAGTTGGAAATGGTAATAATCCTTATTATCTTATATGATGCATAAGAATTGACATAGATCGACGTTATGTGCATTGATCCTAAGAATAATTACAATGCTATGAAGACCTTAACATATATTTTGAACGAATTACATAGAAATGTAGTGTGTTATATCATGAGATCTATTCCAGATCCCTTATTTGGCAGCGCAAACTATCTACAAACTAGGTTATGTGCTTCTTCATTTCTATGCTTAGTAAAAAAATATGAACATAAAATTAACATATTTCTCTTGTAGATTAAATTTAGCAATGTGGTTTAACAATCCAGTCTATGTTAAAATCAACGAACAAATAAAAATCTCGCATTTATAGAAGTTCTATTGTCGAGTTAGTATTTATTGGGCTGCGATGTAGGGTTGCAAGTAGGGTTGGCAAGCGCGGATATATCCGACAGTAGACATCACTATATTTCTCGGTGAACATGTTATTCGTATATAAAATATATCTGAAATAAAAGTTAGATGTGCTTTTAAGGTATTCGCTTTAAATATACTCACAATCTGTAAATGAATTTGTACAATTCTTGCAATATTTAATTTACTACTTAACGAAAGTAGACTTTTGATTACAACTTTTTCTATAACTTTATACATACAATATTAAACTAAAGTCGGCTGTCCTTTTGACTGTATCTATCGAAAGAGCAATGGTTTATGTGTGAGTTTGAGATGAAACAAATATTGGTATCAACCACAAGTTGTTGGATCGAGTCTAAGTGGTATTTATATTGGTTGTATGTTTGTTACTACTTACTCAAAGCGACTACATTTATTGCTGTGTTCAATATTTGTTCATATTACTGAACTGTTTTTATAAATTAATAATGTTTAATATAATTCATGCAGATGTTGTTCCCATCAATTTCAACTTAGATTACAGTACGTTTATCCTTTCAATTTCGAACTGGTATTGTTTCAGCTCTAAAACAATATCAGTTACGAAACAAAATATTCGAAATCGGATTACTTTAATACTTTAACGTTTTGAATATCGTTCATATAAAGCGTTGGAGTAATATTTTTTACCAATATACGCGAAATCGTTGCAAAGCTTAGAATCAAAATTTGAACTATAAAAAGTAATTACTCCTTGTCTCATGATGCATATATACATAGTTTCACGACTATATCTGCGAAGGCATAAGCAGAGGTGTATAACACCAACTTGCACCAGTTATGGTGTTAAGTTCTGCGTGATTGGTGGCAAATCAATTTCAGATTGCATGCTCATTAAAATTTTCTTGGTATAAAGATACAACAACAATTAGCTCGTTCTAGACTCGAAATGGACCTCATCAGTTTCATTCATTACCGCTGTGCTACCGATGTATCTAGCCATGTGTAATTGTCATTAAAACGTTAATTAAATACTATAGTCCTTAAATGTGTACAAACATTATAATTAATATGGATTTTAATTACGATGTAACGATAAAAATGGTAATTTATTATAATTTTTGGTAGTTTACTGCTGAAGGGCAATTAAGGAATCCTCAACGCGTTCTTATACGACTTATGTATAGTCAATAGCAGACAAATACTTAAATTAAGAGTAACAGAAAAGAGGTATTATATGTATATATACGACTATCTTATAGGTCAAGTGTCAAGACCTATATTGGGACCACTGTTAATGTAATTGGCTTTTCTAGAAAATCCTTGGTATTAGCATAAAATTTAGTAATAAGTTTAGTAAAACGAAATACGCACATACGTACGCAGAACCTAAAGTTAAATAAATGCTGCAATGTGAATACGATACACTTATGTTTAACTCTTATAGGATATGACATGTCTGATACTATCTCATTGCGCACACTGTATCCAAACGTTTAAACATTGTTTTAGTCTTTCATAATGATACCGTAGATTGTTTAAAAATCGCAACCACTTATTTTAACTGAGTATCCGCGAAAAAATATCCGCGGCAATACTAAATAGCAAAACACTCAAAACTTTTGGAAATTTTTAACTGTTTAATAATCTTTCATATAATAGATTATTTAAAAATCGTAAACACTTATTTTAACTGAGTATCCGCAAAAATATCCGCGGCCATACTAAATCGTACTAACACTCCCAACCCTATTCACTAACAAGGTGGGACCATAATTTATGGCTGCAACCCTGTACCAATTAAACTTTAATTAAAACACTACAATTGTTACTTGCTCCGTAATTTTTTATTGTTTTTGTTTTTGAATATTTTTGTTTTTGAGTGTTTTGTTTTTGTTTTTAGATTTAGGGTTGGTTTAGCATTGTTTTAAAGTTGAGTGTGATTTGAAGTGTTGTTGACGAACTGACTTTGTTATATGAGTTATAAGTATGATTTTTGTAGACTGGACTGGAAGGTCGATTTTCTATTGTAAAGATTCAAGAGTTGCGGGTTCGAATCACGCTGGGTACTAAAGTACCCAGTAGTTGTTGGGAGTTTAGATGCTTTATGTTACCTGTATATGTTAGAAGGGGTAGGCAGAGACGTACTTATTACACATCACCACTTATACTTGCAATCCTTTTGACGTCAACTTGGGTTTATTTACAGAATCAATGTTGATACTATGTTATCATAAGCGATAATGGCGCAGCGGTAGTGAATGCGAGTGCTGTGCATGAGGTCTCGGGTTCAAATCCCGGGTCGGGCCAACAAAAAGTTATTGGATTTTTCTGTTAATAAATCTCAATAGCAGCCCGAAGTTAGGCAGTTGGCGGTGTTAGACACCCCCGTGCCTCGGAAAGTACGTAAAGCCGTTTCTGCGCCTGATCTCTCTCCGGTCTTGTCGGATTACCGTCCCATCGGATTATGAGAGTTAAGAAACAGAGAGCGCACTGCACACGCTTGTGCACTATAATATCTCCTGCGCAGATGGCCAGTCTCCGTTCAGATTGGCCGCCGTGACCGAAATTCGGTCTGGAAGACATTATTATTATTATCATAAGCGTTGGTACCTGCGAGATGCGGGTTTATGTAATGCTCATTACTGTTTTTATTTTAAAATGTGGCTATTTGTGAGAACCCGTTAATGGCTTCCCCTATTTACGAATTATTATCTACTTTGTGTAAAATTATGTTGGTTATCCTAAGAAAATAAATAAATAAACATAAAATACCAAAAATTTCCTAACAGATTGATTCAATAATAATTTGCTTGATCCGGAATTCGCAACCTTCAATCCTGGATCCTTTAAGCGGGGCGTGAAAAAGCACCTTCTCAGGCCGTCAAAGTAGAGACCTCAACATCGCCTCGACTGCTATGAGGACGATGTGGAGGCCACTGCTCTTAGACCACACGACTGCTTACCATCAGGCGGAGTGTGGCCATTTTGACGAGAAATAAAAAAAAAATATATAGGTATAATTATTTCACGGCCAAGGACTGCCCTTGGAATAACTATCTGTAAATCATACAAATTGTCCCACTTGGAACCGAACTCGTAACACGAGCTGACGAACTAAATTAACAGCTGTGTCATACATCCAAAGGTTTTACGACTGAACATTTAAATAAAACTGTAAATTCAATTTAAATTAATAGCTCAATAAAAATTAGGTACAATAAGTAATCAATTTCATTGTTGAATAATTCAAAATGGCCGTCTTCTATGAAGCGAAAATTTCATGAAACTTAATAATCTAGCTGAATAATTAAGCACGATTGGACTAGATTTTAGTTTAGATTAGAAATATGTACCGAGCCCTGCAATATATTTCGTCGAGCCAATATTAAGCAATGAATTGGCAAATTTATTTAAGTAAGTTAAAATGTCTAAGGTTAAATCGAATGAAATTTTGCCACTCTTATTTTATTGGATACTAACTTTTGCTTAGCTTGCAAAAATAGGTTATGTTCGTAATAGTACTTCTTTTAAAATAAAGTATGGCCTATGTTACTCAGTGCTATAGCTTTTCTAATTGTGAAAGAATTTTGAAAAACGGTTGGGTAGTTTTTGAGTTAAATAGTTACAAACAAACAAACGTAAAATTAAAATCATTTCTCTTTATAATATAAGTATAGATAATCTATACAAATGTCAAAAAAAAGGATTTAGATTTTCGAAAATACAAATCAATTGAAATTAAACTACTAAGTTTGTTTGTTTGTAAGGATTTAACTCAAAAACTAATTAACTGATTTAAAAAATTCTTTCACCATTAAAAAGCTACATTATCACCGAGTAGCATAGGCTTTATTTATTTTTCTTAAGTACTTACAAAATAACCTATGCGAGCAAAGCCACAGACAAAGGCTAGTTTTAGAGTTCGGGAAAACTCGTATACAGCTTTGTTCGTCCGTCTGTCCGTCTGTCTGTTAACAACTTTCAACTCAAGACCCGTAAGAGCTAGAGACTCGCGGTCGACGCCATTCGATATACCCACGAAATGACTATGACCTTTGACCTCTGACCTCAAGATCATGTCGGATCACGTGACCTAAGCATATTACTAAAACCAGTTTTTCAAACTCTAGGATTTACGGCAATTTATTGCCGTTTCTCACTTGTTAAAATATAATTCTAGGTATAAAATTGTACAGTTATATCCGAACAGTAAATTATGAAAGGATTTGTTTTTGATATCGCACGAATGATTGCCAGATAGACATCCTCATAAAGTTTGTACGAAAATAGCAATAGTAGAATAAGGATCAGGGGCTGTAATAAAACGGGACCTTCGGAGGAAAGGGCGCGACCTTATTCTCAAATACTTTGATCCCAGAGACAGCGAATCAAAGCTTGATAGGGATGTGCTATGTATCGATATGTTGTTATCGATTCGTTTGTGAAACAAAAGATGGATTTTATGTAACACATGGTCTTGTGTTTTATGTTGATGAGTGTTGTAGAAAATTTATTGTAGTAGTAGTTTTGGAACTATGTTTATATAGATATAGTCTTTTGCTTATAGCAGCGATAGCTCAGTGGGGAGACCAGACACCAGACAGTGGGTTGCCTACTCTAGAAATGAATACTCAAAGGATTAACATAAAGGATTAGAAAACATAGGCGCAGGAATTCTTAGTTACCCAGTTACACTGTAACAAATTTCTTACTACGTAAAACATAAAGAATTAATAATTTTTTTTTTAAATATTTCTACCTAAAATAATTCTTGTGTCACGTGGAATTTATAAACATTGAAACAATGGACACAAACAAACACCCCGAAATGATCACAGACGCTGACTTTATAGGCTCTGTATTCGACCTTCCCAATGGCACTATCCGTAAGCTGGTGCCTCCATAACATTCCATACCAATAATTTATCCTATGTCTATAGGAAATTGACAGTAACTATACGAAGTACAACTAATTTGCCTAGATTTCGCTTACTATTCTAAGGATAATTAATGGCTATCTAATTATTTCACTTTACAAAGATGTTTGTAAAGTTGATGTCCTTGAAAATAACTGTTAGTAAATGCTTTCCAGCAGGCAACGCGTATGCTTATTTGTCACTTATTGTACAGAAATGGAGCAGCGATAGCTCAGTGGGGAGACCAACAGACTGCAATGCAGAGGGTCTCGGGTTTGAACTCACGTCGCACATCTCTGACTTTCGGAAGTTATATGACTTTTCGAAATTATGTGCGTATTGATTGACAATTATCGCCTGCTCCGTGCCTCGGAGAGCACGTTAAGCCGTCGGTCCCGGCTGCCATGAACATATAGATATAGAATGTGCCATAGGGCAGTCGTTATTGGGAAGTCAGTGCCCTATAATATCCTGACACTGGTCTAGCCTTAGGGTATCGTTAGCCTTCGGATTGCGGAGGTCAGGTGGCAGCCTCCGTGTAAAACTGATATCCTGTCAAATCCGGTTAGACTAATAAAGGCTAGGGAGAAGAGAGTCTTTTGCTTATAGGTATATACCATTAGGCTGAGTATTACACCTTCATATGGTCAACATTGATTTTAAGTACCACGTAATAGGGACAATAGTGATCTGCTGAGCACTGTGCCAGACTCTGTGCTGATACTGCAAATTGCTGATCAGAAAAAGCAAATAACATTTTCTTCAATCCAAAATTCGAATCCGAGACGTTAAACTGAGCAATCGTTTTCACTACCAATGCCGCACCGCGTGAATTCAAAGCCCTGGAATCGTCCTGGTTTTAGACTGGCTCGATGACTCAATGACACAAGCATGTGCTCATGGTTGTAGCCAACCGTGAGAATACGATGCCCGGATCAAACTGGAAAATTGATAATACTTTAATCAAATTTTCTGTTGAACAATTCCTGGTAGCTTGCACGAGCCCATTAGTGTTCAAATGACAGCATCATCTATTACGTAGGACCTAGAATTACTTTCGAGAATTTGATTTAAAACGTAATTTCACTTTATACACTACAGTTCGTTCATGAGCATGACACACCTACAAGCATGACGTATACTCGGACATGACGCAAATATAAACTACAGTCTTGGTTGTTATATTAAACATCCGACGCAGAGCCGCAAGCATTATAAACATTAGCTATTCTATAACATCTAAAAGAATGAACATCCTCAGGCAAGCACGCAAGAGTGGCTAAGTTCTTTGTAAAGATTAACTATTTCATTTAACTTTTATGTCATGCTCGGGAATATAAAGGCAACGGAAACTTATGTTTGCTGCAATCTTGTCGTTTGTTTTATGCTTTTCTACTATCGTTATGTCTTAGTAAACTAAGATTTATATTAAAAACGAGGCTGGGCTATGCTGTATATATTTTTTATTCGTTTAAGTCATAGGCAGACTTGCTTGTATTTGCTAAGTTTGCAATGGTTGTTGTGGCTGAATGAGAGATTTTAGGCAGTTTTATTAGGTTTTTCTGTTAGGAATTGCTTAAATTGCCTGGTTAGTCTCGTCGCAAGTTTGTGCCTATGTTTGCCTGCGATCGTGTATCGAATACGATGCATGAATTCGAAAAATTGGTGTTATTCCTTTGCTAATTTTTTTTGTAGAATTCAAATTATATTTTATAACTGAGGGAAAGGAATCCGTAAAGCCCTTAAAGCAGGTCTTGAACTAACTCTCTCGACAAACTGTGTCGTCGCTTTACTAAGCTATGGTCCACCATCAGGGATTTACACTATCTCTTTGTTTTGTAATGATCCATTTGTTTTGCATCTAGGCGATACTACGCGTCATCTATATTATAATAATAGAAGAACGTAGATTGGAAAATAGACTCAGTTGACAGTAATAAGCTCGCTCGCACCTAATACATAAAATGACTGACGAAATGTGTGTGATATTACCTACCCCTTCGGGGTACAAAGATAAGGACTATATATTGCTAAATAATTTTTAACCGCGGCTTCGCCTTCGTGAATCCCAAGGGAACACTCATTTGATGGGATGAAAGGTAGCTTATGTCCTGACATAGACCATAAGTGTTCCTAAATCTATCTACATATCAAATCAGTTCCATTTAAAAGCGAAACATGCAGTTATTTATGCATCAATAATATTAGTATGCATATAATCAAAACACGACCGCTTAAAAACATTGTTATGCATTGAATTTTATGTATAACATACGTAAATATTTTTACCCAATTAAGCCACAATGTAAACAGTAATATATTTACTATCGAACCAATCTATCGACATTTAACCTGTCCAACACTAAAATTCCAACATTAGCTTTGAAATTAATTTAATATTTTAAACAGAGAGCTTATGACGGCCAAAATACGCTTTCGCCGGATAATATGAATATTTGCAGGTCAAAAAGGTCTGTAAACAACTAATTTTAATGAAACGACTTTTTGGAGTAAATGTAAATTTGATGACGCTTTTTATTTTTGAATGGGTGTTCTATCGCTTGTATGACTCGGTGGTGCGGTAGTGAATGCGACTGTTGTGCATGAGGGTTTTATTCTCGGGTTAAAGAAAGTGTTGTTGGGTTTTTCAGTAACATAAATGGTACTTATTACGGAATCATTATACTAGCTTTTGCCTGCAGCCTCGCCCGCTTAACAGTCCTTGTTTTGGGTGAAATACACCATATGTCACATGATGATCGGTTGAGTAGTTACAGCGTGAAAGCGTACAGAATAACTCATGATATTAGTTAGGATAGACTGATCGATGAAAGGAAAGAATTGGGTGGAATAGGCGGGTAGACAAACTATATGTGCTCTTCGGAACTCTTTTCAAAACCTTCTTTATAAACTATACTTAGCTCTAAAAGATGACCATGATTTTAAGTTACACCATTGTGCGTCATAGTAATAGAATAAAAACGAATCTATACTACGTAATATAATTTAAAAACAAAATATTTTTTCTTGTAGTTTTTGTTTGTTTGTAAGGATTTAACTCAAAAACTACTTAACCGATTTAAAAAATTCTTTCGCTATTAGAAAGCTTTATTATCAGCAAGTAACATAGGCTATATTTAAAATTAAAAAGATACTGTTACTATCATAACGTAACCTACTTTTCAACGAGCGACGCCACGGGCAAAAGCTAGTCTATAGTAAAACAGAGCTTTTCTCTTCGCCCTTATCAATAGCCTTGCTTCCGCATCTAAAATAATATTTCCTACCGATATTTTTCGCTTCTAAGCTCACCAAAGCCACCCATCATTCTTTCTGAGGGCCTTAAAAGATTTCATCTTTACAGGGTGTTTGATTGAATACCAAACGGTACAATTAATAATAACAGGAAAAATTATGTGATCAATTATGGCTGGCGTAAATGCTGACTTGATGGATATGGACTTTACCAGTAATTTTTTTTGGTAGAAGCGAGTTTTTGGTGAGATGCTTACGAGTTGATCTTCAAAGGCATTATATTTTTTTAAATAGGCAGCTCCTGCTCTAGTTGTAAATACTGTGTTGCAGGGCACTTTATAACCAGTCAAAATCAAGCAGACACAAAGAACATCTAGACTCAGTAGAAGGAATTGTGGATCACATAAACTCTTCTGTCGTTCAGGGATAGAACCCACAATATTAGGCGCAGTGGCGATGGGGAGACGACCACTATACCATCCGCGCTGTAAATTTTATTGCCATGTTCTTTGACGGAATGAAAGACAAAAGGACTTTTTTTAATTTATCCATTGATGTTATCTAACTATCTCCATGTCATATCTTGCAAAACTAATCAGCAATGTAATCCAAACGGTAGTGAGTCGACAACGGAACTAACTATTCCATTAAGTACGTTCGTCATTGTTTAACTGTTCCTATTCTCACGGAGAAGACTTCAAACTCACATATACTATATGCGGTTACGGTACAAAAACAGTCAGGTTCCAAGTAATATATAACTCATAATACGTACACAACTTCACGGCTTTATTTCTTTGAAGAAGTAGGCTGAGGTGTATTGCATGAGCATGCCGCCATTTTTGATTTCAACGTAAGAGTGCGAGTTTATTGTCGTCTTTCAGATAGTTTTCCAGATGGTACAAATATAGTATAAAAGATTATAGTGACGGCTGTAGACAGTAGTGACTATTTTCGTCGGTACTGATAGATTTGAACATCAACTTATAAAAAGAGACTTTTGAGGCAGATTTGTAGGTACATACGTTGGTAATTGAGCTCGTCTCATAGCTACAGTACCATACTGGAGATATGGCAGACAGTTTCTCCGTTAGCCTCGGTGAGGTTATTGCTCCGGTACCTGTCTGGGCAATAGGTACTGTAATATAGGCACGAGGTACTGACAGGCTTGGCAGAGCAAATATGAGTTCCCGAAACTTATACTTACCTAGTAAAACTCAGTTATAGTGATCCCGATCCTATAAGAGGCTGGTACGTTCGTATCACCATCTAACAATTCTTAGTAACGCTTAAGGCATAACATTCAAAAGATGCATGACCACATTTATTTATGGTCCCTGAGATACAGCCTTTCCTTCCAGGCACCTCGTTCCTAATGAGAAAAGCTTAACAGAAAAAATCCATTAACATTTCGTCCGATCCGGAAATTGATATCAACAGACCTCGGTTAGTAAAATCGACCCACGTACAAAATAAAGAGGCCAATATTTTATATAATATATCGCTGAACATTGGTTATGATAAGTACATATACATAGTTTCAAGCCTCAACCGTTTCCATAGTGGTAGACAGAATTATTACATTCATATTTCACTAAGTGTAATTTTGGATAGTCCTCCCGTGACCACTGCTGAAATGCAACTAAAACGGTTCTTGTGGGGTTTTTGTTTATATGTTTGTTGCGCTCTCACGCCTTAACTACGCGACAGATAATTTTGATATTTTGCATACACATTCCCAGAAAAAGTATCGTTTCCGTGGAATAAAAATTTACTGACCAAATTTAAATTAACGCGAGCTAAGTCACGGGTAAAATCTAGTATAGTATTAATGTAAATAGTTCAACAGTTCAAAAATATCGTATATAATTGATTTTATTTTATACGCGTTAATCCTTGTATAGTAGTTTAATTTCAATGGTCAATTGCAGTATTCCAGACACAACAGACGCCGTATTAAAATTTCATGACGAAATAAAACATTTTGATAAGCAAATGTATTTGTTATTCGATGTATCGAGTTTCCTTGTAAGCTTTTAATATGTCAAAAATTCGATGTTTTATTCGATTACGCGTGGTAGGGGTCGATATCGTTCACTGTATTTGCTACAGGCCACATTAATACAGGAATTAGGAGGACGAATGATAAATAATACAGACTGTATAGCGATGACGTCAGAGATTGAGTACGACGCCATCTTGGGGCGTTGACAAAATGGATTCCGAACAGTTTTCGATAGAGGTGACATTGTGATGAGAAGCTTTTTGTTTTCGATGATTATATTAAGTACTAGATTTTGTATACGGCTTTGCTTGTGTAAATGTAGATTAGTAATAGTACCTACTTTTTTCTAAAAGGTTTCTATGTGCTTTTCTGTGTCCTTTCCTTTCCACTGACAACGTGTATGCAAAATTTCATGATGATCGGTCGAGTAGGTACTTAAGGCGTGAAAGCGTAACAAACAATAAAGTCACATTCTCATCTATACTAATATTATAAAGCTAAAGAGTTTTTGTTTGTTTGATTGTTTATTTGTTTGGTTGAACGCGCTAATCTCAGGAACTGCTGGTTCGAATTGAAAAATTATTTTAGTGTTAGATAGCCCATTTATCAAGGAAGGCTATAGGCTATATATCATCACGCTACGACTAACAGGAGAAGAGCAGCAATGAAAAGTGTTGCAAAAACGGGGAAATTTCTCTTATGTGAAGCAGACGAAGTTGCGTGGGTCTGTTAGTTTATAATATTAATTAGTATTATAACGATTGTTTATCTTAAAGAACTTGGCAAAATTATTTGATAGCCTCCTAGTCCCAAGTACCATAGTAGCATATCTAAAATATTTTCGCAAAAACAGGAAAAAATATCTTAGGTATATGACGCAGACGAAGTTTATGTGATCTAGAGATCGATTCTTGAGTCGGACATAGCATTATAGGGCTTTTATGTACTTGGCAGATATTGGTGCCAATTCTGTTGTCACAAAATTCTCTTATCTTAGCTAAAAATCTCTAAAATTTATTTTAGTCCTGTCACTTTTGGCGATTTCAGAATAAGAAATGTCGTTTGATAGGACTAAACTAAATTTTAGAGATTTTTAGCTAAGATAAGAGAATTTTGTGACAACAGAATTGGCACCATTGTATTTATAATAAGGAGGTAGGAGCTATTTCTGGGGAACCTAAATATAGACTACAAAGTGTGGGTGAGTACGTATCTAGCAAGAAGCTTTCAGCTTTATAATATTAAATTAAGGCTTAGACTTGATCAGCTTTGTGTTATAAATATAACTAGCAGTCGCCTAGTGGTCGAAATTCGGCCATAATTCATTTAAATTTTAAGTTTGATAGTTTACACCGAAATAATGGGACTATTTAAAAATACCTGTTTTCTTAGAGTATTTTGACCAACGCAGTACTGAAAAAGGAATATGGTACAAGACTCTACAGAGAGAGCCTCCTCGGATTCCTTGGTTTGCTCAAATAGATATAAGCAGATCTTACACGGTGGAGTCGACTAGAGTGCGTACCAACAAGTTTGGGTCCTCATACCTCTGCCGAACGATCAAGGCATGGAATTCTCTGCCAAGGCACGTGTTTCCTTCTTCCTTCAATCCTGGGTCCTTTAAGCGGGGCGTGAAAAAGCACCTCAGGCCGTCAAAGTAGAGACCTCAACATCGCCTCGGCTGCTATGAGGACGATGTGGAGGCCACTGCTCTTAGACCACACGACTGCTTACCATCAGGCGGAGTGTGACGAGCAAAAAAAAAAAAAAAAATGTAGTTATGGCCTATGGTCGGTATGGTTACGGTCTGGTCACATTCCATCTAGGAAATTTGGACACCTTATGAACAAAGTGGAGTCACCAAACTGTGCAATGTGCGGTAAAATTGATAATGTTCAACATTTACTAATGGAATGTGAAAAGAATCGGAGAGGGAATCTTTGCTAGCTGATTGTAAAATTAATATTAGTGACATGGGAGCTTTCATAGCCATATTAGCAGAGCCTGGCTCGCAAAAAGCTAAATTATTATATAGAATGGTTGCTGCTGCAATGAGTACCTCTTCTTCTTTAATGTAAATAAAAGGTAATATAAATGTTGTAATTATATATTAAGATTAGGCCAGGATGAGGCTGACATTCCTTTGTAAGGAAAAAGCCTCCATGCATATTAAAAAATATTTAAAATAAAATTTGATAGTTATTAAAGTTATATTGTCTTCTGTTTACGCGAATGTTATTCATTGAAATTAAACTACTATATACGGATTTTATCGCGTTGTTTATTTATCACTGTATTACAAAATTTTGAAAATATTACTCTACTACTACTATTGATTTTATTTGACTAATTTATAAGCTAATAAAATTATTTAAACTATTAAATCTATTTATTTTGTCTCCCCGTGACCATGGCTGCTGAAAAGCACCCGAAACGTCGGGGAAAGTGTAAACCAAAAATAAATAGATTTAATAGTTTAAATAATTTTATTAGCTTATAAATTAGTCAAATAAAATCAATAGTAGTAGTAGAGTAATATTTTCAAAATTTTGTAATACAGTGATAAATAAACAACGCGATAAAATCCGTATATAGTAGTTTAATTTCAAAGTTATTAAAGTTTTTATAATCACATTTCATTTAGATTTCAATCTATACAGGTTAATTTCAAAGATATTGTAGAACTATATTTTACCTATCTTTGTCAAACAAATTATTATATTGATATATGTAACCATAATTACAAAGAATAGTACTACATCTGCCGAACAATGGCGAAATACTACAAACGCGATTCGACTGCGTGTGTCAAATGCATGGTTGTGTGCGTGTAGTGTTTTCCCATTAATTTAATGTATTTCCAATGCATATTTTATATAAATATTAGGATTCGCCCCTCCTTCTCCATATAAACTTTAACTGTGCCAAATTTCATACTGCTCCGTCAGCGCAATTTTCGTAGAAAAGGGGTACAAACTTTTTTCTTCACGTATTAATTTATAGATAATCCCTGTATAACGTAAAACTTTAGCACTGCTTTGGGGCGCAGCAGTAATATTATAAGGAATTCAATCTTTAAGGAGTTTCAGGGTCCGCACTGCTACTGTCTGAATTTTTAGGCAAGAGAAACCAATAAAGCTCGCCATACCCAGAAAGTGAAGGCGGTACAGGTACTGTTTTGGTCGTATTGTTCGAATTAGAATAAAACATAAGACACACGATCGCTCCGGATTGTCTGTTTATTGGCGGCCTCGATGGCGTAGTAGTTAGTATAACTGACTGCCACGCCTGAGGTCGCGGGTTCGATTCCCGCACAAGCCGAACATTTGTGTGCATGAACATGTTTGTCTTGGTCTAGGTGTTTCTATGTATAATATGTACGTATTTACAAAAAAAAAGCATATATGTTTATCCATTGTCTAGTACTCATAGTACAAGCTCTGCTTAGTTTGGGCTAGATGGTGTTGAGTGTATGTTTCAAATAATACAAAAGTGCCGCCGGCTCCGTTACGCATCCGCTGTCTGTATGTGGCGGACTTAACACTTTGCCAGGCCGCGGAATCGAACCGATGACCTTATGCACTGCAATCGCATTCACTAACGATGCGGCGAGGCAAGAAATATTGCGAACTGTGACTCACAAGTAATATTACAATATTCCTTTGTCGATCGAGAATATATTATATTATATATATATATAATATATATATTTAATATACATTCGGCTTTTACAATTATTCGATACTGTCTTTTCGTCCCTAAATTTACGCATGCTCTTCGGTCTTCACACTTTTGGAAACATTTAACACTTTTAGCAAAAATTGATAAAATTATACAGAACACTCTTATTAAACTTTTAAATGTGGCCATTAACGACCGGGCGTGGCTACAAGCGAGCTTGCCAGTTCGCTTGGGCGGCCTCGGCATTCGAAAAATTACTGATGTAAGTTTACCAGCGTTCCTATCTTCGGTCCATAGCACGGAGGAATTGACCAGGAAAATCTTGGCACCTACACTGGTTAATTCTGAAGTACTGTGCATGACCGACGCCGTGAACGCTTGGAGACTTGCTTGCCCAAGCACTGAGTTACCCGAAAACCGCCTCTCTCAGAGGCAGTGGGATGGGCCGTTATGCAGCATAGTTCGAGAAAATCTCATAAATACATCGTCCTGTGCTGCTGAACGTGCTCGCTTGCTGGCTGTGGGAGAGTGGGAGTCAGGCCTTTGGCTTCAGGCGCTCCCGTCGTCCAACATAGGTACTATGATGGACGATACGACCTTCCGCATTGCTTCTTGTTTGCGCTTAGGTTCTCCTTGTGTTTCTCCGCATCGGTGTCTTTGTGGAGAAGCCGTCGACAGTCTCGGTCACCATGGCCTATCATGCAGCAGGAGTGCTGGTCGTATATCACGACACGCCAACCTGAATAACATACTCCATCGAGCTCTTGTCACCGCTGGCGTCCCGGCTCAGCTTGAACCTCACGGCTTGGTACGCGACGATGGCAAGAGACCAGATGGTATGTCATTACTGCCATGGAAAATGGGTAGGCCTTTGGTGTGGGACGCAACTTGTGTAGACACCCTTGCGCCATCACATCTTTCTAGCACAGCGGGTTGCGCTGGTGCTGCTGCTGCATCAGCGGAGACGCTCAAACGGCGTAAATATCAAAACCTTATTGGTGAGTACATATTTGAGCCGTTTGGTGTCGAAACGCTGGGGCCATGGGGTCCAAGTGCTAGGTCTGTTTATAGAGACCTAGCTAAGCGGTTCATCGACACTTCGCGTGACCAGAGGGCTGGTATTTTCTTTGCACGAAGAATAAGTATTGCCATTCAACGTGGCAATGCTGCCAGTCTTCTGGGCACGTTGCCAATTGACGACGATGCGGAGGAATATTATGACGCTTTCTGATTTTGCAGTTTTGTTTTTATGTTTAGTTTATATTTTTCTTGTAAATAATTTGTGTATATATTATGCCCATTTTTAGTTTAGACATTTGTTATTATAATAATGAAAATAAATATTTTCTCATTAAAAAAAAAAATATATATCTATATTATATATATATATATATAAAGGCATGAGTTATTTTTAACGTCATACTTGAATCTATCTACTATCCACCATCTGTTTACGCAGAATACTGGAATTTTTCGGACACATTGCCCGCAAAGATGGTCACAATATCGAACAGCTGATGTTGACAGGCAATGTTGACGGCAAAAGACCAAGAGGCCGCAGTCCAACGACATGGTTGGACCAAATCCGATCGTCGCTTAACACTAATCTCCACGAAGTCCTCTACGAAGCAAAAGACCGGCACAGTTGGAGGGAGACAGTCAATGAGAAAGCGATTCAACGGGGGAGTCACGACCCTCAGTAATGAGGTATACGACGCGAGGAGAAGGAGGACTTGAATACCATATTGTATAATTGGTTGCTTCAAACTTGCACCAAACTTGTTACAAACGGTAGCGAGCGTAAGTTTAACAGTAGCTACACACATAACGTCAAAGTTTTTGATAATACCAAACTTAATTAATACATATTGATTAAACTTTGTAGATAAGGAACAAATAGTGAATAATCTACGAACTTTGGTAATAGATAAGTTTAAGGTTCAGTATAGTTTCATCAGTTCAACTAATGTGATGGGTGTAATGTATTAGATTTTAGTAGCGACATCTTTTGGCAGGTTTAAGGAACTTAGTAAGGCTGTTATGGCCGATTTGGTAGTCGCCTTTGACATAGCGCGGGATTGTAGATTAATAATAATAAGAAAGTTCTCGAAAATGGTCATGTCACGTTGTACTGGGATCGAACTATCATCACAGACAGGACTGTTGTGGCCAACAAACCTGAAATTGTGGTGATAGATCGATCAGAGCGCCGCGCTATGATTATCGATGTCACCATTCTGCATGACGGCAATCTCGCGAAAGCTGAAAAAGATAAACAAATTAAATATCTCGATTTAGCTCGCGAGGTTGTCGACATGTAGGATGTAGATTCGGCAATCATTGTGCCGATAGTCATATCTGTCAATGGTCTAATAGCCAAGAGCCTCGATTACCATCTAAAGAGGCTCGCGTTAGTTGCTTGGATGAAGGGTTTGATGCAGAAGACAATTCTATTAGATACGGCACGCATTGTGAGGAGGTTCCTATCTCATGAATCCTAACCACCGGCAGCTTGGACTCTGTTCCCGATGCCGGTGGGGTACCATATATTTTTTATTTTCAAATGTATATAAAAATATATGTATATTTAAAAATGAAATGTAGTGGTTAGTGTAACCGACTGCCACGCCTGAGGTCGCGGGTTCGATTCCCGCACAAGACAAATATTTGTCTTGGTCTGGGTGTTTCTATGTATAATATGTATGTATTTACAAAAAAAAAAAAAAAAAAGTATATATGTATGTTTATCCATTGTCTAGTATCCATATTACAAGCTCTGCTTAGTTTGGGCTAGATAGTGTTGTGTGTATGTGGTAGAATATTATTATATTGTAAAAATTTAAATAAAGAGTATAATTATAATATTCTACCACATACACAACACCATCTAGCCCAAACTAAGCAGAGCTTGTACTATGGGTACTAGACAATGGATAAAAATACATATACAATTTTTTTTTTGTAAATACATACATATTATAGGTACATAGAAACATACAGTCCAAGACAAACATCCATGTCCATGCACACAATGGGTTTTTCGTTAAGAAATCCCAATACCCCCTCCCGAAGTCAGGAGGTTGGTGGTATTAGACAACCCCGTGCCTCGGAAAGCACGTAAATCCATTGGTCCTGCGCCTTATCACTCTTTGGTTGTGTCGTATTACCGTCAGAGTCAGGGGAGAGTGCACTTGTGTTTGCGCACTTGTGCACTATAATATCGCCTGCACAGATGGTCAGTATTTTTTAAGATAGGCCCCCGTGACCGAAATTAGGTCTGGTAAACATTATTACCACTTTGGGAATATATAAGCTAGAATACAGTTTTATTATCAAGTGGCAACATTAAATGATATTGAGCAGAAGCGTTGTGTAGTTGCAACATTGTGACGTCATAATCTTTAACATTTATTTTACGAGTTAAGTCTTTATGGAGTATAAACTTGATATTTTACATAAAAACATTAAGATGATAATGTTTTAGATACTTCATAAAAATACTGACAAAGTTTTTAATGTTTCTTTCAATGTTTGTAAAGTCCTTCCTGAAGAAGACACAAAAGCTTACATTATAATGTTCTACGTTTACGCGAATGTTAAACATTGAAATTAAACTATACCGACTTTGAGTTAAAATTTAAAAAATAAGTTAAAGAAGTGTTTTATAATAAACAACGCAACAAAATCCATATTAGTAGTAAGTAGTTTAATTTCAATACAGACAAGTTTGTTAACAGACGTTCAAATGTATATCAACTGCTGTGATTGGCTAGCTGAATCAGTAACAACCAATTATATCACTTGAGTGTTACTTTGTGACCTAAATGAATAAATGATTTTTGACTTGACTTGACATGATTTTAATTTTAACACATTATTGATTAACGTGCGTGGCTGCACGAGTGGCATAGAGGTTTAAGTTGTCGCTATGTCATTGCCATTGCGTCGAGTGTTGTGGGTTCGTTTCCCACACGGGCAAGAAATTGTGTGATCCACAAATGGTTGTTCCGAGTCTGGGTGTTCTTTGTGTCCGTTACTTGCATGCCAGTAAAAGTTCCCCGCGACACAAGAATTCTATCTAGAGCGGGAGTTATCTATCCTTAAAAAAAAAACCGGTCATGTTGGACTCGCCCACCGAGGGTTCCGTACAAATATGTAGGAATATATTATAAAAAAAATTGTCCTTGCATAAAGACACTGTTTTTCTCTGATTTAATTACAAATGAATAGTTTGCACTTGCCAAATTTTATAGTTCTAGGTCAACGGAAAATACACTATAAATTTTGATTCCCTTGAGAGTGTCAAAATATACGTATTTTTTTATTTATAAACTGTTGCTGCGGCTGTATCTTTTTTCTACGTTAATTTAGAAGTTTGATTTTTTCACAGCTTCAAGAGACTGTAGACTTGAAAATATCGTTTTAATTTCATCTCGATACCTCCGCGTGCCCGAGATAAAGGGTATTGACAGACAAACAGACGGACGGACGGACAACAAAGTGATCCTATAAGGGGTCCGTTTTTCCTTTTGAGGTACGGAACCCTAAGAAAAGAAACTAGGTGTTAAACATGTAGGTTTCCCCACGATGTTTTTTTTTAAAGAGTCTACTCACTACCCCGTCTCATACCATGACCGTGCTAGGAACGTGTCAGGCAAAAAAATATTCTTTGTAAGGAAATATATAACACTATGCCCACTAGAACGTTCCGTCACCGATCAGCAGTTCCTATAGCAGGGCGTATCGTGTTGCTTTTCGTGTCTGACACGTTCCTAGCACGGTCAGGGTATGAGACGGTGTAGTGGGCAGTCTCCTTTACCGTTAAGGAGAGTGATAATTAACTACACACGTAACTTTTGAAAGTCAGACTTGCGTCCGAATTTGACCTCTTCGTTGTTACCGTCCGATCACCCGAGTAAGTTCATTAAGATATTCCTTAAACATTTTAAAAGCATTCTTACCCCATTTTAATATCAATACTTTCTAAAATACTTAAGAAAGTGGTTTGTATTTCAAAATGTCCCGGTATTCTAATATTTTAAATGTCAGACTCAGTACTTTGCGATAAAATACTCGTTAAGTTCACAGTTTTTGTTAAAAGTACTTTTATTTGTCCCTATCCGCAGATAAAGGGCAAGGATAGCTTTTTAAATTTTTGAGATATATTTTGTTTGGTCTCCGGTTTGTTTGGATTGATTGCCTGGATATCACAGTAGTTCAAGTATGGATCGTAATGCCGTTTGTTTGTAGGTTCGATTTTGGCCAAAAAAATTACGATCGTGTGTTGTGTTGTGAGCCTGGGTGATGTTTGTGCCCATCGTTTTAAGGGTGGCTAAGCGAGAAACGAGGTAGTAAAAGATGTGCATCGATAGCCTACTGGAGGACCAGTGGACTGCCACGCTGTGGTTTCGAGCTCGATCCCAACGCGTGCATCTCTGACTTTTTGAAGTTGTGTGTGCATTAAATAGTTAATTATCACTTGATTTAAAGGTGAATACTTCTCTAAAATATTCTCGAAGATATGTGAAGTCGGTCAACCCGCACTGGGCCAGCGTAGGGACTATGGCCGAAACCTTCTCACACTGAGAAGTGGCCCGTCCACGCAGTAGGACAGTTTAACATAGAGCTGATTTTATTATATGCGCGAAACACTTTTGTTTGAAATCTGAATTAGGGGAATGTACGGAACAAAGCTAACCCATTGGAGTATAGGTTAATGTTTCTTTATAAAGCGAGCTGCTACTGAAAAAGTCATTACAGAAATCTAGATAATAATTAGCCCATCTGGATATACGTCAAGCTCACTATCTGCAATTATATCACTCGTGTTTTCCACGTAGGCGAGATACCAAGTTCCTGTGGAGTATTATCCTTACTAATATTATAAACGCGAAAGTTTGTATGAATATATGAATGTTTGTTACTCTTTCACGCAAAAACTACGAAACCGATTGCGATGAAACTTGGTATGTAGGTAGCTGGATACTTGGATTCACTCATAGCTACTTTTTATCTCGATATTCCTACGGGAACGGGACTTACGTGGGTGAAACCGCGAGGAAAAACTAGTAAGAAAATATATAAAACCAGTTCTCTCCAGAAGATATTTAAAAAAAATCAATATCACTACGATGTCACCGTAATTGACTTAAGAACTTGCCCCGGCTAAATACTTACAAAGTTGCCCCGATATTTCCAACTTTACCCCGAAATGTAGGAGCTTTTTTTCATCCGACACTTTCGGGTGAAGTTTTCTTTTTATTTGGCACCTTTGATATATTTCTATTACAGTTAAATGATTGGCCAATTTATGGATAGATGAAAGTTAGGAATAGTTTTAGTATTTGTTTCACGTCTGTTTTTGGTGGGGTGAGCAGAAATTAGAAGCGAATACCTAGGAAATGAATTACTTAATTTATTGACTTGCTATAATTTTAGGTCTTTAATAAACACAACAACATTTATTCGTAATGATTCTCAATCATGTATAGACAATATATTTTCAAATTTGACTAATTATAAACTTAGAAAATGCGAAGTAGACCATAACGGTTTAGCAGATGGCCATGCAGGATTGTTGTGCTGTACAGTAATAAAGAATTCCGCACCAGACATAGGTAAACAAAATACTTTTGTAGAAGTCATGAAAAGGAAATTCACTGAGAAAAATAAATCTTTATTTCGTCAACTATTGTTAGAACAAAATTGGTGTAGTATGGGCATAAATTCATTTATCAAAGTGTTTAACGAAATCTTCACACACTGTTTTAAGAAAAAGAAAATAAAAATAAATCTGTCACGTCCTACACAATTGCAATGGATATCAAAGGCTATGACCATCATTGGACGTCTTTCAACGTAGATGATGATGAGCAGAGATTACAGAATTTCATTTGTTGACATCCTGAATCATTGCTTTGCTCACTTGTATCAAAGAACTGTTAATAGCATAGCATAGCATCGTGAGGTGTTTAATTGAATTCCTGGTGATAGCAAAAACTTTTGATGTTTGATAGAAATATTGCAGTTCGGGGTCTGGAACCGTACTTGACCTTAATAATACGTACCTACATGATATTTCTTATGTACACACGGCTACACATTAAGTTAGACACCCTATATATGCATAACTACGCTACATACAAAATAGAGAATTGTCGGAAAGGGACAGTGCATAGTGGTGTCGATGTAATGGTAAGGATAGAGCGTAACAAAATATAACGCACTCTCTCGCACGATTCGCAGCGTTCAACTTCTAATAGTTCAAAGTCCAAACTGCCTAGCTTGATGCGTCGCTGTGTGTACGAAGCCGGTAAATGTAACACTTTTCAAAGCTTACCCGTTAACACGTGTAGAAGGTGTCAGTCCTTCTACACGTGTAAAGATCGGGTACGTTTCATCAAGAGTACATACCGGTCTAGGCCCTAGGGTTTACCTTTATAATGCTGCTAAGTTACCGCGACTTCCCTTGTGCTCTTGAATCCTACTAACATTCAAATATGTCATTTTGTGAATCTTTGTTTCTTAATGACGCGTAAGTCTCATCTCAATTTATCATATATACATATTTACCGACGTTTTCTGCTCCCTAGCCTTTATAATCCCCAAGTCACTTGGGATCGGTTTTTCTAGTCTAACCGGATTTGACTGGATATCAGTTTTTACACGGAGCGGCTGCCACCTGACCTCCGCAAGCCGAAGGCTAACGATACTCTAAGGCTAGACCAGTGTCAGGATATTATAGGGCACTGACTTCCCAATAACGACTGCCATATATGTTCATGGCAGCCGGGACCGACGGCTTAACGTGCTCTCCGAGGCACGGAGCAGGCGATAATTGTCAATCAATACGCATATAATTTCAAAAAGTCATATAACTTCCGAAAGCCAGAAGTGCGCGACGTGGGTTAGAACCCGAGACCCTCTGCTTTACAGTCTGTTGGTCTCCCGACTATCGCTGCAATTTAGCATATTTAGCGACTTATGTATCCAATATAATATTGCGTTGAGGGTACTGCATAGGCTGCCGTGGCGTTGCAGTGTCTCGGGGATGTTTGCGGACATAAACGTTGATGGTGTTGCTGCCATTAGTTGGAGAAGAAGTGCGTCTGACTGATAGCACGAATGGCGTAGTGGTGTAAGTGGTCGTCTCGCCCCTGCCACTGCGCCGAGTGTTGTGGGTTCGAATCCCACACGGGACAAAACTTTGTGTGATCTACAAATGATTGTTCCCAGTGTTCTTTGTGTCCGTTGTTTGAATGTTTGTAAAGTCCTCCGCGACAAAGTAATTATACCTAGCGCGGGAGTAATCGTTTTATATTTACAGCTTATGATTCTCTGTAAAACAATTTACTGTTTATCCGTATCGATTGCCATAATTTTCATGTTCCAAGTATACGTGATCATCTCATAAGATTTTATTATTAAAACACTATTATACCAAGATTAAAATTCCATTGTTCGATATATATTTTCTGAAAACAAATGTATTAAACAGAATATTCCAGTGCGTTTAATGTTTTCATAATATCGTTTTAAGAGCTCTATATAAATCTGTTCAGATTTCAGGGTATTAACAACTTTATATAGTTCCTTATATTTCAGGGCTGCCTCAAGTGCTTCTGTCCTAATTTTTTTAATACTTAGGTACCTAACCAGCTAACAGCCTAAATATCGGGACCGATGGCTTAACGTGCTCTCCGAGGCACGGAGCAGGCGATAATTATCAATCAATACGCACATAATTTCGAAAAGTCATATAACTTCCGAAAGTCAGAGGTGCGCAACGTGGGTTCGAACCCAAGACTCTTTGCATTGCAGTCTGCTGGTCTCCCTACTGAGCTACGCTGAGATATTTTATATACGAGTATATATTTATATCTTAAAAAACTTATGAATGCGATAAGACATTGTCAAATATTGTTTTTTCCAACATATGAAAGATTTGAACTACTAATATCTTTGAAGTAAATAAAAACATAAGTAAGTACACCACATTTCTAACTATCTTAAGATACAGTTTTTGTACTTCCGTGTTATTATGAAGGCTGTTTTTCCTTTCCCTTGAGCAGAGGCCAGTAGTGACTCAGTATTACCGTCAACCAGTGTAACTTGTTCTAAAAGAAGTTAGAAATGGAATGTCTATTAGGATTAGAATTTCTATAGCTACAGGGTAGTTAAGGATGCCTGGACCCGATTTAGCGAAATAGTGCTATTTGTAATAAGTGGTAGAAAACTTGTTTTACTATTAAAAGTATAGTATTTAGTTAAGCGTTTAGAGAAATGTCGTAAGTTTTAAGGTTATGTTTATTCCTGGTCATATTATTACTTACGTGAGATAGTGGTAGTGAGTGTGAGTGTTGTGCTTGAGGTCCCGATTCTGATGCTTAGGTCTGGTAAATTATTATTGGGTTTTTCTGCCAAGAAATTTTTCGGTAATAGAACGAATTCCAGTACAGTGCACGGTAGATGGCAAAACAGTCGTTTCCTATTACGTTGAACCTTAAATAGCTGACGAAATATACCTGGATGTAATACACTTCTGTCTGCCTCTAATTTGACTGCACTAATATTGCTACAAAATTATATAGTACCTACATTTTATTAAAGAAATATTTCTGTGTTACAAAGAATTCTAAACTCCAAATAAGACTCCTCCTTTATACACGAAAGCAAAATACACGAACACTTACATACTTCACTTGAATTACGCACATAGCAAGTCGTAACCTGTCAGGCTAGTCACATTGACGTAATTACCGCATGAAGACACAGTTATCAGAAGAGATAATTGGAGAATTCATTTCTTCAGTAAACCTTTTTTTTTTTAAATTTACTTTATTGTTGTGCCCTTTTGTGAGCCAAAATAAATAAATTTCTTTCATTCTTTCCTTTTTCAATCGAAAATTACGACGCCTCATTGCTTTTATTCACCGTTAAGTTTCGTATCCACTAGGTAATATTTGGCGCAAATGTTGCAGAACATGTTGCTCAAAGTGTTAAAAGTCAGCGTGACAGTTTTGTTTAGCAACATTATCTGTCTACACATGATTTCGCTCGCATCAGTCGTCAACAACATGTCGCCAGAGGAACTAGTGTTGATTTCAGCAGCTTTTACACGTCTCCACTTGTCAACATTTGATGCTCAACTGCACTTGCACGGAAACAAACAACAAGTCGCGCGTCATGTTGCGCGTCAGCTAGCAACGTCGCGCGTTGTTGTGCAACGTTGATGATCTTGTTGAGCGTCACGTGTTGTGCGTCAATTGTTGTCTAGTGGATATGAGGCTTAAGATTGACAAAGAAATAGATATTCCTTCAAAGAACGACTAAAATGATTTTATAATTCATTGATCAGACTATGGCTGCTCGATTGGCGTAGTGTTTTAAGTGATCGCATCGCCATCACCACTGTGCCGAATGATATGTTTAATTACGGGACAAAATTTGTGTGATCCACAAATATTTGTACCGAGTCCGGGTTTTTTTTGAGTCCATTGCTTAAATATTTGTATAGTCGACACATTATATGCAGAGAGGATGTTGACTTAGAACATTCTGTATAATCGCCTATATAACTTTGAAGTGGTGGTCGGAAGCATTTTCTATAAAATACTATCCTCAGCTATGTTCTCGGGCCGCGTCTATGTCCTTCTGATACTAATTCTGATACTAAGTATTGTCCACCTGAAGTACTAAATTACAATTCGCCCGACCCTAGAATCTAAACCAAAAACATTACATTCCAACGCAAACATAAATGCAAATTTAAGTCTTAAGGCTGTATATGAGGAACCGTTACAATTTGTCAAAGCTAGCTTCTAGCGTGAGCTAAAACTGCTTATTCTCAGTTATTTATCCGAAACCAACTGCTCAGAATTTTGGGCACACATCCAATACTAACCAGAGCCATAAGGAATTAAGAACGTAACCTAGAATCATGCTAGTTGGTATATTTTCAAATGGCTAGTCAAAACTGCACGTATGGCGCAGCAGGCATACGTGGAGTGATCCACGAATTATATTATTTTTTTGATTCAGGGTGTACTTTATTTTCGTTAATTGTAAAATACTCCAAGACTAAAGTAGTAGCCGTGAGTTTCTTGCAATTATCTTCTCATAGGCTTAACCATTTGCCAGAATCTAGCAACAAAAGAAAATATTAAAGTAAATGAACTAGTCAACTCATCCCGTGGGTCCAGCTTAAAGCGGTATCAGTTAACTAAAGAACCTATATAAATTAAGTAATTTTAGTAAACTGACTAATGGATAACCTTTTACTTTGTGACCTAAGTAAATAAATGATTTTTCACTTTACACAAGCTATAAAAGCGTTAGTGGCGGCTTTGTTTAAAAAAATATCAATCCAAATATTTGACCCCTATCTCGCTTTTCTAGGTCATTGTATTTAGGAGCCAGTACATTTCTAAATCAATACCTATTATACGAAATTTCCTTTAAAATATCTCCAGTAAGCCGTGGCTTAATTTTTACCCGAGATACGAACGGCGGCCATTAGATCACCGAAGTAATCTATTTACCAAAAAGGATCATAATTATACGTAACCCGAGAATCCTCAACAGCCAGGCCTGTACCAATCATTAGAAAAAAAAAATGTTAATCACGTCCTATTTATTCTTTTTCGACAACCCTAACAAACCAGTATCCACCAGCTCAATAATTTACCCAATCTTTATTCGAAACTGCACTTTATTACAATGCATTAAAATCGGAATTCCTTTTGAATGTTCCTCTGTAGCAGTGCTTAAAAATATATCAAATGAATTTCCACTTTAACCAAAGGGATTACAGTTGGTATTTCTTTGTCAGAGTTTTTTCTATAGTGAAGATGGAACATTTCTTGTGGTAATAATTATGGCTGTGCCATCGTAATGCCAGTGATTGTCGGGTGCAGTAAAATTAATAATTTCCTACTAGATAATACGGATCTACGAGAAATGGTAACAACACTTAAACTACGGATGACGCTGATCGGTTGAGATTATTGAAATATTTTAGCAACGATCTTTAAATAGCTACTCTACTTGTAATAATAATATCAGCCCTGTATTAAACTGTCCCACTGCTGGGATATCATAGCCAGTTGCACTCACTGATCGGTAAACGATTAGCGAGGTTAAGCAACATTGGGTGCGGTCAGTCTATAGATGGGTGACCGCTTAGTGGTATTTTATCTGAGCGTCTCCGTGCTTCGGAGGGCACGTAAAAAGTCGGTCCCGGTTGTTGCCATATTGATAGCAGTCGTTAAGCCATATCAGAGGCCTGAGGGTGGCTTGAACAACTCTTGACAGCAGGTTGGCCACTAACCACACAAGATTATACTGCTGGATACGGGCTGTTTCTCAGTGTAAGCAGGGTTAGGCCATAGTCCATCAAGCTGGCCCAGTACGGGCTATCAGACTTCACATATCTTCGAGAACATTATGCAGAATTGTCATGCACAAGCAGGTTTCCTCACGATGTTTTTCTTCACCATTAGAGCGAACGATAATAAGCTTTTTGACAGGGTTAAAAATAAGTGATTTTAATTAGTCCATCTTTCAGATTAGCAAAATATATTGGACATCTATTTTTTGTTTTAACAAAACATGAAATATTTACTAAAATATAACGCATTAAAGTTCGAGAGCGGGGGCTTGTGACGTCACTGTCCTATTAAATTTGTACCTACAAGTGACGTAACACGAAATTTAAACCCGTTTTATCTTTGTCAAGAAAAAATACGTATTCATTATTTTTTGCTAGTTTTAAAGACGGACTGAAATTTTTTTTTGTCAATTTGCCTGTTTTCTTCATAATACGCACATAACTGCGTTAAGTCAGAGGTGCATTGGGATCGAACACGAGACCTCTGCGTGGCAGTCTGACGGTCTCCCACTAGACTATCGCTGGTTTTATTGGCCAGTTAGTAGAAAATAACATATCTTGAAACGTTTTGGTACGCTTGGCGGCCATGATGGGCCCGGCCCATTAAAATTTGAATTAATTAATATCTATAGTCTATACTAAAATTATAACGTTAAAGAGTTTGTTTGTTTATTTGGTTGAGCGCGATAATCTCAGGAACTGCTGGTTTGAAATGAATAATTATTGTAGTGTTGAATAGCCTATTTATCGAGAAAGGCTATAGCCTATAAACTATATAACATCAGGCTACGACCCATGAGGGCGGCGCAGTAACCTTAAAAGCGGGTGAAACCGCGGGCATAGCTAGTAATATTATAAAGCTGAAGACTTTGTTTGGTTGAACGCGCTAATCTCAGGAAGTACTGCTTCGAATTGAAAATTTATTTTAATGATGGATAGCTTATTTATTGAAGAAGGTTATAAGCTATATAACATCACGCTAAGACCGAAAGGAGCGGAGCATCAACGAAAAATGTTACAATTACGGGCAAAATTCTCTTTTGTGACGCAAGCGATGTTGCTCCGGTCAGCTAGTAATATATAAGGTGAAGAGTTTGTTTGTTTTTCCTTTGAACGCACTAACCTCTAGAACTACTATTCAGATTTGAATAATACTTTTTGCATTTGATAGTCTAATTCTTAAGGGAGCTTATAGGTTATATAACATCACGCTACGAGCCACGAGAGGGGAGCAATAATCATAATCGTGGGCGAAACCGCAGGGGACAACTAGTTAACAAAAAAAATATAGCTATTGTTTAATATGACGTTGTTATAAAAGAATGTTGTATTGTTGCTGAATAATTAAGTGTGAATCATTTATTTTTTTATCTAAACGTTGCGGGGTCAAGCTACGGGTGGTCATCATAAATAAACTATATGTATCCAGTTCAACTGGAAACCTCTCCTAAAATATTTTGGGATAGGCATTATATAATAGATCTTGTCCGTCGAAAGCAGAGGTGTTTCACGCCCACATTTTACCATATGTAATAGAGAGAGATGCGGCATGAAAGTGGAACACTATATAGTGACAAGAATAGAAAAGGGTATGTTAAGTTGGTTTGGGCATGTAGAAAGAATGGACGAGAAAAGACTGACTAAGAAAGTTTATAAGTCTAGTGTGGAACAGTCGCAAGAGGAAGACCTGGGCGAACGTTTCTCGATCAGATCGGAGGCGTTCTGGACAAAGGCCAGGTTAACAGCACCTTAAACCGACGAGTGTGTATGAGGAATGTGATGAAAGTGAATGAAGCTAGAGAAGTGTGTCAGGATCGTAGGAAATGGAAATCCGTAGTAACTGCCTACCCCTCTGGGAAACAGGCGTGAAGCTATGTATGTATATATTTAGGCTCGATATGAAAGGAGCTCGGTTCACGTGTAACGGTTTACCGTCGAGCTCTGACTTCTAAGAATTTACTACACAAATGCGTTTACTGTAAGACTATGTCGTCCTACCGTCTGTATGTCTGTCTGTCATATCAACACACGTCTATATAGGTGTCCCTAAAGGTGGTGTATAACACGCAAATTTCGCCAACTGTATTTTAGGTATGACGTAATATAATAATATAAGCCCTGTATTAAACTGTCCCACTGCTGGGCACGGGCCTCTTCTCCGAGTGAGAAGGGTTAGGCGATAGTCGACCACGCTGGCCCAGTGCGGGTTGGCAGACTTCACATATCTTTGAGTACATCATTGAGAACTCTTAGACATGCAAGTTTCCTCACGATGTTTTCTTCACCGTTAAAGCGAGCGATACATAACCAATTTATTGAACGATAAATATTTATCGAAAAGTTTTAGTTGCTTGCTTTGATATCGAACGGCGTGGCAATGGAATGGTATTCTACTACTTAACGGACAGCTTAATACAGGTTAGGTATTCAGGTTAGGTAAGAGTAGCAAGAGTACTTTTTCTAAAAGAAAAGTACCCTGTATCCTTCTCTGTTCCCCTAATAAGGTGTATGCGAAATTTCATAATGTTCGGTCAAGTAATTTTAGCGTTAATGTGTAACAAACAGACAAATTTACATTCGGATTTATAATATCAGTTAGAATATATTATTTGAACAATTTGGCAATCCTATTCGACGGGTCAAAGACTATTACTAGGTAAAAAAGGCCTCTAAGAATTCGCGAATGCTCGTATAATTGTTGTGAATTAGTTACAAGATCATTAAGTTTAATTAAATATTTCAACAGGTATAACAATTAATACAATACTAACTTAATATACCATCACGCCGGTTTGTCTTCGATATAATTTAATAATAATAATATAATATTCTATCACATACACACAACACCATCTAGCCCAAACTAAGCAGAGCTTGTACTATGGGTACTAGACAATGGATTAACATACATATATACGTTTTTTTTGTAAATACATACATATTATACATAGAAACACCCAGATCAAGACAACCATCGATGTTTTTTTTTTATGCGACTAACTTGGCAAACAAGCATACGGCCCACCTGATGGTAAGTGGTTACCGTAGCCTATGGACGCCTGCAACACCAAAGGCATCACTTGCGCGTTGTCAACCCTTTAGGAAAGGGGAAGTGGGAAGGAGAAGGAGCGGGAAGGGTGACTGGGCCTCCGGCACTCTCACTCACCGAACGAAACACAACAGTAGGAATACTGCTATTTCACGTCGATATTCTGTGAGAGAGTCCTTCCCCGGTCGAGCCCATTCATGCTGAAATCAGCGAGGCTGTACTACTCGCATACATAGGTATTACACTTTTCGTGACTACTTTTCGTAAACTAGGTTTAGGTCTACGTAGGTGTGACCTTCTTGCTCACCATCGTACATTGTTGTTCTACACTCCTTGCTATTATACTATGATATAATTTAGTATTCGATAGATAAGTTTTTACTAATCAAACTAAGTTGCCCTATCTGGGCATCGAATATCAAACTGCACTGTACGCTATTGCGGTTAAATTTGGTTTGTTCCTCATTTTGACCCTCATGTTTCGTCCCAAAAGTAAAAATACATATTCGCCCCAAATTGTTCCTTATATGCCCTAAAATTTAGATTAATATTAATTTGTTAATTTATTTCCTATTTCGTCCCAAATTATGTTCCTTTTCAGGCCTTGTTTTTTTGTGTGTGGATGCTTTTGTTGTACCGTCTGTTGAAAAATATTTTAATATAGCTCGTTGATCTCTCGTCGAGACTTTGGGCTTATGATTGCATAACACGATGAGCCCGACAACGAAAAGAATTAAAATATTTTTAAACTTGTTTTGTATTGCTAACTGTAAGCTCAAAAATGTAGGACGAAACAGGAATAATTTAAAAAGATGGGCTAATGAGGAACATTTTGGAATGTGGGACTTAATATAGGGGCAAATGCGGAACAAACCTTAAATTTACGTATTGTTTGTTTCCACACAATCACATAATGCTTGTTACTCCTTTTTTAATTGTATAAGACAGATCTTATCGAAACATAGCTTAGAAACAATGCACTCAGACAAACAACATCTATATACAAACCACATAATTTTATATGTACAAAAATCGAACCCGTAACACCCACTGCTATACACTCGAAAAGTGATCACTCAAACAATTGTGCCACGTATTCTCACCACTATCAAGTTACTATTTTGTATCTACGAGAATCGAATCCAGAACTCCCACCGCTATACACTCGAACAGTGACCACTCTTACAACTGCGCCACTCATTCTTATCACTGTAAACATGGAGCGTGAACATACATAAGTAATTAACTATCTACAGTTCTGCTACAAAACAGCGCGACAAGTCGTGGCTAATTTCACGCACTTGTCGCACGTGTGAAGACACCCTTACTCATGACGTATATGACACTCTGTTAAGACGAGGTCTCACTGCGAGCGATCGTTACAAATCCTTATCCTACTCGTAACTAATATTATAAATTCAAGTACCTATGAGTTTGTTTGTTACGCTTTCACTTCTAAACTACTCGACCGATCATCATAAAATTACGCATACACGTTGTTAGGGCAACAGGTAAGATGATAGAGTACCTTTTATTCAGAGAAAACTACTGTTACTAATCTAACCTAATATACATTTACGAGCGAAGCCGCGGCAGAAATCTAATGATATGTATAGTTAGTACTCAAAAATATTTGATTAAACTGGCTAGATGGACCGATAACCTGAAGGATCAATCACCCTCTTTCCCACTTCCCGCTCCTTCTCCTTCCCACTTCCTTTCCTAAAGAGTCAGCAACGCGCAATTGATGCCTCTGGTGTTGCAGGCGTCCATAGGCTACGGTGACCACTTACCATCAGGTGGGCCGTATGCTTGTTTGCCACATTAGTTGTATAAAAAACAAAAGAAGGGGCTCTGATGGCTTGGTGGTTTAAGTGGATACCTCGCCGTTGCCACAACGCCAAGGGTTCGAATCATACGATACAAAAAATTGTGTGATCGGTTTGATTGGAAATGGTTGTTCGAAATCTGGATGTTTTTCCGTCTGTTGTTTGAATGTTTGTAAAGTCCCTCGCGACAAAGGCATTATCCGTAGTGTGGGAGATGTATAATTGAAAAATTACAAAATTTTAAAATGACACAAAAAATAGACGAAAAAATAATTTTCTAGCATGGACTGGATGCGAAAGACGGAAGACCGGGTATTGTGGCGTAAAATGGGAGGAGCAATAATGACCAGCAGTGGACTGCATAGTACAATGCGTTGATTGATTGGTTGATTGTATTCGTAATTCGACTATAAATTGTTATTGAGAAAAAAACATAATTTCTTATATGTAAATTACATAATAGATAACCGATTCCAATTTTTTATTGATAACACTAAAGGCCTTCAATAGCTACTAGCAGTAGTAGAATACTATCCGCACGAAGCCGCGGGCAAAATATAGTAAGTTGTAGGTAGGCTCGAGGAGAGTAATTAAAACAACGTCTTACCGATACAAGATATGATTTATTATTACTCAATACACGTTACAATTTACCTATACTCATGGCAATGGGACTACAGTCACAGTATATATATATACAGTATTGTAACTCGGCCGTATCCTTGAAATAAATGCCTACAGCCGTGCGGTACGTAAACAAGCGATAGGGCTGCCCACCTACAACATTTCAATTAAATCTGCCTACTTTGAGTTTCTATCTATTTTCGTGATTGTAAATATTTTTTATTTTATTTAAACAAATAAAATTCTTTGTGAATGGAATAGGAAGTGTTCAATAAAAATGCATATTGTTTTTTGTAGGTAGATTTAATAAAAAAAAAACATGTTTATGTTAGATTTAAGACTTAATAACAAATCGATCTTATAAATTTGCGACTGAAAAATATTTGCGACCTCGACTGAGACGTACGAAATGCTTTATTGTTAAATTTTGAAGTATAATAAATCCGCATTCTTATATAAAGCTTAATTAAAAATTGTTTTGGGAAACATGGACAAGGTGGAGAAAATGGAATATCTTTTACTTGGTTATAGATACCTGCATCTACTTTACAATTATTTACATGTTTGGTTTTAAGTGAATTTAGGAATATTTCCTCCATTTTTTCTATATATTCCACAAAATCATCGTTGGGTAAAATTAAAAAAGTTCACGAATTAATCTAACTGTAGTCCCGGTACCTTAAATACCGACTCTGTGAGCTGAAATTGTGGTTTTTTTGATCGGGTTTCACATACGATTTCAAAGCATGACAATCATCATGTTTCTCCAAACAACGCTTAAGAAGATACCCACAAATATAAAAAAGTGATTTTTTTTCTGGTATATGTAGCTGATTGTAAATTCGTTGGTCACCAATTAATTAATTATTAAAAAGCTGAACAGCTGACTACGAATGTTTTAAAATCACAACCCTCAAACATCTAAATATTATATATGAGTCTAGCTGTTGTTGTTAATACCGAGAAAATAAAACCAGTTTTTAGTGGTATACACGTTATAGTAGCAGCAGAAACACTTTGTGAAAATTTCGAAAACTATCTAATGTCACACAGACGGTAATTTTTTTTTCTAGTATTATTCATACACACAGATAATAAACAAATATTATTAATAATAAAATACCACGTCTTTACTTTGAATTATGCAAACTAACAAAACACATATGCACCGAAGTTTTAACACAAGCGTAAGTAGGTAGGTACCTACCGTATCATGATTCATTCAGAACCGCATATAACTACATACCTATTTCACTCGTCTCAATAACTTTCCGTTACTCTATTCGCTTTATTTATTAATCCAGACACCTTTTTTTTCGTGAGATAAAAGGAAATACTTATCCATTAAAAAGACACACATTATGTACCTACCTACTAGTAAGTAAAATTATTTTATAGTCTTCCTTTCAGAGTTACCAGGTAATTTAAAAAAACTTATGTCTGGATGCGTTATTGACGAATTCATACAACCAAAAACAGCACAATATTTCCTACTCGTCATATTAACTGATTTTTAGAGAAAAAATCGCGCGGTTATTGTTAAAAAAACAACACACCGTCCGTTCGACACTGCGGTACAGCCGTGATTGTCTGCGCCGCGAGCGCACCCCGAGATCGAGGCGCGTAGGTATAGCTCGCGTTTCGTCCGTTTGTATGAAGTTGGAGTACTGTATTATAATAATTACCGTGCTACAGTACAATGTAATAAAAATAAAATAGTAAGCACCAATCGCAATATGTTCAACGCATCGTATGATGCACGAACGTGCTTTAAGCTTTTATCGACTACTGGGTTTTGCCCGCGTCTTTGCTCACGTTATGTACCTGTATTATACCTATATATGCATACCCATTTTAAAACTATAATGGTATAAGGCGGTAATTGACGCCATCTAACGGAAATCGATACAAAAACTGTTAAGTAGTTAATTTATATCGTAATAGATGGCGGTGCACTACTATAAAATTAAAATAAGTAGATTTCTTAATAACTCAATTTCAAATCAAATCAGTTTATTTAAAAAAAGATCACATTTCAGGGTAAAACAAGGAGAAAAGAGATACAAATGAATTTATAAATTTATAGTGGGTAGGTTATTTTATAGATACTTTCGATGACTCGCTATTCTGTTCGTACGCAAATATTATTGTATGCCTGTGTTCAATTGTCTTTTCGGTCAAGATTATATTTTTTTATAAACATCACCTATTTGTTAAAATGAGTATGCGTTGCAATATTTATTTAACAACGCCATCTAGTTCATTCATATTCATTCTAATTCGAGTGTTTACAGGATTTTGGACCTTAAGGTATTAGAGGTATATACACTATTAGAGGTGACTGTACCTAAATGTTGTTATTCAATTTCTATCCTTCACGAACTATATTCTCTCCATTAATGGTACTCTATACCCTTTTCTGTACCCCTGACGACGTGTATGCGAAATTTTATCATGATCGGTAGAGTAGTTAAGGCGTGGAAACTTAACAAACAAACAAACTCACATTCGCATTTATAATATTAGTTAAGATTCGTTTTGACCGCTGCGTTCGCTGTGGAACTGATTAATAACAAATAATTTCATAAAAGCCATCTTTCAACAATTAAGATAAGCAACATATTAACAAATATTTTATAAATCTAACAATTAAAACTGACCACAGCATTCCTTTGGGCTAACAAAATCACAACGATTAATTCATCCTATTCAAATGAAACTGTATTTTGCGAATATATTAAAGGATCAAAATTTAAATCCCATTACACTTTGAATCTCAGTATTGCATTCAAAATTTCAATTCATTTAATATATGAATGTGGTTTATTTTGAAATGATTTCTATAATAACGGTGGAAGCGAGTCGATTTAGAAATTCATTTGATGTGTATTATAATCGAAATCCTTGCAGTAAATTTGTGTATTGTCGAATAATTGCCTCTAATAATCGGTATGCATTGGAATATGAATTATTTATTGGAATACTAATGTATTACCTATTTGTTTCCGAAGCGGTATTTTGTATCAACCGCAACATTTACTAGTCTACATGTGTGTATAAGTCTATAAAAGGGTAATTAGAAGTGTATGATACCAACATTTCGTCAAACATGTTTCAAATACCATGAAACAATTATTATAATATCAACCCTCTATAAACTGTCTCACTGTTAGGTAAAAAGCCTCTTAGTTTGAGAAGAGTAGCCCATGGTATACGCTACGCTGGCCCAATGCAGGTTGGCAGTTTTTACATATCTTCAGGAATATTATGGGGAACTGTCTGACATGCAGAATTTCCTCCCAATGTTTCTTTTACCGGTAAAGCGAGCGAAAACTCTTGGGTGCTTGCTTTGTGATCGAACTCGACACCTCGGCGTGGCATTGGAACGTTGTCCTACTACTCAACGGACAGTTTAATACAGGGCTGATATTATTATCCTTATTATCCAGACAGACTCTGGTCAGAAAACTTATGTTTAAAATCGCTTGCTCTCCGTTTTCCACTAAACGCTAACAGTGTTACCTATCCCCCGTACATTCACCTCGACGTCTCGCCGTTCCCACTCAACACCCACTTCAGACTGTGTTGCGTTATTACCAATAAACTTTTTGTCTCTCTCTGATACATAAAATAACAGAGAATACTTAACTTCAATAGATTGAAGACATATCGCAGTGGTATAGCTGGTCACTGATAATGCGCCGAGTGTTGTGGGTTCGGTGCACGAGAGAAAACATTGTTGTCTACAAACTGTTGGTCCAAGTCTAGATGTTCTTTGTGTCCATTGAATGTTTGTAAAGTCTGTGCGACACAGGAATTGCACTTAGAACGGGGATGTGTATTTAAAAAAATAAAAGACTATTTTGCTCAGTCTTGTTTATAAGTAATACGAATAATCGTATTCAAATAGTTCTAAAATGAAGTGTTTCAGGATTATCTGTTTTTGCAGGACACCCAGTTTACTTAATTATTTAGGGTCTTGATGTCTTTTATCGTCATATTTACAACGGTAACCTTTCCTTGTCGGCCTCGATGGCGTAGTGGTTAGTGTAACCGACTGCTACGCCTGAGGTCGCGGGTTCGATTCCCGCACAAGTCAAACATTTGTGTCCATGAACATGGATGTTTGTCTTGGTCTGGGTGTTTCTATGTATAATATGTATGTATTTACAATAAAAAATATATATGTATGTTTATCCATTGTCTAGCACCTATAGTACAAGCTCTGCTTAGTTTGGGCTAGATGGTGTTGTGGGTATGTGGTAAAAAAAAAAAAAAACTTGATTTAATAAAAAAACACATTTCTTTTATATTTTTGTTGTTAGTTTCTCTCCGCGGTTTCACCCGCGTAAGTCCCGTTCCCGTGGGAATATCGGAATAAAAAGTAGCCTATGCGTGAATCCAGGTCTCCAGCTATCTACATACCAAGTTTCATCGCAATCGGTCCAGTAGATTTTACGTGAAAGATTAACGAACATCCATACATCCATACAAACTTTCGCGTTTATAATATTGGTAAGGATATTGATAAATAACAAATATCAATCCGCACATAATCAACTTTTCATTTGTTTTATTTAATTTATTAACAAACAACATACATTTGTGTTGTAATATTATAAGTTATCACTAATTTTTTTTAAAAAGAGTCTTCCTCCGCTTCTGTCTGTTTGTCTGCTTTCGATAAACTCAAAAACAACTGTACGGATTAGCATGCGGTTTTTACCAATAGACAGAGTGACTCATGAGGAAGGTTTAGGTGTATTATTTGTTAAGGTTTTGTACTACCCGTACAAAGCCGTGGCTGGTCGCTAGTATGAAGTCAAGTCAAGTGAAGTCAAGCCAAAAATCATTTTTTCATTTAGATCACAAAGTAACACTTATGAACGTCAAAATATATAAGTTAGTGAGTTTGCTAAGTTACTGAAGCTACATTTAATTTAGTTGCTAGATTTATTAATATGGAGAAGCATGCATACATAATTATTAACCTCTGAGTCTTATTCGAAGAAGTTAATGAAAACACTATGTGGGTCTGTGTGTCTATCTGTTAGTAACAGGCATAGCTCCGGAACCACTGGACCGATTGACTTATAACTTGGTGTGCAGACACCTTGGGGTTATTCCTCGGTTGAGTTTGAATATGGACCCTGAGGGTTAGAAGACCTCTGAGATATAGGGGTCATAAGGTCATAAGGTCAGGGGATGTCCACTAACAGAGTGATTTGGAAGTCCAAGGGAGAGGCTTTTACCCAACAGTGGGATATATGGCGTAGAGGCTTAAGTGGTCGCCTCGCCACTGCTACTATGCCGAGTGCTGTGGGTTCGAATCCCATATAGGTCAAAAATTTGTCCGATCCACAAATGGTTGTTCCGAGTCTGTTTGTTCTTTGTGTCCGTTATTTGAATGTTTGTAAAGCCCCCTGCGACACAGGATTTACTTCTAGTATGGCAGAAGCCGTTTAAAAATAAAACTACAATTATGAATTGTCCAAAAACTCTATACTAATATAATAAAGCTGAAGAGTTTGTTTGTTTGTTTGCTTGAACGCGCTAATCTCAGGAACTACTGATACTGAATTGAAAATTATTTTATAGGTTGATATCTCATTTATCCAGGAAGGCTGTAGGCTATATAACATCACGCTACGACCCACGGGGGCGGCGCAGTAATCATAAATGCGGGTGAAACCGCGGCCACATCTAGTATCAAATAAGTATTACTTTTTCATCATTACAAATGCAACGATCCTTTGACACACGCCGACAATCGTCGCCGAGTTATATTAACGAGATATCACACCGCACATCTGCAGTGTAATTATCATTAATTAAGTATATGGATTTTAAATAAATGGGATATCAGTTAAATTAATTATGTGTGGTTATATAAATGAGCCAATTTTTTGACATAATGCTTTGTGTAAAATTATAGGTGTTCTTTCTTTTAATGTTTGTTAAGTAAAAGAAAGAAAGACGCATTCACAGGGCCATTGAGGCAGTCTAAATTTACGTAGAGTTAACGCACTTGGACAAGTTACATTTTAGATAAAGTTCAGGTAGTAATACGCACGTGCCACATAAGTTTTCTTCTCCCTAGCCTTTATTATTCCCAAGTCACTTGGGATCGGCTTTTCTGGTCTAACCGGATTTGATTGGATATCAGTTTTTACACGGAGCGGCTGCCACCTGACCTCCGCAACCCGAAGACTAACGATGCCGTAAGGCTAGACCAGCGTCAGGATATTATAGGGCACTGACTTCCCAATAACGACTACCATAGATGTTCATAGCAGCCGGGACCGACGGCTTAACGTGCTCTCCGAGGCACGGAGCAGGCGATAATTGTCAATCAATACGCACATAATTTCGAAAGGTCATATAACTTCCGAAAGTCAGAGGTGCGCGAAGTGGGTTCGAACCCGAGACCCTCTGCATTGCAGTCTGTTGGTCTCCCCACTGAGCTATCGTTGCACGTGCCACATAAGTATATAAGCTATATTTTTATCTAAATTAAATCAAACTAAAAACCTTCTCGAGTCTCATTACACTCCTTGCCAAACCATGGGCGAATTGGTGGCCCGTTCTACAATCCCTAATCTGTTTCTTTCTTGTTTCAGTACTGGTATCAGCATCAGGCTTTCAACAGCAGTACTTCAGGGTAGTACCACGAAGTCTGAGAGTGCAAGAAGGTTCTGAAGCTGTACTGGAATGCGCTGTAGCCAACCTCGCTGGGCAAGTGCAATGGGCTAAAGATGGATTCGCACTTGGTAAGTGAATATTAACTTAATTTTTTAGTACATGGGTTTGTGCTGACAGGCGCCAGTATTTTTTTATCTTTGCAGCCAACGGTCTACGTTATACAAGCTGTATATTTCGACGTTACTAAAATTCTCGGTCTAAAAATGCACTGTCGAATACATTGAATTTAAATCGGTCTGATGAAAGATTGCGTAAACTATTCTTTCGCTGCCAATGTTCGATGCAGCAAATCAACTTTTGTTTTTTAAGAAAGATGTTGAGGTCACGTTAGGTTTGACATGTCTGAACAGATATAAAGATAAAACTATAGAATAAAAAAAAATGCGAATCCAAAGACAAAAATGTAACAAAATAATCATTTTATATCAGTGCTGTATATAAACTGTTCCACTGCTGGGCACGGGTCTTTTCGCAGTGTAGGATGAGTGTTAGGCCATAGTCTATCACATTAGCTCAGTGCGGGGTTGGCAGACTTCACATATCTTCGAGAACATTACAGAGAACTCTAAAACATGCAGGTTTCTTCCCAATGTTTTCCTTCATTATTAAAGTGAGTAATAATGAAATAAAAATACGCTCATAACTTTAAAACGGCAGTGTTTAGCGTCTTAGGATCGAATTCGTGACCTCTGCGAGGCAGTTAAATAGTTTTACTAGGGTATTGCTGCTTTTATTAAATTAGGCTTAACCACTTAAATTAAAATTGTGTTCAAAAACAAATTGAAGCGACGCGCTATTTATCTCTCTTACTAGTTTCATTCGAATGACCCTGTACGCGATGTCACCTTAATAAAAAATAACCTAGTTATCACTAGCTAAACCAGTCAACATATCTGCAAGTCCCCTGCAAAGAAATACCTATATCTATATTTTAACCGAAAACATAGCAGGGGGTATATTGTGTTTAACCTAGTTTACGTCAACACGTGTTAAATAATACACAAAGATAAATACAAATAAGTAGCTTCAGCTCTGAATACAAATTTATATAAAGAAATATCTATAGTAATTTACATAAAGTAGGTTTTATCTTAACGCTAGATGTTGCCTGCTGCTTTGCTCGCGAATATAGCTTTTGTTAATACATTTCTGTCCATTGAAATTAAACAAACTTGATACGGATTTTATCGCGTTGTTTATTTTTATATAAAACACTATTATTACATTATTTTGAAATTTTAAACTTTTACTAGTTACTGTTTACTTCAATTAAAGCTATTTAAATTATACAACTGTTTAGATTTAATTTTACACTTTCCCCGGCATTTCGGTTGCTTTTCAGCAGCCATTGTCACGGGGAGTTTCCCCGTGACATCCAGTGTTTAAACACTGGATGTCACGGGTATAAATAGTAGTTTAATGTTTCAAAATTATGTAGGTAATAATAGTGTTTTATAAAAAAAAACCGTATAAAGTTTGTTTAATTTCAGTATATAACATTCGCGTAAACATAAGACAATATTATATAAATTTCTGTTCCTCGGGAACAGTACTTTTTCCTGGATATAATATATATCCTTTTCTGTATCCCTGAAAACTTGTAAACGAAATTTCATGATGATCGGTCGAGTAGTTAAGGCGTGAAAGCGTAACAAACAAACAAACTCACATTCGCATCCTAACATTTTAAACTAAATTATGCCCGCGGATTCGCTCGCGTAAATGTCAGTTAGGTTAGGTTAGTAACAGTACTTTTTCTGGTCGAAAGGTACCCTATGTCCTTTTCTGTACCTCTGACAACGTGTATGCGAAATTTCATGATGATCGGTTGAGTAGTTAAGGCGTGAAAGCGTAACAAACAATCTAACATTCGCATTTATAATATTAGTTAGGAGAAATAGTAATTAGCATAAAATAGGATTTATCTTAGAATTCTCGTTATCCATACATTTTAGGATAACGTTTTGAATTTAATGTTTATAGAGTTAATTATCTTTTGACTAGAATTAGGTGGGGCTTTACAGAATTTGCGGTTACATTGCTGTCTAGATTTTATGATGTCTATGTACGAAAGGTGTTGCAGACTAAGGTTTTGAGGGCGTAAAGGACATTTTATCAGTAAAGGTGAGCTTTAATGTCAAATTATATGTGTTGATATAACGGTCTTCGAGTCTAGTGTCTAATAGATATATTGTTTGTAAAGCAATTTATAATTTTGACTATGTCTCTTCTGCCTAGCCTTTATTATTCCCAAGTCACTTGGGGTCGGCTTTTCTGGTCTAACCGGATTTCACTGGATATCAGTTTTTACACGGAGCCGCTGCCACCTGACCTCCGCAACCCGATGGCTAACGATACCCTAAGGCTAGACCAGTGTCAGGATATTATAGGGCACTGACTTCCCAATAACGACTGCCATATACATATGTTCATGGCAGCCGGGACCGACGGCTCAATGTGCTCTCCGAGGCACGGAGCAGGCGATAATTGTTAATCAATAAGCACATAATTTCGAAAAGTCATATAACTTCCGAAAGTCAGAGGTGAGCGACGTGGGTTCGAACCCGAGACCCTCTGCATTGCAGGTTTGTTGGTCTCCCCACTGAGCTATCGCTGCTTCTTGTAATTTTGACTATGTAAATTAATATATAATATCACGCCTCTATTGCCGAAGGAATAGACAGAGAGGATTGAACAAATATTTTGTCTGGAATGGTTTTTAACAGATTTTCTGTCCGATGAATCACATAATGACATAACAATAGATTTTCTATCCATTGTGTACCAACAGTACAAGCTCTGCTTAGCTTGGACTAGATGGTGTTGTGTGTATGTGATATAATATTATTATTATTCTCTTTATTATTATTTTTTATCTAATGTTTACATTTTTAAATATAAATTTAAAAACTATACATATTTAAAAATATAAATACTGAAATGACCCACCGACATCGGGAACAGGGTCCAAGCTGCCGGTGATTATTGTTATTATTATTATATATTCTCATGCCTCTATTACAGAAGGAATAAGCAGAGGGGGACATAAATATTTTGTCTGGCATGGTTTTTAAAGATCCTCTTGAAAGGGTCTATTGCTGTTTATAAGGCACAGATTCAGACTCCGTGCTGGTATTAAGATTTTTTAATCAGACACACGCAATTACGCGTTGCTTGACCCTGGATTTGCATCTGAGAGTTTATGCAAAGTATTCGCATTCAATACTTCTGAGTCACCGTGGTAGAACGAGCTGCGATATAATCTGTTTGAATTAGTTTAATTTGTGTGATCGACAAATAGTTGTTTCGAGTTTCGATGTTGCTTGTTCTTGGAATGTTTGTAAAGACCCCCGCGACCATAGACTTAGAATATTTTCGCATAGACTTAGAATATTTTCACATAGACTTAGAATATTTTCACATAGACTTAGAATATTTTCACATAGACTTAGAATATTTTTGCTACGCTCAGTGACAGAGTAATTATTCCTAGTGCGGGGAGTGTTTTTAGCCTGTGTGTTCTTTGTGTCCATTCTTTGAATATTTGTAAAGTCTTCCCTGACACAGGATTTAGTACGGAAGCTTCTTTTTTAAATATAAAGACTAGCGATCCACCCCGGCTTCGCACGGGTAGTACAAAATCTTAACAAATTATATTAGATGTATAATTTGTTAAGATTCCGTTGTTAAGAGAACCTTCCTCGTGAATGACTCTGTCTATTGGTGAAAACCGCATAGAAATCCGTTTAGTATTTTTTGAATTTATCGCGCACAGATATACAGATAGAAACGGCGGGGGACTTTGTTTTATAATATATAGTAAAGATTAAAAGGGAAGGACGTGTTTTAGAAGTAAAAGTGAAGAATTTCGGATCTATATCTAACACATCTAAGATGTACAAAAATGATTTCAATCGCGTGACCGATGACTAGTGATGTCCATTCGATTCAATTAACCGTACGATAGGAAATCGTTACGATTCGTTCGTAACAAAGCGATTAACACGGGGAACAATGATATTGGTCTGTAATTAAGGTTGTCTTGCGAAATCGATTTCTTTTTTTTTGTGGTGTAATACTCGAGTTTGCGTAGGCGTATATCTGTCTTTTGTATTGTTTTATTCATGTATTCTTGTAGCAGCGTTTGTGTTAATCTGTTGGGAATGCATTCCGGGATAAAAAGTCGCTTTGGTGTTAATCTTTATTAATTATCATAATAGTATTCTATCACATACACACAACACCATCTAGCCCAAGCTAAGCAGAGCTTGTACTATGTGTACTAGACAATGGATAAACATACATATATACCTACTCTTTTTTGTAAATACGGGCATATTATAGAAACATCCAGACCAAGACAAACATCCATGTCCATGCACACAAATGTTTTACTTGTGCGGAATTCGAACCCGCGACCTCAGACGTGGTTGGTTAGACTAACCACTATCCTATCGAGGCTGCCTATTTAATTATATTTCTGTTAAATATTACATTTTGAATGTCACATATACAAATAAGTGTTTAAATATGAATTTGCCGGTTTGTATGAAGTAAATCGGTAACGTTGTGGTTTTCATGCTAACTGCCTCCGTGGCGTAGCGGTAGTGAATGCGACTGCTGTGCACGAGGTCTCGGGTTCGAATCCCGGGTCGGGCCAACAAAAATTTATTGGGTTTTCCTGTTAAGAAATGTCAATACAAGCCCGGAGTTAGGAAGTTGGCGGTGTTAGACACCCCCGTGCCTCGGCAAGCACGTAAAGCCGTTGGTCCTGCGCCTGATCTCTCTCCGATCGTGTCGGATTATTCGTCCCATCGGATCATGAGAGTTAGAGAACAGAGAGTGCACTTGTGTTTGCGCACACACTTGTGCACTATAATATCTCCTGCGCCGATGGCCATTTTCCGTTAAGATTGGCCGCCGTGACCGAAATTTGGTCAGGAGGACATTATTATTGCAATCAATATGAAGAAGCACCTTCTCAGGCCGTCTAAGTAGAGACCTCAACATCGCCTCAGCTGCTATGAGGATGATGTGGAGACCACTGCTTTTAGACCACAGGACTGCTTACCATCAGGCGGAGAGTGGCCATATAGACGAGCAACATAAAAACTAAAAAAAGTCCGATTTCTATTTTATGTTTTTCATCTGTAGTCCACTATAGTCTGACTTAAATTAACAAATTCTCGAACCATCATGTAATTATGGTGAATTGAAACAACGAATACGGACAGACAGAAGCTAAGTACACACGGCTACACATCAAGTTAGACACCCTATATACGCATAACTACACTACATACAAAGTAGAGAATAGTCGGAAAGGGACAGTGCATAGTGGTGTCGATGTAATGGTAAGGATAGAGCGTAACAAAAATATAACGCACTCTCTCGCACGATTCGCAGCGTTCAACTTCTACTAGTTGCAAAGTCCAAACAGTCTAGGTTTATGTGTCGCTGTGTGTACATTATAAAAAATAAAATACCCAAATTCTTTTTGCATTTTGCACAGAAAACATAAAATAAGATGTAGGTACATAAACTGCAATTTAATAGGTAAACATCTGATATAAGGTCGAAATCAGAACTTAGAAATGGAAACTAGATTTTTAAAATTCAATGACGGACATTCTCCGGCGTCGTCCATCGCTGCCGATCCCATTATCCGAGCATCGTATGTAGACATAAATCTGATAAATCCCATTGGATGCTCTGAAACATCAAGAGCTGTGACCTATACCGATGCCGCATTGCGCCGGTTTAAGTTCCGAGAGATGGCGTTTATATAAGTTTAGCTATTAAATCGCAACGGCATACTGGCGGCCGGCTACTATAGGTTTTTAATTGTGTCTGGTTTTCTAAGACGTGTTAAATATTAATTTAATCTTATATATAAAATTCTCGTGTCACAATGTTAGTTACCATACTCCTCCGAAACAGCTTGACCGACTTTTATGAAATTTTATATGCATATTTAGTAGGTCTGAGAATCGGCTACTATCTATTTTTCATACCCTTTAGTGATAAGGGTTGTCCACCCCTAACATTTTTTTTATTCTTTTGGTCAAAACATTTTTTTATGGCAAAACAACGTTTGCCGGGTCAGTTAGTAAAACATATTGTAGTATAGTCTTACGCCTAGAAGTAGGAAAAGGTGTACGACACCCACATTTCGCCATATATGTTTCTTAGATCCTATGTAATAGGAGGTAAACTTCTGCCTTTTACTGGGCATAGTTCCGAACTCCGTGCTGATATTAAGAATTATAATAATATAATAATAATACCAGCCCTGTATTAAACTGTCCCACTGCTGGGCGCGGACCTCTTCTCAGTGTGAGAAGGTTTAGGCCATTGTCAACCACGGTGGCCCAGTGCGGGTTGGCAGACTTCACATATATTTATTTCATATATTGTCGGCCTTGATGGCGTAGTAGTTAGTGTAACCGACTGCCACGCCTGAGGTCGTGGGTTCGATTCCCGCACAAGTCAAACATTTGTGTGCATGAACATGGATGTTTGTCATGGTCTGGGTGTTCCTATGTATAATATGTATATATTTACAAAAAAAAGTATATATGTATGTTTATCCATTGTCTAGTACCCACAGTACAAGCTCTGCTTAGTTTGGGCTAGATGGTGTTGTGTGTATGTGGTAGAATATTATTATTATTATTATATTAGAGAACATTATTAAGAACTCTTAGTCATGCAAGTTTCCTCACCATGTTTTCCTTCACCGTTAAAGCAAGCGATATTTAACTATTTAATACGCACATAACTTTGAAAAGTCAGAGATGCGCGCCTTGGGATCGAACTCGAGACTTCTGCGTGGCAGTCCAACGGTTTTCCACTAGGCTATCGCTGAATTACTTATTAAAAATATCCAATGACATTTTCCGACCTAGGAATCATGCCCAAGATAAGCCCTCATGCGATTGCGTTTTCCGAAGCTCTTAGTAATATATACATAATTATAATATATTTACCTAAATTTATTTGCTCTTGTTTAAAAATTATGTGGCGAAATAAAACTTAGGCATCTACCCTTATCTTATCTTATCTTGTGTGAGGGCCAGTCAGTACAGACCGGCGACACTTCGACCCAGTGGGATCTTTTGTGTCGACTTCCCCAATAACGACTGCCATTGACGTTCATGGCAGCCGGGACCGACGGCTTAACGTGCTCTCCGAGGCACGGAGCAGGCGATAATTGTCAATCAATACGCATATAATTTCGAAAAGTCATATAACTTCCGAAAGTCAGAGGTGCGCGACGTGGGTTCGAACTCGAGACCCTCTGCTTTGCAGTCTGTTGGTCTCCCCACTGAGCTATCGCTGCTCAGGCAACTACCCTACTAGAGTCAAGCATACCGCAGCTAGTGCGGGAGTCTTCCTTAAAAGAAAATTTATTAGTAGGAAATTCCAACACGCTGTTTCCCATGCCTTACACCTACAGTAATTAGCCTTAGCGTGTCCCGTCGCCTCACTAGCTCACTATCAATTGACGACGCAAGCTCAACTGATAGCTACAATGGCTTGCATTCCGATCTCTAAGCACATACAGTGAGCTATTAGGAATGAGATAGTTAGTCTATTGTATTAGGAAACGGATATGAAAGGCTATTAGTTAAGCTATAGTTAATTGGTCTTTTGTGTATACGCAAGTATACGACAGTGGCGCAGTGGAAGTATATGTGATAGCAGCGCATGAAGTATCAGGTTCAACGGTCTCTTGTTATTGAGTTTTAGAGTTCGAAAAAAAACATGCGGGGCAGTCTTTGGGGACTGCCGATAGAAGTGAAAATTAAGTAACTAGCGTGCGGTGACGATGAAGCGAGTTTCACGGTTTATGTTCACCTAAAAAGTACACATATATACACAGTATACATATGTATAGCTCATGGAAAGCGTTCGGTGACGATGACGCGAGTTCCATGATATTTGTTCACCCAAAAAGTAGGTATACACATATATACACAGTATACATATAGCTCATGGAAAGCGTTCGGTGACTATGACGCGAGTTCCATGATCACCCAAAAAGTGCTCAACATGCCTTAAGAAGTTTTCACTTAAAATAAAAAACTCTTATACAACAGCTTTGTCCGCCTGTCTATTATATATTTATACAACTATCAACCCAAGAACCGTAACAGCTAGAGACTCGCGGTCACCGCCATTCGACTCAGCATAGTCGATATACCCTTGATCTACCCATTCAAGGTCACGTGATATCACGTGACCTTTGCATATATTGTTTTTCGAGCTCTAAGATTTACGGCAATTCATTGCCGTTTCTCACTTGTTTATGACAGTAAATATTCATTAGAGGCATGGAGACTAAAACTGTGCCCGGCAAAGGGTAGTTGGCTAAGGTCTATCACGTGGAACTTAAAGCCATGGAGCCATGGATGGCGAAATGTGGATTTGTTGTGCAGGACTGCCTTTGGGAATATCGGCGTATAGGGATTAGTTCCCGGATGAAGCCCGGTAGATGCCCAGACATAATGTAGACCCACATTCGTGTCCGATAAGCCTGTAAGGCAATCTTCACACTTTTCACACTCTAGGGAATAATTCCTGGGTCGAGGGGGACTTTACAAATATTCAAACAATGGCAACAAAGAGTACCTAGATTTGGAACAAATTGTGGATCACACAAATGTTTGTCTCGTGTCGGATTAAACGGATTAAACCTACAACACTTAGCACAGTAACATCGGCGATGCGATCATTTGAACTAAACCATTACCACTAAACCATTCGTGCATTCTTTTCTAATATATACTATCCATTTTCCACAGGTTTCTCCTCAGTGATCCCCGGCTACCCTCGCTACACGATGTTCGGAGACCGCCGTCACGGCGTATACAACCTTCGTATAGTGAACGCGACTCTTGAAGACGATGCCGAGTACCAGTGTCAAGTCGGACCCGCGCAGATGCACAAGGTCATAAGGGCCAACGCGTCTCTCACCGTAATATGTAAGTGGATAGAATTTAATCAGTATCTATGAATTCATAGGATTATGGAGTGAATAGAAGAAAATACTGCAATTTAATATGGAAGAGGTGAATCAGACCACCTGCTGATATCAGTAAAAAGGATGCCAACGACATTTATATCAAAACAGCCATGGATTAACAATTCCAAAGATGGTTTTATTTAGTTCTGTTAATAGTAATATACCTAACATTTACAATATATTTACATTATTAATTTTAAAACGAACAAACTTATTAAACAAGATAACATAATTATAAAAAAACTAATCATTATAATACAAAATATTTACATAAATGGTTTAGGCATCGTAGAATTCGTTAGCATCTCTGTCAACTTATAACGTGCCCAGAAGACTGGCAGCATTGCATCAACATCCATTTATTTAAATAATTATAATAAATTTCTTTATTCATTCAAAGATTAGTACAAGACATAAACACATCAGTAGACTTAGACACTAAAAGAAAAAAGAACAATATATATTTGGCCCCCACACTAGGATTCCCTGTGTCGTGGGGTCCAGTCACTTCCGAAAGTTCAAAGACTATTGTTATTTTCTTTGTAACGAAACTTTAAAGAATAATATTAAAAATACTAAATGGAATATATATGATTCTTTCTTTTACCGGACTCGTGGTACAGTCTCAGTGTGAGAAGGTATAGGCCATAGTCCACCACGCTGGCGCAATGTGGGTTGGCAGACATTACACATCTTCAAGAACATTATGGCGAACTCTCAGATATGTAGGTGTCCTCACGTTTCGCTTTACAGTGAAAGCAAGCTATTATTAATTATTGAATACGAACCCACATTCAAAAAGTCAGCGTTGCCTTATGTCAGTCTCGAGACATATGCGTGGCAGTCGAAAGTTCTCCCACTAGTCTGTCGCTGTGTTTTTTATACCTAACTAGTTTTTCCCCGCGGTTTCACCCGCGTAAGTCCCGTTCCCGTGGGATTATCGGGATAAAAAATAGTCTATAGGTGAATCCAGGTCTCCAGCTATCTACATACCAAGTTTCATCGCAATCGGTCCTGTAGTTTTTGCGTGAAAGAGTAACAAACATCCATACATCCATACATCCTCACAAACTTTCACATTTATAATATTAGTAAGGATACAATATTTTAGCAAGTACTTTTATATCGCCTCTATAGTTTTTATTTCGTAAATAAAACGTTGAATATTTTGTTTCAGTGCCACTTTTAAAAGGTTTTAGACAAATAGCGGATTAGAACAAATGGCTTTTAACATTATCGGATCTCTAAAATATTTACGATATTTAATAAGCACTATATTTAAGTGTTTTTATTTGTTTCCATTTAATAAATAAATGTTTAACGAAAGATCTTTTTAATACTTACTTCTGGTCGTTTAAGTGGTCTGTTCACCACTATCACTGGGCTGGAGTAGTTTGATTCCTACACAGGCCAAAAATTACCGAATTTCCTATTAAAACAATTAATACGTTCCGTTGCTTCATTTGACCTTAAGCATCACAAAGAATCAAATATTCCTCAGACAATAAACTGTACATTAAAAAAACTTTGAATGAAAATAGGCCATTCAAAAATTATTGGTGAAAGAGTTAGTATGAAAACACTATTACTGATTTTCTTAATACAAAACCACATCTTTATATTGAAACACCCATTATTATAATTTAAAACTTGATTATGCCCGCTTCAGTCGCGGAAATGTACGTTAGTTTAGGTGAGGAACAGTAGGTATTTTTTTCTGGATGGAAGGTAGGCTCATTTTCTTTTTCTTGTGTCTTTTTCTATACTTCTGATAACATGTATGCGAAATTTCATATTAATCGCGCACTTAAGGCATGAAAGCTTAACAAACAAACAGACTCACATTTGCATTTTTAATATTAGAAAGAAAGAAAGAAAGAAACATTTATTCGCACGAAACATGGTTACAAGTCTGTTGTAAAAAAAAGAACATGTCCACAACACATTTCGTCTTTTCTAGGCATGCGAATACTAAAATCTTATAAATAAATGTTTACATAGCTTAAGAACAGTATTGCTAGCCTATTATTACTTATTATAATATCTTATCTTCTAATTAACAATATAAATTAATGTAATTACTATGCATGAGTATTTTTTTAAAATTCATTAATACTATAAAAACATTTCTCGACTAGCCACGAATACAGCCTAACTTTAAATAGTGATAGGGGCAGATTTTTTATGTTGTTTGGAATCTTATTAAATATTTTTATTGTCATAGAATAACAATTCACATTATAATACCTCGTTTTTATATTTGGAAGTAGTAGTCTAGAGGGATACTTGGTATTGAAATTACAGTGTTCGCCAAAAGACTTGTATAATTGAGGATATTTTTTAACAGTTAGGGTCAATACAAGGGTACATCATATCTAATGATATTATTAAAATACATACGTACTGTAATATACTTATGTACTAAATTTAATGAAAAGCAATTCATCTGATTTGCAGTAGGTACGAATATCATAGATGGAGTTAATTTCTTATTTATATGCAATAGCGCCCGCGACTCGCGTGGTATGTCATTAAACATAGCCTGTATTTCTTAGAGTTGGTTTAGGTTTTAATACAAGAAATATGTTCTAGAATCAGTTCTATATAAAAATCAAAATCAAAATAAATTTATTCAAATTGTTACTTATTAATGTCAAAGTTACACAAAAAAATTCCTGTGAATTTACATTTACTGCCACGTTCAGCAAAGCAAGAGTGTAGGGCTCATGAGAAGAACGGGCAAGAAACTCATAGCCACTCTTTTAATCGTCAAGTTTACAATAATATTTCGTTTACAAATCATGACTGTAAGGTGCTGCAACCATTTCTCCATGAACTACTACTGAACATACTCAAGCATTTGATAAAATTTGATGGTAGCCTCTAAAGCAGCAGTATGGTAAATAGGAGCATTTACTTACATGTACATAAATAATCAAGACAAGGCATGATTGTAGTCCGTAGTTTAATCTAAATGTTTGAATAAAAATGTAGTAAGTAAATTATAGAATTTCACGAAACCAAGATCGATCAGTCACTACAAGTAGCACCCGTTCACGAGTACGACGCATGGGCTAGTCATCACCCCCATATACATAGTCTTACTCCTCCGTCCCCTAAGGGGAAAGTAAAGGTTGTGTGTGAACCATATTTCGATAATTATAATTTCAAGTATCACGTAATATTGCGAAACTTGCCATCTACTGAGTAGGTACATTTGCAGAATCCGTGCTGTCACTGAGAATTTTTTGTCTAAAAATTGCAGTAACACTTTTCCGAGCAGGGTATTGAACCCTAGACCAGCGAATATTTGTTTCAAATTTTGCTCGTCAAAATGACTACACTCCGCCTGATGGTAAGCAGTCATGTGGTCTAAGAGCAGTGGCCTCCACATCTTCCTCATAGCAGCCGAGGCGATGTTGAGGTGTCTACTTTGACGGCCTGACAAGGTGCTTTTTCACGCCCCGCTTAAAGGACCCAGGATTAAAAGAAGAAGGAAACACGTGCCTTGGCAGAGAATTCCATGCCTTGATGTTTAGGCAGAGGTATGAGGACCCAAACTTGTTGGTACGCACTCTAGTCGACTCCACCGTGTAAGGATGGCATCTGAGCCCAGCACGCGTTGTTCTGGATAGGAAAGGGGAGGGCGGGATAAGGTGGAATAACTCTTCAGAGCATTTCCCGTGGTATGTTCTGTAGAAAAAAAGTCTGGGTGTTCTTGTGTCCGTTGTTTGAATGTATGTAATCTTCCCGGCAACACAGGCATTATTTTATTGCTCGGGTTGTCATTTTAAAAAAATATATATAAAAATCTTGTTTTGTCTAATGAGCATATTTGATAATTACAAATTGAAAACCATAATTGATCGTTCCTCAGTTGAAGCTCTGAAGTGTAGAGAGATCTTTTTGAACTGGTCGTGTGCACATGTTAAACATATGTGGAACTGGACACATTTGGTCCAAACGTGAGGAGACGTCATAACTTTTATTTTTATGTTCTTATTGTTATACATACATAATTAATTGTGATTGCAAACTTATGCCAGAAGACGGTAAAGGCTAAAAATACATACATATGTCGTAGCTACACGCTTATATCCCCAAAAGGGTAAATAGAAATCTTTATTCGCTTATGACAGGGTATACAAAAAAGTTTTTACAAGTTTTAATCAAACACATCTCGCTCTCAGTGGACATGCGAAAATTGTAGATTTACATGAATGGAATTGAACCTTAGACCATGCACAGCAATCGCATTGTCACCGCTACGTCACATATAAAACTGTAGGTACATGGCATTTTTTATTGTAAAAGCCAGCAATTTTACTAGTGTGGCATTTTGCTAGTATGGCATTTTGCTAGTGTGGCATTTTGCTAGTATGGCATTTTGCTAGTGTGGCATTTTGCTAATGTGGCATATTGGAAAAAGACATTTTGCGAATGTGTCATTTTGCTAATGTGGCATTGTGCGTCTAATCCCATTGCATGACTCGGACATCGAATCTAATACCAAACTACAAGCAATTACGCCACTGAACCAACAATTCAAAGTTTACATAAACACTTTCAACATAGAACATTTTAATTAACGTCTTATATTTAGGTACAATTATATTCATGGTGCACGATGGTATCACATTAATTCAAAGCGCCTATAAAATTATAAGGACCCATAGCTTTGTTTGACGAGCTTTTTATAATATATTTTGCGTCTCCTAACGGTCATTAGAAATGTCTTGATTCATTAACTTTACTGCCTACCCCCCTTTTATCTAAGCTTTATGGTGGTATATAAACTTCCAAAATTCTCTTAAGTAATGAAGGAATAATCTTTAATTGGTGTACCTTTTTTAATTATAATAAATATAAAGAAAGCTTCGAGAGAAATTCTGCGCTTCCGCAAGATGTAGGTATTTAGTTTTTGATGAAGAAAACACATACGTAATAATAATAATGATGTCTTCCAGACCGAATTTCGGTCACGGCTGGCCAGTCTCATCGGAGACTGGCCATCTACGCAGGAGATATTGTAAAGCATAAGTATGTGCGCAAAAACAAGTGCCCTCTCTGTTCCCTAACTCTCATGATCTGATGGGACGGTAATCCGACGCGACCGGAGATCAGGCGCAGGACCAACGGCTTTACGTGCTTTTTGAGGCACAGAGATGTCTGTCTGCCAACTTCCTAACTTCGGTCTGCTATTGAGATTTATTAACAGGAAAACCCAATACGTTTTTGTTTTCCCTATCCGGGATTCGAACCCGGGACCTCATGCACAGCAGTCAGATTCACTACTGCTGCGCCACGGAACCAGTTAAAACACATACGTACATACATATTCTCACACTTACATCCTTGAAAAGGTGGAAAGAGGTGTTATACCCACATTTCTGCCATCCGCTAACTAAAAAGACGTCAAGCCATATTAGTTGCATATCACATAACGACTTTTTAGCTAATGGATGGCAGATTTCGTCAGTTATAGTTTCAGGTTCTATGTAAAAGGAGGCAAGTTTGTTACCATCTATTGAAGACAGTTCCAAACTTCGTGTTGTTATTGGGTTTTCTTGACAGAAAAATTATATAAACATTAATTTGTCTCACCCGAGAATCGACCCTCAGTCCTCATGTAGGACATGTAGCAGTCAGCTACAGTCTAACGGACGCAGGGTGGGCAATACTTACGGTACAAAGACGCTCTCAAACGTCACCTTGTTGCTTGTGGTTTGCCTGTTGTTCGATGGCAAGTGCTAATTCAAAACCATTGAAATTGGCGAACTTCAATTTACAACGCAATCGAACGCTTTGAAACAAATCGTCTTGAAGATCTATACAAGAAACGCTAATTACGCATGCCTTCTTATAACTACTCATACAATGATGTCGGTCAGCTCTTCTGCACACAATGTTTTCAAGACCAAATTTGGTTTTGCTAGTCATCATAAAGCCCACAAAAGACGCGATAACATTATCGACGTCTTTTTTAAATATCATCTCCCCTTTTAGAAAAAACCCCTATATCGCGAGAAACCTTACAAAAATTGCAATACCAAGTTGCAATACCAAATTGCAATACAAAGAACATCCACTCAGAACGAAGTATGTATAGAGGAGTTGTGACGTACAGACAGATGAGACGGTATTACATAAAGAATCCTAAAAATGAGTAATGTTTTCTTTAAGATGTTATTTCAATATTCCAACGTTTGCACAAATTATATCAGAGACAAACGTCAATAGAATTCATTCGCCAGTAATATGATTGGACACATATCATTATAATCAAATGCACATTTGATCATATATTTGATATTGGAAAAATCTTATATTACGCTTGAGTTGTGTTTATCATTTCTATACATCTAAAATGTATCTAAAAGGCATATTATAACTATATAAGTAGACTGAAGTAAAAATACATATATATAATACTTTTCACGAGAAATATTTACACGTCAAGAAAATGCTAAAGATTTGGCGCGGTGATTTTTAATGAGAGGTTTTTGTGACTATTGTTATAAGTGTTGCCCTGTTTTGAAATCGTTCCACTGCTGGGCATATGCCTAATCTGAAGGAAGGAATAAATCATAACCCGCCACTCAGGCAAACTGGGTTACAAAATTTCACACATCCTCAAGAATATCATGGTGAACTTACATACATACATAGATATACGGCGGTTTCCCAGAGGGATAGGCATGTTGCAAGACTACGGATTTCCATTTGCTACGATCCTGACACACATCTCTGGCTTCATTAACTTTCATCACATTCCTAATACACGCTCGCCGGTTTATGGTGCTCTTAACCTGGCTTTTATCCAGAACGTTTCCGATCTGATCGAGAAACGTTCGCCTAGGTCTTACCCTTGCGACTGTTCCAATCACACTAGCCTTATAAGCTTTCTTAGTCAGTCTTTTCTCGTCCATTCTTTCTACATGCCCAAACCAGCTTAACATACCCTTTTCTATTCTTGTAACTATATCAAGTTTCACGGAGAACTTAGTTTTCTTAAGAAAGACGAACAGTATTTTTCAAGAAAATAGTTGTAATTCCTATACAGCAGGCGACTTTACTGGAGTCGAAAAACAGCCAGACTCGGCACAACCATTTGTTGATCACACATTAGGCATAGTGTCAGTGTCAGATGACCACCTCACTTACTTCATTATCCGTGCAGAAAACTCTCAGAGGGGAAAGTAACAATCGTAAGAAAACCTGCATCAGGATTCTTTATGATTTTCTTTGAAAACGCATGTAACTTGGAAATAAGATACTGGTGTAATTACACCTTTCTTCTCCCTAGCCTTTATTATTCCCAAGTCACTTGGGGTCGGCTTTTCTGGTCTAACCGGCTTTGACTGGATATCAGTTTTTACACGGAGCGGCTGCCACCTGACCTCCGCAACCCGAAGGCTAACGATACCGTAAGGCTAGACCAGTGTCAGGATATTATAGCGTACTGACTTCCCAATAACGACTGCCATAGATGTTCATGGCAGCCGGGACCGACGGCTTAACGTGCTCTCCGAGGCACGGAGCAGGCGATAATTGTCAATCAATACGCGCATAATTCTAAAAGTCATATAATTGCCGAAAGTCGGAGGTGCGTGACGTGGGTTCGAACCGGAGACGCTCTGCATTGCAGTCTGTTGGACTCTTCACTGAGCAATTAAGGTACAATATGTGGTTGACGGTATGCTCCATATATGTATAACCTCCTCGGTACCCAAATCGGTTAAGGTATATTTTCCTATCACAAAATACCCAGCTTTACAATTTATTTGTACCCTTGAGCTGCGTTTCATAACACAACTGAAGGGGCCAACTGGAATACAAGCAATTTAAAAGCGATGTATTTTATAACATCTCATTTTCACTATTCATCTCTATGTAAGTTCAATAGCTTAAATAGAAAGAAACAAGATAGCTAGCAAAACAAAAAAGGTATTTCTACAAAAGCCGCCTTTTTTAAAAAAGGGAGTTTCCCTTTTTATTAAGCCCTTTGTATAAAGTACTTTGTCACAAAGTACTTTATAAACATACAATTAACATCAACAATGTATGCATGACACAAATTATTTCCCCCGAATTTAACACACAACACAAGGCAGCGGCAATGTGAACCGCTTGCCCCACAAACCATTACTACCATACTTATTAAATAAATATCTCGACGACAATCACGAAATTGTAATTCCATCGTTTCGTTATAACAGTTATGTAGTCAAGATGTCCGTAGCTCACGCGCAATGAAAAGCACATTACACGTGCCAGCAAGAAATTACGAAAAGTCATATAACTTCCGAAACTTAGTGGTGCGCGATATGGGTTCGAACCTGAGACCCTCTACATTGCAGTCTGTTGGTCTCCCCACTGAGCTATTGCTGTTTTAATTACACCCATATTATAATAATATGCTATGTTACATAGCTGCCTACACCTTTTGTATATAGGCGTAAGACTATGTATATAGAGTTTTATACATGTTATAGAAAAATCTCTCACTAAAATATTTAAACGGCCTTTGGTCAAATTTTCAAGCACAGCATTCATGAATAATTACATAGCTCCGTTCAATCTCCTTAGTTTTTGCCTACATAATATATTTTATAGCTGCGATATAAACCGTGTGCCACACTGGATAATAAAATATAATATGGTGCTTCACTTGCCGCTCATAAATTCTCTAATAACACCCCTTTAGTAGGGATGACATTCAATTTCATGTGAATTTTTTATATACTTCCCTCAGTTATTGGTTCGTAGTTCAGCTTCTGGGATGCAAGGTGAAAATATACGTATAGAAAAGTGTGTTTACTGTCGTTAATATGGTAGATTTTTCGAGTAGTTTGCAGGTTGTTAATTTTAAAGGTTTTATATAGTGATGGTTGTTTGACAGGTTATGTTTTTAGGGTTAAGTTTGAAAACTGGTTCTATGGGTGTGTGATGAGTATGCAATTATGTTTATGATTATGTGGTTCCAGGTTCGATTCTGAAGTCAAGCAAAATGTTTTAAGGTTTTTTAAGAAAGCTTTCTGTAGCAGTACGGAGTCTGAAACTGTGGCAGGTAGATCGCACTGGGACCTAAATCTACCTGCTGAAATGTAAGTGTATTGCACCTGTGTGTAAACACGCGTTGTTGTATCCGTAAAGGAATCAAATCTGAAGATATCCTTAAGTCTTATATTCAAATAACAAAAAACAAAAGCGTGATTTAAAAGAAAACCTATATCGACAAACGGAATCTCTTATCTTTAGTACAACCATAATTTTCAATCACGCGTATAACCCTCAAACACCTACCCTTCCATTTCGCAAGCGAACCTTGACAAAAATCCCTTTACAAAAAAAATCTTTTTCGCAAAGTCAATATAACGGTAAGCGAAAATTCGTGTTAGTACGCTCGAGTTTTTGCTCCAAGATACATCGGGAGGTTAAACCGTGGGTCAGATGTACCGGCACTTTATGGAAGAGTTACAATGATAGGCCGGTTAGGGTTGTTCCGTTATCGATGAATTATTTTCTTTATATCATATTTTTTGTACGATATTTGCTTGTGTTTAGTAGAATGAGCTTAGCATTGCAATACGTATTTTCTTTAGTAGTAATTAATGACTAATATGTTTTTAAAAAAGCGATATATTGATAAACATTTGCAATGAGATCATAGCAAATGTTTATCAATATATCGCTTTTATCTTAACCTATTGTCTGTTGGCATCAGACACAATTCTTCTTTTCGTGTGGTTAGTGGTCAACCTGTTGTCAAGAGTTGTTCAAGCCGCCCGTATAACTCTGACATGGCTTAACGACTGCTGTCAATTTGGCAACAACCAGGACCGACTTTTTACGCGAAGCACGTAGACGCTCAGATAAAATACCACTAAACGGTCACCCATCTATAGACTGACCGCAACCAATGTTGCTTAACCTCGCTAATCGTTTACCAATCAGTGATTGCAACTGGCTATGAGCGCCTCCAACACAATGAAAAATGCAATGTGTCTCGCGTGAGTCTGCGTTCTGGTATTCAAGGAGTGAATTTTAGTTAAGTTTTATATAAGACCAGTTAGTGAAATATTAGATATTGAAAAAATAAACGGGCAGCCGCTGCATCTTTCATGTTATATATAACTAGCATTTGCCCGCGGCTTCGCTCACGTAGTAGTAGGTTAGGTTAGATGGGTTATGTTTGCCTGGGTACCAAAAAAAAAAAGAAAAAATACAGATGGGTTATGTTAGTAACAGTACTATACCAAAACTATATGTATAGTGATAATATTTTCTAATGGTAAAAGAATGTTTAAAATCAGTTGTGAAGCTATTGAGTTAAATGGTTACAAATAAGACAAAAACATAATATAAAATCTTTCCTCTTTATAATATTAGTAGTATAGATAAATATTTTGCGAGCAACAGCGATAGCTCAGTGGGGAGACCAACAGACTGCAATGCAGAGGGTGTTGGCTTCAAACCCACGTCGCGCACCTCTAACTTTCGGAAGTTATATGACTTTTCGAAATTATATGCGTATTGATTGACAATTATCGCCTGCTCCGTGCCTCGGAGAGCACGTTAAGCCGTCGGTGCCGGCTGCCATGAACATCTATGGCAGTCGTTATTGGAAAGTCAGTGCCTAACACTGGTCTAGCCTTAGGGTATCGTTAGCCTTCGGGTTGCGGAGGTCAGTTGGCAGCCGCTCCGTGTAAAAACTGATATCCAGTGACTTGGGAATAGTAAATGCTAGGGAAAAGTTAAATATTTTGCGACTCTGACTTTTGTACGAAGTCCGTACTCTAAAAATTTCAAACAACTAATCTAATCGCAGAATAGTCTTATACATTTTGTTTGTTCCAACCAGACATGCAAAACCTCAACAATATAAAAATAGACAAGTAAAATCAGAAAAACCACAACACTTTCGCATATACAACATCAGCATACCCAATCAAAATTTCCAGTCACGAATCTTCAAACAAACTATAAATTTATTATTCGATATCGATAAATCAATGAACATCCCTACTGGCCTGTCACAATAACAGCCCCGCGACTATTTTATGAATGCCTTTTATTCAAATTCGCCGTTTCCATGCCCAATAACCAATCGAAGGGACCCTATAATATTTTTTGGACCTTACATGTATGAAGGCTTCGTATAATTATGCAAAGCGACGTTTTATTATAGGACCTTTAGAAAGGAGGTGCTATACGGTAATAGGGCATTTATGGGAGAGGTGGATGGGTTGTGAGGGTGACCATCAAAGGTATGTATTGTCCTACTCTTATAGTTTAACTGACTTGGTGGCGTAGCGATAATGGATGGGAATGCTGCTGGCGTGCATGAGAGGTCACGGGTTCGAATCAGAGGGCAACAATAAAAAAAAAAAAATTCTAACAAAACATTCTCAGTAGAAACTCGGAGTTAGGAAGTTGGCGGTGTAATACCTCAGTATCTCGGTAAACATATAAAGCAGTTGGGCCTGCGTCTGATCTCTTTTCGGTCCTGTAGGACTGCCGTCAGGGTTGTGAGAGTTAGGGGAACAGAGAGTGCACTTGTGTTTGCGCTCTTGAGGTAGTGGCTTGGGCTAGAACTCGAGACTATGGCGTGGCAGTTCAACTGTCTCTCAAGTAGCATTTTTTGTAATATAACTCTCGTTCTATGCACAAATCCTATGTCACGGGGTTTTTTAGAAACATCCAAACAACGGACCCAAGAACACCTGGACTCGGTACAACTATGTGAGGATCATACAAAATTTCGTGTGGGTCTCAAACCCAACCTTTGGCGCAGTGGTGAGATGACCACTAATTCCACTACACTATCTGCCTTACACATGTAATCAAATCGTACCTCGGGATCTAACTTGAGACCCCTGTATGGCAGTTTAACGGTCACCAAACAAAATTCTTTAGAATATCAACAAAACGTACCAGCAATAATATTAAATTCTTATCTGTCCTTCGAACGATCAATTAACGTTGTTATGACCCTACGAAATTACAAGGACCCCTTCTTAGGGTCGCAAAATCAGTAAGCTTTAATGTAATTTCTTGCTGGCACGTGTAATGTGCTTTTCATTGCGCGTGAGCTACGGACATCTTGAGTACATAACTGTTATAACGAAACGATGGAATTACAATTTCGTGATTGTCGTCGTGATATTTATTTAATAAGTATTGTAGTAATGGTTTGTGGGGCAAGCGGTTCACATTGCCGCTGCCTTGTGTTGTGTGTTAAATTCGGGGGAAATAATTTGTGTCATGCATACATTGTTGATGTTAATTGTATGTTTATAAAGTACTTTGTGACAAAGTACTTTATACAAAGGGCTTCATAAAAAGGGCTACTCCCTTTTTTAAAAAAAGGCGGCGTTTGTAGGAAATCCTTTTTGTTTTCCTAGTTATCTTGTTCCTTTCTATTTAAGATATTGAACTTAGATAAAGACGAATAGTGGAAATGTGATGTTTTAAAATAAATAGCTTTCAAATTGCTAGTATTCCAGTTGGCCCCTTCAGTTGTATTATAAACCGCAGCTCAAGGGTACAAATAAATTGTAAAGCTGGGTATTTTGTGATAGGAAAATATACCTTAACCGATTCGGGTACCGAAACCGAGGCCTCATGCACAGCAGTCACTTTCATAACCGCTGCGCCACTGAGGAGGTTATACAAATATAGAGCATACCGTCAACCACATATTGTACCTTAATTGCTCAGTGGGGAGACCAACAGACTGCAATGCAGAGGGTCTCGGGTTCGAACCCACGTCGCGCACCTCTGACTTTCGAAAGTTATATGACTTTTAAAAATTATGTGAGTATTGATTGACAATAATCGCCTGCTCCGTGTCTCGGAGAGCACGTTAAACCGTCGGTCCCGGCTGCCATGAACATCTATGGCAGTCGTTATTGGGAAAGTCAGTACCCCCAATATCCTGACACTGGTCTAGCTTTAGAGTATCGTTAGCCTTCGAGTTGCGGAGGTCAGGTGGCAGCCGCTCCGTATAAAAACTGATATCCAGTCAAATCCGGTTAGACTAGAAAAAGCCGACCCCAAGTGACTTGGGAATAATAAAGGTTAAGGAGAAGAAGAATTGAAATGTGCATGTCAATTTTCTTACAGCTGGACACGGGCCTCTTCTCAATAAGAAGGGTTAGGCTATAGTCTATCACGCTGGCCCAGTGCGGATTGCCAGACTCCACATATCTTCGAGAACATTATGAAGAACTCTTAGACATGCAGATTCCCTTACGATGTTTTCCTTCACTGTTTAAACAAGCGATAATTTACTATTTAATACGCACATGACTTTGGAATGTCAGAGGTGCCTTAAGATTGAGCTCGAGGTTTCACGTGTCCTCTTAGACATGCAGGCTTCCTCACGATGTTTTCCTTCACCGTTCAAAAGAGCGATAATTAACTATTATATACGTATGTAACTATAATTGTAGTGTTGTATTGTCTTCATTTCAATATAGGAAACAACAGCTGTGACTACAACAACCATTCAGTTCAATTATTGTATTATTCGCAGTGAACAAATATACATACATACATTGCCATTTAGAGAGTTCTACAATGTTATATTAAATTCAGATAAGCAGTCATGTTAATGTAGCATTCATTGCGCGGATGGTGCTGTGGCTTAAATGATTGTTTCGTCTAGGTTCGATCCCTTGACGGGACAAATTTAATATGTGTGTGATTTACAAATTGTTGTTTCGTGTTTAGATGATATTTGTGTCCGTTGTTTGAATGTTTGTAAAGTCCCTACAAGACAGATTAAACAGTATTTTTTTTAACTGTCGTATATAGGTTACGGGTTGGATTCCCGGAGCCGACAAAATGACATTATTTTTTTCTGAATATAATATCAGTAGCATATATTATGAAGTCTTGATTGTGCCCAGTAATCGGCAATGGAGCTGTTGCCGATTTCCCTATTACGTAGGACAACGATGACTGAAATGTGGAAAATCAAATCAGTCTATACCTTCACGTGCATAGGCGTAAGAAAAGTATGTTTGAACTCGGGACTTAACGATTAGCAGTCGCGTATCATCCTTACACCGCCCAGACCAATTAGTTCGATAAGTTAATAAAAATTGTACATTACCGATTACCCAAACGGCGGTAGCCCAATGGATAGGGCTAGCTTAGACTGCTAGAAATCTGTACAAAAAATTAAGAGAAGAAAAAATGCTGTAATTAAAAAAGGTTGATATTAATTTCAACTATTGCAGAATTGAGAATATGAGGTTCATCTTAATTCAAACTAAATTTAAGTGCAATCAATCGAGTCTAAATTAGTTAGAGTGCGGTGTCTGTTATATTAAAAGGTTTGCTGATGAAATACTATCATCTTATATATTTTATTTTAATAGATAACTGCTTTAATAAATTAAACTAGATTTTCCACACGTCTTTGCTCGCAAAAATGTAGCTTAGGTTATATTAGTAACAGTACTTTTCACTAGATGCAAGGTACCCAATGTCTTTTTCTGTTTCCCTGACAACGTGTATGCGAAATTTCATGATGATTGGTCGAGTAGTAAAGGCGAGAAAGCGTAACAAACGAACAAAAAAATAAACAAAATCACATTAGCATTTATAATATTAAAGTAGGTAAGGATAAGGATTTACAAATTTGAAATCTTTTGTATCTATTAATATATAATAAAAAAAGGTATTATCCTAACTAATATTATAAATTCGAATGTGAGTTTGTTTGTTACGCTTTCACGCCTTAACTACTCGACCGATCATCATGAAATTTCACACACACGTTGTCAGGGGAACAGTAAACGACATATGATACCTTTCATAAAAAAAAATAACCGTAACCTAAAGTAACCTTCATTTACGCAAGCGATTTCGTAGGGCAATAAGGTATAAACAATATAAATAATAAGTCTCGTTATAAGAGCCTAAGCAATTAAATTTAACCTCAAATGTGGATGGAAATAAAAAAATAAGTACATCGTTCCAAACAATAGGAAATTGTCCGGAGACATTTCCATGCCAAATACTCTGCCAAGACAATAAAAATGGTCCACGTGCTGCCAAAATGCATTGGAGGAACATGTTCTTTGGAAATACAAAACGTTTGCTACCAATAAATTATTCGTGGTAACTTGACTGAACTGACAGCAGCGATAGCTCAGTGGGGAGACCAACAGACTGCAATGCAGAGGTTCTCGGGTTTGAACCCACGTCGCGCACCTCTGATTTTCGGAAGCTGTATGTATGACTTTTCGAAATTATGTGCGTATTGATTGACAATTATCGCCTGCTCCGTGCCTCGGAGAGCACGTTAAGCCGTCGGTCCCGGCTGCCATGAACATCTATGGCAGTCGTTATTGGGAAATCAGTGTCCTATAATATCCTGACACTGGTCTAGCCGTAGGGTATCGTTAGCCTTCGGGTTGCGGAGGTTAGGTGGCAGCCGCTCCGTGTAAAAACTGATATCCAGTCAAATCCGGTTAGACCAGAAAAGCCGACCCCAAGTGACTTGGGAATAATAAAGGCTAGGGAGAAGAACTTGACTGAACGGATGTCGTATTGGTTTAAGTGTCGTTGCCACAATGTTAAGCGCTTTGGGTTCGACACGAGACAAAAATTTTGCAAACCAAGTGATTGTACTTGGTCTGGATGTTCTTTGTGTCCGTTTTAATGTTTGTAAAACCCCCGTGACACAGGACATATGCCTAGTGCAAGAGTTATCTATAAGAATAACAAGGCGTTGTCTATAAGAAAAATTATAGTTAAATAAACTAAAAACACGCTTTACTAAAAAGACCAAACTAAAAAGATGATAATAATTAATAAATTTAATGTAAAAAAGCGTGTGGTAGGGTTATCAAAATATCTTAGAAAGCACCCCACGCTTTTTTACATTACCATTATTCAATTATTTTCTACTTTTGTTTGGTTTATTTAATAAAGCGTGTTTTTTAGATTTCTTAATCTATTAATTTTTCTTTATTTCTTTTCTAAATTCTTGTATTGTCATCCGTTCTCAATAAGTGAGCAAAGTTTCAAATCATTCCGTCGATTTGAAAGGGATGAAAATCACGTTCAAAGTTTCCGTTACATATGTACATACTAAAATAATAATAATAATGTCCTCCAGACCGATTTTCGGTCACAGCGGCCAATCTTAACGGAGACTGGCCCTCAGCGCAGGAGATATTATAGTGCACAAGTATGTGCGCAAACACGAGTGCACTCTCTGTTCCCTTACCCTCATGATCCGATGGGACGGATAATCCGACACAACCGGAGAGAGATCAGGCGCAGGACCAACGGCTTTACGTGCTTTCCGAGGCACGGGGGGTGTCTAACACCGCCAACTTCCTAACTCCGGGCTCGTATTGAGATTTCTTAACAGAAAAACCCAATACGTTTATGTTGGCCCGACCCGGGATTCGAACCCGAGACCTCATGCACAGCAGTCGCATTTACTACCGCTGCGCCACATAGGCAGGTACACATACTAACATACGTATGAAGCTAATAAAAGAGTTAAAAACTGTTTTTTTCTTTTTTTTTTTCTTTTCTTTATTGCAACAAAAGTTTTATACATTTACAGTGTCAGCCCTGATTCCCAAACTAGCGTGCGCTGTATGTTGGGAAACAGTCCTTCCCCAAAACAAATTATACAATATTGTTACAATAATAATATATAAGCAAGATACATAGAATAGAGCTGACTCAAAAAAGTAAAACAAAATTAAAAATAAGTAACTTTTTTGTTAGTTTACGTGTGTGCGTGTGTGTGTATGTGTGTGTGTGTGTGTGTGTGTGTGTGTGTGTGTGTGTGTGTGTGTGTGTGTGTGTGTGTGTGTGCGTGTGTGTGCGTGTGTGAGTGAGTGTGTGCTTATGTTACGATTTGTAATAAGTTTTCCACATCCTTGTAGTCGAAATTCTTAAGCCAAAGTTTAATAATGTTTTTGATTTTGTAATTTGTTAAAGACTTGGTTCTGTGCGTTAGATAAAGTTTATTGTACAGTCTAGGTGCAATATTACCATAGTGTTGTTGGGCAAATTTGCTTTTGACACTTGGGACTGGACATTTGTCTATCCTTTTACCCGAGGGTTGTAGATAAGGTACGGTATTTTAACTTGTGTGTTTTGCAATCGTATATAATAATCGCTTTCGGATAGTTGCGCCTTCTAATATTCTTTTGCTAAATAATCTTGCATTTCATTGTCATGACACCTAAGTATCTCTTTTACTTTTATATTATAAATATGAAACTTTGTAAAGATGTTTGCTACTCGATCACGCGGCGACTGCAGAACCGTTTTGGATTAAATTCGGCATAAGGATAGATCATGTCGTGATTAACAGGATACGGTTTTTGTGCCCGTTTCATTTTCGTGAGCAATGATGGGACAGAAACTGGTGCGTAATTAAAATAAAGACGAATTGACCTTCGAAAAATTATAGGACATCGGTAAAATTAATAATATGTATAGTTTTATAAGCGTAAGACTGATTCACGAAGGTCTAGCCAGATGTGTGACCTACAATGTGTCAGCTATGATTTTAGATTCCATGTAATAGGGTCTCTTATTTTATTGGGTCTTAAATCATCTATTGCATTTGCTTTTTTTTTGTACAACAAAGGAGGCAAACAAACATACGGCCCACCTGATGGTTAGTGGTCACCGTAGCCTATGGACGCCTGCAACACCAGAGGCATCACTTGCGCTTTGCCGACCCTTTAGGAAAGGAAGTGGGAAGGAGAAGGAGGGGAAGGGGGAAAGAGGGTGATTGGGCCTCCTATAAATTATAATAGATAAACTGAATTTCACTTTGCTAAACCCGGTATTCTGCCATGCAGAGGTCTCGAGTTCGAACCCAAGGCACGCATCTCTGACTTTTCGAAGTTATATGCATATTAAATAATTAATTATTGCTTGCTTTAACGGTGAAGTATAACATCGTGAGGAAACCTGCATGTGTGAGATTTCTCCATAAAGTTCTTGAAGATATGTGAAGTCTGCTAATCCGCACTGGACCAACGTGGTGCACTATGGCCTAACCCTTCTCACAATGAGAAGAGGACCGTGCCCAGCAATGAGACAGTTTAATACAGGGATACTGATATTATAAACCCAGTATTCGAATCGACTATGATCACACAAACGTGAGCTTACATTAAATAACTAACAATATCTATAATTTAAATATACACACTTCAACACAAGGATTATACATTGCTATAATCCTTATGTTGAAGTGTGTGTAAACAGATATTGATCAGTTTCAAATTATTAGTATTTCCCCTAATAGCTTCAACTAAGCTATCTCTATTTATTGATAACTTAATACTTCAATAGTTATTAGAATTAGAACCCGGGACTACTCGACTGGTAGTCAGTTAACAAGCTTAACAATTTCGCATCATTAGAATTATAGTAAGCTCCTTTGACTTGAAGGGTTTTCCTGGTAGTACACTAGATTTTAGATCTGTCTGTCTGTCTTAATCGGCTTTGATATCCTGCGTTCTCAAATGTTTGATATCTATATTATAATATAATATTAAGAGGAATGATTAGTATTTTTGTCTATACTAATATTATGAAGAGGATAGATTTGATTTTCGTTTGTTTGTTTGTAATGATTTTAGCCAAAACCTAATCAACCGATTTTAAAATTGGATAGCTGTATTATCACCGAGTAACATGGTATATATTTTATTTTAAAAATGAACTGTTACACCTAACTTAACCTGCTTTTTATGAGAGAAGCCTCGGGCATAAGATTGTTTGAAATAAACTTGAAAACTACAGGCGTATTAAAAATATATTTCACCATTAGATATCAACGTTATTTAGAAGTAACATAGGCTATATATCATCACGCTACGATCTACGGGAGCGGTACAGTAATCATAAACGTGAAGCAGCTTGTAGAATTAGAATTACTACAACATCCCATATTACCTGTATTTGAAATTTATATAATGGGCATGTTTCTACAGAATATACCACGGGGAGTGCTCTGAAGAGTTATTCCACCTTATCCCGCCCTCCCCTTTCCTATCCAGAACAACGCGTGCTGGGCTCAGATGCCATCCTTACGCGGTGGAGTCGACTAGAGTGCGTACCAACAAGTTTGGGTCCTCATACCTCTGCCGAACGATCAAGGCATGGAATTATCTGCCAAGGCACGTGTTTCCTTCTTCCTTCAATCCTGGGTCCTTTAAGCGGGGCGTGAAAACGCACCTTCTCAGGCTGTCAATGTAGAGACTTCAACATCGCCTCGGCTCCTATGAGGACGATGTGGAGGCCACTGCTCTTACACCACATGACTGCTTACCATCAGAAGGAGTATGGTCATTTTGACGAGCAAAATAAAAAAAAAAAAAACGTAATAAATAAAAAATTGACATCTTCAAATAAAATTATACTTGGCAGATTTTGTGCTAACCTATCTAATATTCTAAATGCTTATGTGAATTCATTTGTTACACATTTACTCTTCAGTTACTCGATCGATCATTACGAAATTTCGCATACACATTGTCGGGGTACACTAAAGACATAAAGTATCATTTGTGCAGAAAAAAGTGAGACAGGCCGCATACAAACGCTAGTTTGGATTTATAAACCAAACCAGCTGCTGCCCGCGGCTTCGTTTACTTTTTAACACGCTTTTATTAGCTTGGTATATATGTATCTACGTAACGGAATCTTTGAACGTGATTTTCACCCCTTTTAAACCGACGGATTGATTTAAACTTTGCACACTTATCGAGGACCGATGACAATACAATAATTTAGAAGAAATAAAAAATCAATGGTCAATTGGGATTTGTGGACAAAAAGTTCTCAGATCCCAATTGATGGGGAGACTCAATGGGGAAATGTGGAAAAACCCCTCTTCTTCTTTTTTTTGGCGGAATACATTTACGCACACTTCTACGTGGAAAAGGGCAGTGAAAAAGATTCCCCGGGAAAAGATGGAATGTCCCGGGTACTATCGACTAAACCTACTACGGTGTGCCAACTCGCTGCCTTGGATGTTGGGTGGGTCGCTGGAACTGAAGCAACATCAGCGACCCCCCGGATCTCATAGTATACCTAACATAACCCTCTAAACAGTAGTTACCACATACCACCACTAGCAATTCAAAAAAAAAACACACGCTACAATCTGTACTGTTAACTAACGAAATAAGCATGAACCCTAAACACATGTGTTGCCGAGTTATCAAAATCCACGAAACGTATAAAAACATCTCCAATAACCCTCCACCGCCCGCCCAAATCCAATAAACATGCCGTGTAATATTAAAATGACAGTTAACCCTGTCAGTGCTCGCGTTCATTTTTATTGCACTTCAGACCCCAAATTATTAATATCTTTTTTGTTAATATTTTCACCTCGTACCCTTGCCGATCGTAAAATATGCTTAGAGTTTTTAATAAACGTTATTTATATGTGATTTTAGCGTTTCAGAATTAATGAATGAATTTTACGTAGGTATATATTATTTAAATTGATTGCAAATTGTGAATATTTTGATTTGTAAAATAAATAGCATTATAACAAACTATAGAAGACTAGTTTTGCCTGCAGCTTCGCTTATGAACCGTACTTTTTTCTGTATGGAAGTTACCCCATGTCCTTTTCTTTACCCCTGACAACGTGTATGCGAAATTTCACGATGATCGGTCAAATAGTTACAGCGTGAAAGCGTAATAAACGAACAAACTTGCATTTTTAATATTACTTAGGCTTTTAACATTGCAGATTTAATAAATGAATGTTGCTTATATGTGATTGTAAATTATTTTGTCAATATTTTTATTTGTTAAATTAATAGCTCTTTTTTTTTTTTTTTTTTTACTTGGGGGAATGCAGTGACGCATATCCCTCCGCGGGGGCGGGCGGAGGGATTATGTCGGACTCGCCGGGGTAAAAGAAAGATGTTGAAAAGATAATGCATCTCCCGGAATACCGACTAAACCTACCACGGTGTTCCTCGACAAAAAACCACTATCGACGGGGCCGCGCGAATCGCTTTCGCATACAGTCGCGACCCCGCCGAGGTTACGCGAAGAGACCTACCCAAAGGACTCACTTCTATAATATACCCTACTGTCCCCCCCCTAGAGGGGAGACGGACTCGAAACAGAGGCGCGCGTGGGAACACGCACGCCGCCTCTCGGACCTGGTGCTGAACGGATGGCGGGCAGGCCCACAAAGCCCACCACCCCCAGGTCAAACCTCAGGGTGGCTGGAGGTCATCTCGCGCCTTCCGGCGCCCGGCTCTGCGGTTGGGGAGAGGGTTTAAACGCTCCCTCTCCCGCTCCGCCGCCTCCTTGATGGAAATTACTTCCTCGCAGAAGGAGGCGACGGCGTTCCACGACCTCTCACTCCGGACCATAGACTGAACTACGGCCGGGAGCGAGAGGGCAACCGATCCGACTGCCGCGATCAACTCATGGCGCTGCGATGCCCAGGCGGGGCAAACCGCCAAAGTGTGCAGCGCCGTGTCCTCAACAACGTCGCGGCAGTCGCCGCAGTGGTTACAACCGGGCGTCTCTTGCCGGCGTATACGACACAGGAACCGGGCAAAACAACCGTGGCCAGTCAGAACCTGTGTCAGCCGGAAGGTGAGGGCGCCATGCCGCCTCTCCAGCCACTCCTGAAACACGGGACTTACCGCCACGATCGTGGCGTGCCCGGCACTGGGGTGCACAAGTCGCTCCTTCCAATTCGCCACTAGGACCTGGCGGAGCTCGGACCTCGCCGCCTTGATAGCGGGAGGATCCGGTCCTTCGCCCCGAGCTAGCGCCTGGCGCCAACGATAGAGCGACGCCAGAAGCGCCGCTTCCAGGTCCCATGGCATCGATCCGGCGAGGAGGCTCGCAGCCTCGAACGAGATCGTGCGGTATCCCCTAATCAACCTGACGGCCATGGCGCGCTGTGGAGCACGAAGCGCCGAGATGTTGCGGGCCGTCAGGTTGTCCGCCCAAACTGGGGCCCATATAGGGCCATGGACCGCACAACCCCCTCGTAGAGCCTCCGGCAGGAGGTGTTTGGCCCCCCAAGGTTGGGCAGAAGGTGCGAGAGCGCGCCTGCAGCACTCCGAAGAATGGCGGCCAAACGACGAAAATGGGCTATAAAGTCCCACCGGCTGTCGAGCAAGAGACCTAAATACTTTAGGGTTGACTCGACGACGATGCGGACCCCTCCTACCATAATATGGGCCCCTGGAGGTGGCCGTTTCCGAGGGCCGTGGAAACAAACGGCCTCGGACTTGGACAGAGCCACCTCGAGGCCCAACCGCCGGATACGACCAACGACTTGTGCGACCCCAGCGGTCGCCAGTATGGCCGCCGCCCGGTGCGACTTACCCCTCGCCGTGACAAGCGTGTCGTCGGCGTAACAAATGACGCCGACGTTACGCCGACGACACGCTTAATAGCTCTATACGAACTTATAACTTTGTGTAATTTGTTACCAAATTAAATGACAAATTGATCATTTTTAGAGGGGTATACGATTAAAATATATAGAGGACTAGGTACTTAAAAGGCTTCAGGCTTCAATTCAGGCTTCTTGATGGGACAGAAAACCTACTGTTACTGTGTGTGTTTTTAAATAAAGATTTACCTCTGCCTACCCCTAAAATAGGCAGCTTCGTATACGTATAATCTCTTGAATATATTTGAAAATCCCTCTGTTTACTTCAACAAATACAAAACAGAATCCAACGTTATCAGTAGAAACAGCCACTATCTAAATATAACTAGGCGAGCTCTTATATCTGAGACGCAATCTCGTAGACGCATAAAATTTGCAATCGAAAGCCCGGGCAAAGTTGCGCATAAACCCGGCTGAAATATTGATAGCCGCGTTTGCAGGGTTAAGATAAAAAGAGTTAACTGTTTTGTGTTAGTTGAGGGTTAAAGTGTAAGGGTGTTTCGATTTCGATATGCAAACGATGGGTTTTGGAATCAAGCTTGTATTTAGTAGGCAGGGGTGTTTTACACCAACATTTTGCGTGGATGGATTTAGGTATGAAGTTTTAGGGGCTTTTGCTGCTCATAAGCATAGCTCCAAACTGTGTGCTGCTGTTCAGGATTTCTTGACAAAAAGGTTTTAAATATTTATAATATCTATAGTTTTTGTCTCATACCTATTTGAAAGTATACAGGATGTCCCAGAAGTCGAACCCGAGACTTCACGCACAGCAGTCTCAATTACTACCGTTGTACCACTAAGGTAGAATAACTAATATTTCGGGCGAACGGGGATCTCCCATCCGCCAGCCATTGAATCGGAGCGATGCCCTCTGTCGTGCCTGGGCGTCGCCAAGGAGTCACCGCCCGCAGACCATTTTTAGAGTTCGAAAAAAATTATACATACATACATACATAAATTCACGCCTGTTTCCCAGAGGGGTAGGCAGAGACTACGGATTTCCATTTGCTACGATCCTGACACACTTCTCTGGCTTCATTCACTTTCATAACATTTCTCATACACGCTCGCCGGTTTAAGGTGCTCTTAACCTGGCCTTTATCCAGAACGTCTCCGATCTGATCAAGAAACGTTCGCATAGGTGTTCACCTTGCGACTGTTCAACTCACAAAAAATAAAAAAAATATACAACAGCTTTGTCCGTCCGTCTGTTATACAACTTTTAACTCAAGAACCGTAAGAGCTAGAGACTCGCGTTCAACGCCATTCGACTCAGCGTAATCGGTATACCCCGAAATGACTATGACTTTTGACCTCAAGGTCACGTGATACCATTTCTTCGAACTGTAAGATTTACGACAATTCATTGCCGTATCTCACTTGTCTTTTCTGCATTGAGCCTTGCTGGGTGAGTCGCTGTTGAAACTATAGTTCCAGTCACCATTCAAAGCAACGAGGTGGCACATCATGGTGATTTTAGTTAGAACGCCTTAAGTCTCGGGAGAGCCCGACATAGCCCTCTCGCTTCTCCTTGTGGCGAGAAGGTACGCATCAGGAGCATTTTCCCACGTTAAAAAGAACAATAACTTAGTTTACTCAAAACATGTACGATGTTGTTTTCAGTTAAAACATACCAAACAAATAAGGCTCCAAGCATTCAGCGTTTTGTTGGTAACTTTTATACGTTCACGCTCGGCTGCCTTTTCAAGTATGACTTTAAAAGACTTCAAACTGCTTAACTTCTGTTTCTACGTACATTTAAATATTTTAATATCATTCGAGTGCTTTTTCACTTGGGAACAGTTATTGTACAATCATTTAAATCATAGATTTGTTCTGACCATCCGAAAAAGAGTCTACACGAAGAGGTTATAGTAAAGACATACAGCAGTAAATAAATAGGTGGTTTAGAAGCCCGTTACGTCGTTACCTAGAGTTTACATATTGGTCTGTTCCGAATAACATCATCGTCAATAAGTGTCATATTTCAAGGATTTTTAAAGTGTAATAAATTTATTTGGGCTTTTTCCTGAAACATTTTTAATCGACTATAAAGAAAGAGATAAAATATTTTATAATAAAGTTATGTTCGTATTGAAAAGAGGTGATTAAAGTTTGCTATAACGGTGAAGGAAAACATCGTGAGGAAAACAGCATGTCTGATGGTTCTTCATAATCTTCTCGAAGATAAGTGAAGCCTGCCAACCTGCACTGGGCCGGCATTGACTCGCCTAACCCTTCTCACACTGAGAAGATATCCGTGCCCAGCTGTTGGATAGTTTTAGACAGGGCTGACATTAATATTATTATATATGAATATATGACTACAGATATAACTAAACTAACATCCAACCAACAGCCGCTAAAGACTGCAGCAAAATAAAACCTCTAACCAATACAAACTCTTTGATCTTAAACAAAAATAAATTAAAACTGAACACCTCTATCTAAGCAAGCAATAAAAAACAAAAGTTTCTTTTACAAAGTTAGCTATAGCTTCAAAACAAGCTGGAAACGCAACAGCTAATTTAAAAGTGTGCTTCTGAATAGTCTCAACTCTAAAACTAGCCTTGTCCAAGACAGTGTTAGACTTTCTAACTAAACTTTTGGTTGAGAAACTTGAAGTTCTCTTCGTTTATTTCGTGACTAAGTATAATTATGATGTTTGTTGTAATTGCTGTGGATCTCGTTTGGTGATTCGGATTTCTAAACGTATTAAGTAAAATAGTAAATGATTATTGACGATTGAAAAGCGTGGCTATGAGTTTCTTGACAGTTTCTAATCCTAAGAGCTGTTATCCTTTTGCCTTTCTTGCAATGTAATGTTTTTATTTTCTTTACTTTAATTACAAGCTTTAACCCTCGACTTCGGTCTTATTTTCATTCTGGATGACTGGTATACTATCTCCTTTTCTTTATCCCTGACAACGTCTATACGAAATTTCATGATGATTGGTTTAGCATTTAAGGCGTGAAGGCGTGAAAGTGAAAATCAAGCAAAGTCACATTCACATTTATAATATTAGTTAGGATGTAATAAGCACAACGTCGAAAAGTCGTTTTTTTTTTTTACGACTATGTTGGCAAACAAGCATACGGCTCTGATGGTAAGTGGTCACCGTAGCCTATGGACGCATGCAACACTGGGGCATCACTTGCGCGTTGCCGACCCTTTAGGAAAGGAAGTGGGAAGGAGAAGGAGCGGGAAAGAGGGAAAGGGGGTGATTGGGCCTCCGGCACTCTCACTCACCGAACGAAACACAACAGCAGGAATACTGCTATTTCACGTCGATTCGACGTTCTGTGAGAAGGTAGTCCTTCCCCGGTCGAGCCGGCCCATTTATGCTGAAAACAGCGAGGTATTACCTGACAAAGACTGTCTTTATACTGTACTAGCGTTCCGCCCCGGCTTCGCACGGGAAGTGCAAAATCTTAACAAACTATACACCTGAACCTTCGTCATGAATCACTCTGTCTATTGGTGAAAACCGCATGAAAATCCGTTCAGTAGTTTTTGAGTTTATCGCGAACAGACAGACGTGGCGGGGGCTATGTTTTATAATATGTAGAGATACTGATACAGTATCTTGAGTCCATGTTTGAAACCCTACTCTTTTGAACTGTAACAGGTCAATGACCTACAGCTTCTGTATGTAAATGGCTATAATTAAAAATCAATCTCATGTCACAAAATCGATTAAATCACTTGAGATTGTTCTTGAACCATAAGATATGAAATAGTCTCAAGCTTATGAATGGCTCTATTATATAGATTTATTTTCCCATGGGACCGTTGTATGTGCCGGTATAACTGCACTTGAATTTAATACGTTAGTGGTATCATGTTCACGGGAATATAGTTTATTTGTTATTAAAAATATCTGTCAGTTTTGTGTATGAATTTACTGGCCTATACGCCCTTTGGGTACTAAGCAGTATTTCACAGCGGTTTTTCTGTTTGATACGACAATAGTTTTTCACTCGCGGTAGTCAAGACTTTCAATTGATTGTTATTTTTCGGAAACAGTACTTTTTCTGAATGAAGGTACTCTATGTCTTTTTTATACTCCTGATGACATACGTGTGTAATTTTATGATGAGCAGTCGAGTAGTTTAGGCGTGAAAGCGTTACAAACAAACTCACATTCGCAATTATAATATTAGTTACAATTAATTTTAAGTACTTACTACGTACTAGAAGAGATAATTTAACTACATTTTTTGTAGCACGCGTTAGAGTGCATAGTCTTTAACTCACTTAGTCTGAGCCGGGTGCTTACTGCAACGAGACGTTTATGTAAGTGCAAAAAATAATCGGGCGGTATCGCAATACGCTTATACAGGGTGTCTGGTGATTAATGGATAACCTTGAAATATCTAGTATATAGTAGAATTGCTGGCCGTTCAGAAAAATATGAAAAATATTAAGAAAGTGCAATAGCTAGTCATACTTTTAACTGTCTATCTATTAGCATAATTAGTGTTTAATAATAAAACAGCAAACATCCGATAGAATTCATTCATTTATGGTCGTAGTGTTTAAGAAAGTTAAACACGGTAATTTAAAAAAAATTATATCTCAGGTCTACTACTTGAGATATGAGTTTTAGGATATATTTCTTTCATATTTTTTTCTGTACGGCCATCAGTTCTACTATAAGACATTTCAAGGTTATCCATTAATTACCGGACATCCTGAATATAAATATTAAAACGTAGCATTTAAACGCGTCGTTGCAGTAAACGGTTAATTCAAACTAAGTTTAAGTTACATACATAACATATCTGACTGCCATCGGATCTATATCCCCATTGAAGTAGGCATATGTTTTCACTAGCTGACCCGCGCACCTTCGTCTGCTTCATATAAGATAAGAGAATTTACCCCGTTTTTGCAACATTTTTCATTGCTACTCCGCTCCAATTGGTCGTAGCGTGATGTTATATAGCCTATAGCCTTCCTCGATAAATGGGCTATCCAACACTACAAGATTTTTTCAATTCAAAACAGTAGTTCCTGAGATTAGCGCGTTCAAGCAAACAAATAAACTCTTCAGCTTTATAATATTATAAGTATAGGTATTACATTCACATTTCGCCACTTAAATTTTGAGCCCCACGAAACCTTAACTGTCTAAAGAGCAATTTCCTGCAGAACATTTTAACATTTTGTCAGAGCCAGGCATCGAATCCAAAACCTTGGAACACGTGAACATAAGGCAACTTATTCCAATAATCAATTTTATTGCTAGTGCAGTTTATCAATAATCTCTAAAGCTACTATATGACTGATAATTGAGAAAGTTGGTGAAACAAACACAAAATTAATAATTTATCTAAATATGTCATCAAAACTTTCCAAGTTTGTGTTGATGTAACTAATTTGCAAGCTTTTAGCGTTAAATCATTTCAATGGATATGCAAATATTGTGGCCTATTAGTTGTAAGTCGAAAACTTGAACTATGATATATTGTTTTTATGGTCGTTTGCCTTTATATTAAGAGATATACATACACACACGCCTATCTCTCGTAGGCAGAATTGTATTTCACCAGTTAACGGGTTGTTGCCTTTTTTATACGACTGAAGTGGCAAACAAGCATACGGCTCATCTGGTAAGTGGTCAACGTAGCCTATGGACGCCTGCAACACCAGAGGCGTCACTTGCGCGTTGCCGACCCTGTAAAACCTATTTTAATAATTATTTTGTGTAACGGGTACAGCTCCTGAGCTGCCACAGAGAAAGTCTTGACAAAAAATATAAAATGATCTCTTTCCAAAAAATCAAAATTAGGACAAAAAGCATAAGCCTAAATTATATCTATGCCTACTGAAATAGTATGCCAAAGAACAATTATGTCACAGAATTATTATGACAAAAATAATGCCTAAATCGTTATGTCAAATTAAATTAGGACAAAAAAAAAATAGTCGAAACAAAGGGTTCCCTAATATGATTGCTATTATCACGGATTGAAAGCACACCCAGACTAAAAACAACTATTGCTTCCTATTTTCGTTGTTTGTATGTTTGTCAAGTTGCCCGCAAAACATAGTGCGTTTTTAAATAACACAAATATTCGTCACGTGTAGGATTCGAACCTGCAACACTAAACATATCGGCGAAGCGACAACAAGCAACTTCTCCATGCGTACAGTCCATATTAATACATTTCATTTCATTTTCATTTTTTAAAAGACAAAACTCACATTTGGAATGATTCTTGTGTCGCAGTGGACAAACATTCAAATAACGGACAAGGAAAACGCATACTCGCAGCAACTAAGGATTCGAACCCATAACACTCGACCTTATGACAGTGGCAAGGCAACCATTGCGCTATCGTGCACTCAATTATAATAATAATAATTTTTATTTTCTGAAAAACATTCCATAGTAGTTAAACTACTATATACGGATTTTATCGCGTTGTTTATTTATCACTGTATTACAAAATTTTTGAAAATATTACTCTACTACTACTACTGATTTTATTTGACTAATTTAATAAAATTATTTAAACTATTAAATCTATTTGTTTTTGGTTTACACTTTCCCCGACGTTTCGGGTGCTTTTCAGCAGCCATGGTCACGGGGAGTCTCCCCGTGACCATGGCTTTCAACGCGATAAAATCCGTATATAGTAGTTTAATTTCAATGAATAACATTCGCGTAAACAGAAGACAATATTCCATAGTAGGTTAGTACGTAACAGTTGAACTTACATCTAGTGTTAGTAGTACCTACATCTAATACCTGACCGGTTCGGACTGTCCGCCCCAAGGAGGCCATCTACTTGACTGCATGCAGTCGTATCCAGCGTTCTAGGATCGGAGAGTCCCACCGGTCAGTCAGCGTTTTCAGGATGATGATGATAATGAAACAAATAAATGTCAAAGAAAACCCATCGCAGAAGATTATCAAAGTCACTAGATCAAATTAAATAGAATCATCCTATTCGTTGTAAAGGATTAAATTTTAGGTTTTTGTCAAATAAAATCAACTGGGCAACAAAACTGCTTGTTCAGCAGAACTTCATTAAACTTTCAAAGTATTCAAAGTTAAATTAATTATAGGAGCGACTACTTTATGGGGCGAATAATTAATTATAACATAAAGGGGCGGGATGTAAAAGTGTCGACGAGTTAGAAGATTCTCTGGGGTCTGTGCTAATGAGCTTGGTTATTTAGTGTTCCATTCATGAACCGAACAATAAAGACTCTATATAGCTCAGTGGGGAGACCAACAGACTGCAATGCAGAGGGTCTCGGGTTTGAACTCACGTCGCGCACCTCTGACTTTGGGAAGTTATATGACTTTTCAAAATTATGTGCGTATTGATTGACCATTATCGCCTGCTCCGTGCCTCAGAGCACGTTAAGCCGTCGGTCCCGGTTGCCATGAACATCTATGGCAGTCGTTATTGGGAAGTCAGTGCCCTATAATATCCTGACGCTGGTCTAGCCTTTCGGTATCGTTAACCTTCGGGTTGCGGAGGTCAGGTGGCAGCCGCTCCGTGTAAAAACTGATATCCAGTGAAATCCGGTTAGACCAGAAAAGCTGACCCAAGTTACTTGGGAATAATAAAGGCTATGGAGGAGAAGATTGTATACTACCATATAAGCACGGATAGCCTAGTGGAAGAAAATTGGACTGTCACGAATAGGTCTCGAGTTCGATCCCAAAACGCGCATCTCTGTCATTTCGGAGTTATGTGCATCTATATATAATATCAGCCCGGTATTAAACTGCCAGCAGCTGATATTATATATAGACGTAGGTCTCCCCTGTGGTTGCAATCACGATTGTGATTACAGCCTCGCTCCCGTGGCTCGTTGGGTGATATTATAGTCTATAATAAGCTTCCTCAAAAATTGGGCTATCAAATGCAGGATTTTCAAATCCGCCTAGTAGTTTTAATTAGCGCGTTAAACGAACTCTTCAGCTTAATTATATTAATACTAGTTTTTCCCGCAGCTTCGCTCGCATAAATGTAGAGTTAGGTTCAAAGCATTTTTGCCTGGGGCAAAATAAAAAAGGGTTAGGAACAGTTCTTTTTCTGGATAATAGATATCCCATATCCTTTTCTTTCCTCCCGACAAGGTGTATGGAATGCAATCATTCCTCGCGCGAGAGATGTCTTTATTATTTTTTTTTTTAACATTAATATAATTATAATATTCCTATAAATGTGAGTTTAAATAAATAATATTCTATCACATACACACAATACCATCTAGCCCAAACTAAACAGAGCTTGTACTATGGGTACTAGACAATGAATAAACATACATATATACTTTTCTTTTGTGAATACGTACAAATTATACATAGAAACACCCAGACCAAGACAAACATCCATGTCCATGCACACAAACGTTTGAATTGTGCGGAAATCGAACTCGCGACCTCAGGCGTGGCAGTCGATTACACTAACCACTACGCCATCGAGATCGCCAATAGATAGGAAAGGATATAATTTTATTGACAAAATCTACACTAAAGCGAGCGGAGCTGCGGGCACCATCTTTTAAAATATAAAAACTAAATCCGATAAATACAGCTCTCCCTTCCCCTTTGGGGATGTTGGCGTGAGAATATTTATACATAGTAAGTCTGTTTTACCCGTCAAAAGGTATTACAGTTGGAACTAGGCAGTAATTCATTCGTAACAGTTCTAGTTACTATGAGATAAATGTGATGACATTTCTCGTCTTGAGGGAAATCTTCGTAGTAACCATTAACGTTAATGTTAAACGTAATATATTCTTATTGTCTTACTGCTTAGGACAGTTCTGACGTAGAAGCGAGTCGACGAGGTTAAGCAACTCAACCGCGGCCAGTTTTTAGATGGGTGACCATTTTTGTTTGAGCGTTTTCTTTAAGCTGACAGCACAGCTGTGACGCAGTAGCAAGTCGACGAGGTTAAGTGACTCGACCGCGGTCTGTTTTTAGATGGGTGACTATTTTTGTTTGAGCGTTTTCTTTAAGCTGACGGTACGGTTGTGACGCTGTAGCGAGTCGACGAGGCTAAGCAACTCGACCGCAGCCAGTTTTTAGATGGGTGACCATTTTTATTTGAACGTTTTCTTTAAGCTGATGGTACGGTTGTGACGCTGTAGCGAGTCGACGAGGTTAAGCGGCTCGACCGCGGTCAGTTTTTAGACGGGTGACCATTTTTGTTTGAGCGTTTTCTTTAAGCTGACAGCACAGCTGTAACGCAGTAGCAAGTCGACGAAGTTAAGCGACTCAAATGCGGTCAGTTTTGAGATGGGTGGTCATTTTAGCTGTTCTATTTAAGCTGACGGCTATGTTAGTTCGTAATTAGCAAGGTTAAGCCATGCGGGCTGAATATACTTACCTTATATTTTTGATGAGTGGCCATTTTAAAGTAGGCCGTTGAGTATCAATACATTTACATTTTAAGGGCCTTAATTATTCTAAATGTCGATAATAAATATCTTATTCTAAATATTAACTTAAAGCTTATGTTGGAATACTATTTATAAAGTACATATATGACATAACAAGGAAATAAGATTATATTAGTAAATAATAATGTCCTCCAGACCGAATTGCGATCATGACGGCCAATCTTAACAGAGACTGACCATCTGCGCAGGAGATATTGTAGTGCACAAGCATGTGCGCAAACACAAGTACACTCTCTGTTCCTTAACTCTCATGATCTGATGAGACGGATAATACGACACGACCGGAGAGAGATAAGACCAGGACCAACGGCTTTACGTGCCTGCCGAGGCATGGGGGTGTCTGACACCACCAACTTCCTAACTCCGGGCTCGTATTGAGTTTTCTTAATAGAAAAACCCAATAACTTTTTGTTGACCCGACCCGGGATTCGAACTCGAGATCTCATGCATAGCAGTCGCATTCACTACCACTGCGCCACGGAGGCAGTTAAAAATTATATTAGTGAAAGAAAGTAGGTATACATAAGTATATACATAGTCACTCTTACATCCCTCAAGGGGTAGGCTGAGGTGTATTACCTCACATTTTGCCAGCTATTATTTCAGTTCCCACATAATATATATACATACATACATAGATTCACGCCTGTTTCCCAGAGGGGTAGGCAGAGACTACGTATTTCCATTTACTACGATCCTGACATACTTCTCTGGCTTCATTCACTTTCCTAACATTCCTCATACACGCTCGCCGGTTTAAGGTGCTCTTAACCTGGCCTTTATCCAGAACGTCTCCGATCTTATCAAGAAACATTCGCCTAGGTCTTTCCCTTGCGACTGTTCCATTCACACTAGCCTTATAAACTTTGTTAATCAGACTTTTCACGTCTCCGATCTGATCAAGAAACGTTCGCCTAGGTTTTCTCTTGCGATTGTTCCATTCACATTAGCCTTATAAACTTTCTTAGTCAGTCTTTTCTCGTCCATTCTTTAACCTTACCACTAAATCTTAAAGGTGCTCACGTAACAAATGATTATTTGAATACAAAAAACCTACATAGATACTAAATATTGGTAAACTGTAAAGAAATGCCTTTGAACCTCAACAAACCTAGTCTACAGCAGTCAAAACCAAAAACAACTAACCATACAGTAGTTTTCCTAGGTCGATGAGGTCAAACACTTCTGTAGTATCCTTTAAAACAGTCGTAATAATACAAAGAATAAACAACAACAACGCCTCTGAAAACAACACATTTTCCTTTAAAACATTTAAAAAGTGCGCAACCATTTTATATTAAAGCTATCTAGGTAAACTTAACGAAGTCATTACACTTTAAAAAGTCATTTCCAGGAAGAGAACCTGTGACATTTTAAAGTCAAACAGCCTCTATTTATCTAAGTGGAATACACAAACAAAAGGCTGACAGTATTAAAAGATAGTTGGAAGATTTCCCCTCTGAATAGCGTGTTGTCTCCGAAGAATATACAACCGAGCGCTGAATACATTTTTTACAACGGAGTTTCTCTAAAATTTTCTAGTAAAACTACTAGAATTGAATATTTTACGTTGAATTTTGAGGGTTTTACATAACATTATGTAATATTAAGAGGTTTAAGTCGCTGGGGTATATGCTAGCTAGATGTGGTAGGTTACACGTAACATATTTTTCTGTTTAAAATCAGTCATCAGTTATTTTTCCGGACATGATATTTTTATGTGCGATGACTTCTTAAACTTACTAGAAGGATAATTTAATATTTTTTTAATGATAGCATTAAAAAAAATACGATGAAAATATGTTTGCCTGCTACATTTTTAAATATTCAATATTAAATCAAAGTCAAAAATATTTTTATGTATAGGTAAAAAAGTAACACTTATGCACGTCAGATAGTATCCAATTGTTTAACGGCGAGACGCGCTCTCAATTTCACTACATAACTTACGTTATATACTTTAGAAAAAATAAAACACAATAAAAATATAAAATACAACAAAACGATTATAAGCAATATTCTTATAATGTAAGTCAATGGGATATTAATACATAATATGTTTTTATATTCCATTGACTTAAATTCTATCCAACATTCTTCTACAGAATTCATCTTAACACTAAACCTAAAAGCACACACTGCAATCCATTCAGTTACCACAAAAGATAGGTCTTTCTCTAGTTTTATAAACCGAGCAGCTATCTCCAACAAGATTCTTAGCTGTCAACTATAAAAACTATACCATTCACAACAATTGCAAGCGAAAAAAGGCTGTCTGAATACTTAAGCTGTTGTCTTCTGAATAAGAAAAAGAAGTGCGCAGATAAACCTAATGTGCCTGAGTGGGGACGAATCCCCAGAGACTTGAAGGCTGGGCCGCAAATTGTACAATCATTCTGTTGTCCTGTTAAATCGTTGCGACTTTTAGATACTGTGCAGGGTTTTAAGAGGCCTCGTTTTGACGGATGATAACTCTGTTATGATAGATGGAAAATACGGTAGATTTGCGGATTTCATGTTTATTATTAAGTTTACAAATGAACTTGGCGCAGTTCCGACTACCAAGAATACCTGGACAAACAAAGCTAATAACACTTAAACTCATTTGAGAATTTAATTCGATTCCTTGTGCAGCAGCATCTATCAGCGCTATCGCTGCGCCACTAAGACAGTTGTAATTAGGTTTTGTGTTAGAACAACGAATACGAGACCCGCAGTCGGTATGTGCGATTGTTTTTTTGTATAATAATAGTCTCGTTCAATTCCCTTCTTACGTACCCAACACTGGAATCAAAGTCCACCAGTCATAATAGCTGCAGGAAGTTTGGAAATGCTCAGTACATTCATAAAAAACACGTGCTGGGCTCAGATGCCATTCTTACACGTTAGAGTCGATTAGAGTACTCACCAACATGTTTTGGTCCTCATAACTCTGTCGAACGATCAAGGCATAGAATTCTCTCTAAGGCACGTGTTTCCTTCTTCCTTCAGTCCTGAGTCCTTTAAGCGGGACGTGAAAAAGCAACTTCTTAGGACGTCAAGGTAACCCCAATATCGCCTCAGCTGCTATGAGGATGGTGTGGAGGCTTTTATGGCGGAGGGTGGTCATTTTGATGAGCAAAAAATTAATAGCAATTAGAAAGGCATAGCCTCCTTACCATTGAACCTTCAAACATAAATAATGAAATGAGGGTGTAAAACACTTTTGCGAACATCTTCGGCGACATACAGATCACATTCCACAATCTTATTAGCCATTAAACAGACCATGACAAATAAGCCTTACCACTAAATCTTAAAAACCAAACGCTTAAGAAACAACAAAACTACGACTATTTGAATGTACAAAACCTACATATGTAGATACTAAATATTGGTAAACTGTAAAGAAAAAGCCTTTGAACCTCAACAAACAAAAGATACCGCATATGCCTAGCCTTAGGGCTTGCTTCAAAAAGATGGGACAAAGATACGCTACTCGTAAAAGATAAATAAATCCTAACTTATGTTATAAATGCGAATGTGAGTGTGTTCGTGACGCTTTCGCGCCTTAAGAATTCGAGCAATCGTCATGAAATTTCGCATACACGTTGCCAGGGGTACAAAAAAAGACATAGGGTACCTTTCATCCAGAAGAAAGTACTGTTCTCGAGCGAAATCGCAGACAAAAGCTAGTCCTAACTAAACTAAATACGAATATGAACTTGTTTGTTACGCATTCACGTTTAACTACTCGACCGATCATCATACAATTTTGCATACACGTTAGGGGAACAGAAAAGGATAGCTCCAATCCAAAAAAAGTGCTGTTCCCAAGCGAAACCGCGGACGAACCAAGTATCGTATCTTATTAAAAGTTTCGAAATATTTATGAAAAATGCAATGGGGTATCTAGGAATTTATGTGAATTTGAATTATGCAAGCTCGATAGCAGTCCATGCGTAAAAATATATCTTAATAATGTATGGCGGTTATATATTTTATTTTATGGTATATGCTTCGGAATATGCAAATGTGGAGTCGGTATTTTGTCTTGTTCTTGTTAGTTTTGTTGGGACATTGTGGGTATATGATCTAGAAACTATGTGTAGGTTATATCCATATTATATAAACTTAAATTACCACTCACTGAAAACCCTGGCAACTTTTAGGAGCAGCGAAAAAAAACATGGCTTCCATACAAAAAAACATGGCCGCTATACAAACTTTGACCTCTGATATCTCCGAAACTGTTAGAGATAGGCGGGGTGTGTTTGAACAAATGACATAGAGGTAGACGAGATCTTTCCAGAAAAGGTTATTTTCAAGGTCACTGAGGGTGATGAGCCCCGAAGTCAAAAATTAAGTGCCCTAGGACCTGGACCTTCGGATTTCAAGGTCCCTGAATCCGAATCTAAAATTAGTTTTTTGATTCCTTCCCTGCTCGCGGGCTGCTTGCGGCCCCCGCAACCATGCAAAATACTAGTATGTATATATAGATAGATGCACGAATGCTGTAGTGGTTTAGATGTGGTTTCCTCGATGCTAAATTACCGAGTAGGTTCGATCCTCACATGCTACAAAAAATTGTGCGTTCCACAAATAGTTGTTCCCAGTCTGGATGTTCTCTGTGTCTGTTGTTTAAATGTTTGTGTGTTTGTTTGTCGGTGTAACACAGATTTTGAGATCGTTCCAAAAGCACGCACCTCTGAATTTTTTAAGTTATATACGTTAAGTATCACTTGCTTTAACATTGAAGGAAAACGTGAGGAAACCACGCATCTCTGAGAGTTTTCGATAATTATCTCGAAGTTCCTTCTGCTGCCTACTCGAAAACTAAGCCGATGTTAATATTTAAACTGTTTATATGTATTTAATGCAAGCGTGAAAAAATCAGTCTAACAGATGTTTGTAATTTTAGTGAGTTCTTTGTTTTCTTGTGTTATTGAGGCAGAAATCAGGGTATACCTTTGAATTGAATACACCCTACGCACATTTTCTCTTAAACCACTTAAGGCATAATCATATTCTAGAAAGATACACTCTAATATGTAATAAAATGAATCAAAGGTAGATTACTGTTATTACTTTGAACGCGACATGCAATACCATAAGTCATAATAAACCTTCTGCAAAAAGCAATTCCACACAATTTTTACACTGGCAATAATTTTAAGAATGTAAAATTTCAATTCTCTTGTAACACCCACAATATGGCTAGGTCTCTTAGCAATATTTCACTCCGGGCTTTTGCTCCGACATGATCATTTCCGGAAATTCCCTTTCTCACCTCCTGAATTAAAATGTAGTCGTTTCCGGTATTGTCGCGTGGGAAAAATGAAAAACACTTTCTATTTTTTTTTGGAAAATTGAAATTTTTGCCCCGTTTATACGAATTGGGTGTTGTAAAGGAGAAAATTGGGGGAAGGATTTTTTAGAATGGTTTTATTGTAGGGCTTTAGCTGTTGTAGAGGGGAGAGAGTTAATTGATTTTAAGGGGTGAGTTTATATGAGAGATGATATGATTGTTTTTAAAGTGATTGGTTTTTACTGGGATCCTCTTTAGTTTTGATTGAAGTGGCTTTTAAAATGATATTACATATTTGAAAGGCATATAGCTTTGGTATTCGTTCGCGTGTAAGTATGGATGGTTTTTAGGCTAATTAATCATAAAGTTAAAAACATTATTCTTAATTTTTACATACATAGTGACACACACCTGCATATGCATGCAGATGTAGGTGTATCACACCCACATTTTGCTGCCTATGTGTATGTCCCATGAAATATTTGTTAAGATTATTAATGTCTAGGATACTTTATTGATACATGCCACTACTAAAAAATTTTGTTACACAAAAATCGACTAACACTTTACCCACACCAGGATTCTCTGAGGATCTCACATCCTGAATTTGATCCTGAATCGGACGTAAACATGAGTGGAAACTTATGTCGCCGGACAACACTGTATGTTATAACTTGAACTATTTTGCCTGCGGTTTCCCTACGTTAATCTAAATTTTGACAATAAATTTCTGGCCCTTGGGAACTTGGAAACAGTATTTTTTCTGGATGTAGGCTACCGGTATATACGGTACTAGCTTTGCCCGCGGTTTTGCTCAAGAACAATACTTTTTTCTGGATGAAAGGTTCCCTATGTTCTTTTCTGTACCCCTAACAATGTGTAAATTAAAAAAATTAAAAATTTCATGATGGTCGGTTGAGTCGTTGAGGCGTGAAAACGTAACAAACAAGGTCACATTTGCATTTATAATATTAGTTAGGATAAAGTGTGCCTAATATTTCCTTTTTTGTATTTTATACCAAAGAAACAATGTATGTATCTAACATTAATAAAATACGCCTCACGTTCATATTTGCCCTGTATTCACACGGAATGTTTTCATGCACAAAAATGCAGAGTTTCTGAGGCAACCGGACGGGAAACTTGCCAAGCATAGATGTTGTTGAATGCGCAGAGATATTTCTAAATGTGCTATATAAGACATGCGAGAAAGACTGTTGTTTCTTTTATATTTTGCATGTAATAGAAATTTGCGGTCATATGGGTTTATATACGGAGGGGGATATGAGAGATGGGGAACGGATGGTATATATAGTCAGCTATCTAAAGTACCATGTTAGAAGTAGTGAGCCTATTTCTTCCACACAGTCAGGACGCCGTGACCACTGAGATTTTTCTAACCGAATAACTAATAACAATTTGTCTGATCCGGGACATCATGTTTGGTCGCAAATAAATGACACTGTAGTAGTGTCATCTTCAATTGTGATATTGCATTATTGAAGTTCTAGCACACGTATTCTTGTTTAGCTGATGGGGTTACCAACAATACTAGTAAAACAAATGGCTTCTGTCCCTAGCCTTTATTATTCCCAAGTCACTTGGGGTCGGACTTTCTAGTCTAACCGGATGTGACTGGATATCAGTATTTACATGGAGCAGCTACCACCTGACCTCCGCAACCCAAAGGCTAACGATACTCTAAGGCTAGACCAGTGTCAGGCTATAATAGGGCACTGACTGCACAATAACGACTGCCATAGATATTCATGGCAGCTGGGACCGACGGCTTAACGTGCTCTCCGAGGCACGGAGCAGGCTATAATTGTCAATCAATACGCACATAATTTCGAAGTCATGTGACTTCCGAAAGTCAGAAGTGCGTGATGTGGGTTCGAACCCGAGACCCTGAACATAAAAATACAATTGAAAATTATACTTATCAGTAAGTTCAAATAACATATTTCCCTACCCGGGAAACGAATGCGCTACCTTGCGATTGACTTCAAACCATACACGTATACACACATAACTGACTTTATAGGTACTACAACACAAAAGAGGCAATTTTCTATTACACATTAGATTTACAAACACAACATAAGCGGCACCACATTGCTATCCCCGACATTAAAAAAACAAATTATCACCTAAATATCATGACAACAACCATTACAGCTCGTAATGGTTGTTCAAAAAACCACACTTTATCACATAACAGGTAAAACCCACATATCTGGGTAAAACAAACAACCTATGTAAATTTGTAACCTAAACATTCAACGTATGTCATTCATCACATGGGTAAGGGGTGAGAATGGGAGTAAAATGGAGATGGGTTGGGGTAAAAATACCGACGTGTTACCGGTTCTGGGAAAATTTTAGAAATGAGTTTTTGATGAATTGTTTTGTGTACGCGTGGTCTATTAAATTGAGGGGTATGTTTCACTGTGGTATAAATGGGCGGCAACCGAATGGTTACGAAATCGAAGCCTACCGAACTTTTTAACTTAGTACGATTGATTAAGAATTTAGGTTAAAAGGAAAAACATTTTTTGGATAAAATATGGTAGATTTATTTAACGAATTACTAATCCATTTATTTGTATGTTAGAATCTGAAACAAAAAGAAAGAGAAATAAAACATTTTTCGGCGCCCGAAGATCTTCGCAATTCAACTTTTAATACTCTAATGGGAGTTGTATGTTTAAATCATTTTATTTATATTTATTATAATACCCGCCTTAGAGAATAACATTGTGTCAAGGAGTGCTTTAGAAACATTAAAATAATAGATGCAAAAATTACATACTTATTTCGTAAAAATATTTTTCTGAGCTTGATCTCATTCGCCGCGGTTATGTTGGTAATACGACTCCAAAAACTAATGTGTCGTTTGTGTAGTCCAAAATTGTACAATAATACCAGATAAAACAAATAAAGTACGCAACTCTATTCCATGCATTAAAAAAAAAATAGGCATTAATCTACTACAGAGGACCTCAGACCTTTTTCTCATAGACAACTTTCAAACTGTAGATGGTTCCGGTGGACCCCCTGCAGCTAGAAATTTATCCGCCAAGTAAAATCAGTATATATCCGAATCGGACACAAGGGGATAAAAACAAAAAACAAAAAAAAATAATCGGTCTGACAATTTTTTTCTTTGTAGAAATTCTCGGTTCGCGTAGTATTCCTCAAAATAAATGCCTACATTGATAGGTGAAGTCAAGCCAACATTTTAGTACTTCACTAACAAAAGCAAATAAATTTTCGTGGGTCCGCGCTTACGAAATGTGGACCCTCATTTTTTGTGACGCCAACGTAGACCCCCGTCGAGTCTCCCGTGGACCCCTGGGGGTCCACCTGAACCACTTTTGGAACTAAGAATCTACTATAGATTTACTAATGATCACCCAGTGTTCAAAATTGGACCGTAATTGATGAATTTCTCTATTTAAATGTTACCTTTCTGCATTCCTTCTCCAAACTTTACCAAATTTTATAAATTTTACTTCCGTGCACGCAATATTAGCAAAAAGGGTTGCAAAGTTTTCTAGTTAGGCATTAACATATAGATACACATATGCATCATAATTCATATCCATTAGAATTGATAGCCTTGTGCGAATCCATTGGACTGACAGACACACGAAGGTCTCGAGTTAGAACCCACGGCGCGCATGTCTGACTTTTAGAAGTTATGTGCGTATGAAACAGTTAATTCGGTAACAGGTCGCGGGTTCGATTCCCGCACAAGTCAAACATTTGTGTGCATGAACATGGATGTTTGTCTTGGTCTGGGTGTTTCTATGTATAATATGTATGTATTTACAAAAAAAAAGTATATATGTATGTTTATCCATTGTCTAGTACCCATAGTACAAGCTCTGCTTAGTTTGGGCTAGATGGTGTTGTGTGTATGTGTAGAATATTATATTATTATATTATATTAATTATCGCCTGCTTTAACGGTGAAGGAAACATCGTGAGGAAACCTGCATACCAGACAATTCTCTACAATGTTCTCGAAGATATTTGAAGTCTGCCAACCCGTACAGGGTCATTGTGGTGGACTATGGTCTAATCCTTCTCACATTGAGAAAAGGCCTATGCCCGGTAGTTGGACTGTTTTGAGGGGTGATATTATTATGTTGCTCTTATCACAGGTACTTTCTAACATATTATATTAGAAAATACCTGGCCCTTTGGGAGGCTTACACGGAAACATGGGTCCAACGTGAAGAGGCCCTTCGAGAGTTTTATTAAAGGTGTGATGGAACACCTACAGCGGCACTAGCCGCAGCAGGCGTAGGACTATTGCTACGTATGGATTCTAATATATGAGCTATGGGTATGGGTATTTGGTGGACCGGTATATTGCTAACTATGGATGAAAAACGGGGTCTGCCCTGAATACTCTAATAGCATCAATGCAATGGGCAGACGATGACTCGCCAACTCACTAGATGGGCCCCCTGATAAGCCACTATAGGCATACAAGCCAGCAGCAGAGGGCAACACCGGTGCGAGTGGCTAGGGGTGTCGAGCGGTGCGGCGCCGGTTTCACCATCACGGGTCTCGTGACAACGGAGACCCGGAGCGGGTTTCCCCGTAGTTATGCCCTTGAAAATGACACTTCCACCCCCAAGCATATAGCTCTAGCGGCCTCCCTCTGACCGGCCGACCAAGGCAAGCCAGAGTTGAGAGTCCTACGGGCGCTCTTGAAGTTCCACCCCAGCCAACCAGTAACGGCAAGCCGGGGACGAGGCGCTAACCAACTCTCTGAGGCATTCAGGACCGCAGTGTCGCCATTCACATTCAGCCCGCCACAAGCTGCCCTGCGGTTTGTGCGCTTTAATTTAACCTGGTGATACATTTTTTGTTTATATCACAAGGCGAAGGTGATAGTTTTAAAGCTAGTGTACTGTGCCCTCCGATATCGCGTTAGTCTCATGATGAGATAACGACTGTCCCAGAGGGGTATATTATTATTATTATTATCATAATAACTGTTAGATATCACTAGCATATGCCTACTTCTCTGAAAAACAGCGTCAATATCCGTATGTATTCTAACACCAAACAAATAAACAGCTGTTGTCAAAGTCCCATCACCCGATCGTCATTCGGAAACAAATAACAAAACATCATGAAAAATCTATTTCGTTCTACCCGCAAAAGCACTAAAACCTAACGGATCTCTAAAATTACACCCTCTTACGTCACAAAAAGCTGTGAGATAGGGTTATTTTTATTACACTGCATAAAAAGATGATGGCCGGGTATTTCACAGGTTACAATCCCGCAGGATATATTGGTGGAATTACATCGCCAAGTGAAAATTATAATTCTTTTCAATTGCCCCCAAATGTGGGTAGACAGAAATTTTTCGTTAGATAGACTTACATTAATACGACACGAGAATTCCCGCGGACTTTTTTTGTTTGACATTTTATAATGCTGTTTTTCTGTCCTTGACTGCCACAGTGGGTCAGCGGAGAAATGCGAATACTGTGTTTGGGTTTGATCGTCGAGCAAAGTCATATTAGACTAGATTTTACTGGCGGCTTCGCTCGCGTAAATGTAGTTTTTTTTTTTTGCTCGTCAAAATGACTACACTCCGCCTGATGGTAAGCAGTCGTGAGGTCTAAGAGCAGTAGCCTCCACATCGTCCTCATAGCAGCCGAGGCGATATTGAGGTCTCTACTTTAACGGCCTGAGAAGGTGCTTTTTCACGCCCCGCTTAAAGGACCCAGGATTGAAGGAAGAAGGAATCACGTGCCTTGGCAGAGAATTCCATGTCTTGATCGTTCGGCAGAGGTATGAGGACCCAAACTTGTTGGTACGCTCTCTAGTCGACTCCACCGTGTAAGGATGGCATCTGAGCCCAGCACGCGTTGTTCTGGATAGGAAAGGGGAGGGTTTGTTTGGTTAGCAACAGTACTTTTTTCTGGATGAAAGGTACCCTATATCTTATTCTGTACCCCTGAAAACATGTATGCGAAATTTCCGGATGATCGGTTAAGAAGCCATGGCGTGAAAGCGTAACAAACCAACTCATATTCGGATTTATAATATTAGTTAGAATTAGGATATAATTTTTCTACAGAACATTTCTGAGAAGAAGCACGATGTTTGGAACTATGTTCAGTAAACGATAATAGAATCACAGAATTATTTGGGACCTAAATCCAAAGCAAAATGTAGGTGCCATACCGTCTATAGCTTCAGGTTTATAGGCGTAAGATTATGTATGTTTGCTTGTAACTAATTGTCCGTGTGGGATTTCAACCCATACATTTTTGCGCTGCGACAATTGCTCGCTATTACTTCAATCAAGTAGACTCGGCTTTGATCCGAAGGCACGCACCTTTGAGTTTTCGAATATAGGTATAGTTAATTATAGCTTTCTTTAACGGTGAAGAAAACTTCGTGAGGTAACCTGCAGGCCCGAGAGTTCTCCATAATATCCTCGAATATATGTAAAGTCTACCCACACTGGGCCACCGTGGTTGACTATGTAATGTAATTGGACTCCCTTTTTCGCATTTGAACTCCAGGTTGGTCCATTATGCGTGAGAGTCGGCAGGTTATAGAGATAGCCAGCCCAACTCCGCCCAGAAGCACAGAAGTTTCCTGGGGTCTTGGCAGGCTTCGCGGAGTGACCTCGGGTTATTGACTATGGTCTAACCCTTTTCATACAGAGAAAAGACCCGAGCCAGCAGTGGAATAGTTTAATACAGGGCTGATATTATTATACTACAATCAGACAGCTCTGAATTCGATAATTCAAAGGATGCTTTTATCTCTTACATAACCAGAAACTCTGTCTTCCATATTTATGTTCCAAAAACATATAATACAAGTGTTCTAAATCACCTGTTTTATCGCCGTTAATGAACGTGTACTTTTCCAAATTGCCCATAAAAATACCGCATATATTTTTGTCTGGCAACATCGAATTATTTTTATTTATATGTGCTAAGAGGATCTAGGGTAGTAATGGGGCAACATTTATCAACGGCAGCGGTATTGTAATGCAGGTAGAGGTAGAATGCCGGCTTTTTCCTAAAAGGGTAAAACTGAAAGGGATTGCAATATATCGCGTATGTTTTTGTTATATTGCTTCATCATTTTTATATTCTCCGTATGAAATAAAAGCGGTATTGTAAATACTATTTATTGGTACTAAAGAAAATTGGTATTAAAAGCTTAAATAATATTATAATTGCGATTGTTAGTTAGACTATTCGGCCGATCATCATGAAATTTGGGATACACGTTGTGGTAATGGAAATGTGGAGTCTTTCATCCAGAGAAAAGTATCTAGTGTTTCTAAGAAATAGAAATATATTGACAAAATCTACATTAGCGCGAGCGAAGCTGCGGGCTAAATGTAGTAAGTAGTAATCTGACAATGTTTATAGAATTACACAAAATTAAATAAAATTTTAGTATTTCTTTATAGCTAAGACAACAAAAAAGACAGGTATTTGGAAGAAATAAGTTATATTATAAGTTATTAAATAATTTTTGAGTTTCAACATGATTGCTTTCGACGTCTTTTGCTCAACGACATGTTCCAAACTTTATTTTTTAATTCAACTACTGTGAATGAAATTGCAGAAGTCTTCTTTCACAAACATATGTTAAAGCTTTTTGATAAAAGTAATTTATATTTGAACAGTGTTTGTGTGAGTTCGATACCTACTCTGGATAAAAATTTGTGAAATCCACTAATAGTTGTTTGGTGTCTGGGTGTTCTTAGTGTCCTTCTCCTTAGCCTTTATTATTCCCAAGTGACTTGGGGTCGGCTTTTCTGGTCTAACCGGATTTGACTGGATATCAGTTTTTACACGGAGCGGCTGCCACCTGACCTCCCGCAACCCGAAGGCTAACGACACTCTAAGGCTAGACCAGTGTCAAGTGTCAGGATATTATAGGGCAGGGACTTTCCAATAACGACTGCCATAGATGTTCATGGCAGCCGGGACCGACGGCTTAACGTGCTCTCCGAGGCACGAAGCAGGCGTTAATTGTCAATCAATACGCACATAATTTTGAAAAGTCTTATAACTTCCGGAAGTCAGAGGTGTGCGACGTGGGTTCGAACCCGAGACCCTCTGCATTGCAGTCTGTTGGTCTCCCCACTGAGCTATCGCTAACGTGTTCTTAGTGTCCGTCCTTCGAATATTTTAAAGCCGCCACGACGCGAAAATTATTTCTAGTGGTGGTAGTTTTCTTTTTATAACAATAACAACAACATTTTCGGATTTATATTGTTACTAAAGATATTTCCGACGAACAAAGGCTGAAATTTTCAGATAGACAGCAATTGTTATCATTTTCAAAGACTTTAAATCCGAGCATACATAATGTGTTATGTAAGCTTCAATACTATGTCTGACGCCTATATAGTATACAATTGTATATTATAAATAATATAACGCAACCCAATTACCTTCTTAAATAAATAAACAGTACAATCGCGCACACAACACGTCCCAATAATAATAAATAAGGCTCCCGCCGTCAATCGGTAACATTCGGCAGTTGTCGGCACCATTCGTTAACTCCGCACAATACACTGCGAAAAAGGCAAGAAATACCTTTTTTCTATCCTTTTTCCCTTTTTTTTACGCGACGATATTGTCCACTTTGTCGTTATAAATGGGTTGCGTGTGTAATCTTTATTACTGTAACGTAAACATAGTTATCTTTAAGGTTAGTTTTTCTTTTTGTTGGTGTAATCATTGGGCATTGAATAGTTGGGTACGGGAGAAAAATAACGGGTGCTCCCTCTAAAAATGGCCGCTTATAAATCTTGTCAATGTCTGTTGCTAATAAAAAAGGATTTAGATATTTTAGGTGTTTATTTTTCGTTTTTGGGTATTGTTGTTCTGTTTGTTCATAATGTGTAGGCGAATAATTTAGTAGACTTATTACGTTATTTAGCCTAGAGTATTCTCGGACGTTAGTACAGATAGTTCAGAAACTAATTTTATCGTGCCTTGTTTTAGTTTTAATTACTGTCTAAACTAATTCGTTGGTGTCGTAACTGCGAAATCCCGTAATATTGGGATTTCGTTTTAGTCGAGTCACGGTGTGCGTAACTGTGTTCAATAGACGGAATTAAGTTTGTCCTTATCCATGAGTCTTTGTAGTATTTTATTTTTGCTTTATCATTTTTAAGTGCCTGTGTTTCAAGTTCAGGTTGACTTGAGAGTCAACCTAACTACAACCAAAGCAAGCCAGTCGAAAAGTTGCGACATTAGCGGTACTTCTTAGGGATAGTCGGTATATTTCTTATTCAACCTTTTCGTCAAGATTACCGCACATTCAATACTCGTAATCAAACAAACATGTAGTCAAATGCTTGTTAGAGAATTGTATTCACGTTGTTAGTACAATAGAAAATGACCTGTGACATCTTACACACAAATCTAACGCTTTACCCAATGAGCCACCTTAACATTGACTTTGTCACATTCAAGGTTACATCCAACGTGATCATAAAAAAACATACAGCCTATACTATCTATACTAATATTATAAAGCTGAAGAGTTTGTTTGTTTGCTTGAACGCGCTAATCTCAGGAACTACTGGTTCGAATTGAAAAATTCTCTTAGTGTTAGATAGCTCATTTATCGAGGAAGGCTTCAGGCTATATAACATCACGCTACGACCAATAGGAGCGGAGCAGCAATGAAAAATGTTGCAAGAACGGGAAAATTTTTCTTATGTGAAGCAGACGAAGTTGCGCGAGTCACTAGTCTTATATATTTGTGGTGGTTTCGGTATATGAGCACGACTGTACGTGGTTGATTGGTGACTTATTATTATTGGCGCGTTCTATTGTGTCTGTGAAATATGTGGGGATGTGGGTAGGTTTATTTTTATGTTGATATGCCGTTGTGTGTAGTGGGCTTATATATAGTGAGTACAGCACTATCTCGGATATTTATGTGTGGGGTTGGATATGAGCTGGTTGATATAGCTGAATTGAATGATAAGATGGTTTAGTGGTAAGTTGTCCGTTGGGGATGCTGTTCTTAGGTTGGGTGTTTGCTTGCTATCTTAAGTACTAAGTGATAGAAGCGAGTTGCTGTCTACTAATCGCCATATGCCGTAACTGAATTACCGAATTGCTCGTAAATTACGTAGGACTGAAACTAAAAATGTAGTTGGTTAGTAGGTCAATATGTGGGTGCTTCTGTGGCTCAGCGGTAGTAAATGCCGCTGCTGTGCATGAGATCTCGGGTTCAAATCGCGGATCGGGCCAAGAAAAAATTATTGGGGTTTTCTGTTAGGAAACCTCAATAGCAGCCCGGAGTTAGGAAGTTGGCGGTGTTAGACACCCACGTGCATCGGAAAGCACGTAAAGCCGTTGGTTCTGCGTCTGATCTCTCTCCGGTCGTGTCGAGATTACTGTCCCATCGGATCATGAGAGTTTTGGAATAGAGATTGCACTTATGTTTGCGCACACACTTGTACACTATAATATCTCCTACGCAGATGACCAGTCTCCGTTAAGACTGATCGCCGTGACTGAAACTCGGTCTGGAGAACATTATGTGGTTGTAATAAACCTCTCAACCCCCTTTAGGGATATACTTGTCAAGACAGCATATTAAAACATATGTCATGTCAGTCTTTATTATCAGAATTGTATAATTATATATGTTATTGATACGTCTAAGAAATCTTTTCTAAATCTGGCAAACTCCGTCTACAAAACACTTCTACTTAATCTTTAGTTACTGCAGGCATAAATTCTGTGATCCTCTAGTAGTTATTTTTATTAGGGGTCTTCCTAATTAGGGCACTAACTACTAAACATTCATACAATCAACAAAGGCCAGGGCAACGGGGGAATGAAGCCTAGCGAAAATGGCATCTTTTTTAATATCAATGGCCTCCTCAATACTCAGCAAGCTTGCTGCGTATTCACAGCAGCACATCCAATACTGCTGAGCCACTGAGACCATTCATAAAATCAGCCTTACGAACATTGCTTACCATATATCTGTTGAATAAATAACGTCTTTATCTGGGACAACAAGCCACTGTAATAGAAATGATAGTCCTAAGAAAACCCGTATTTCAGATGTAAATATTTGGGAGAAGAAAATTGCCCCGACTGAAATTCAGGTGGCTGTCTGAAAATGGTTGCGCGTGTATTTTGAGGGTAGCTGCGTGGCGGACCATGTATCTGTGCCGCTTGTGGGTATAGTCGGGTAGAAAAGTGCTTAGGAATATAATTATTATGCTTGCCATGTATTTTGGCTTCAGACTCGGCCTTTTTAGGATTGCATCGGTCACGCAGTGGTAGCATATGTGACTGCTGTAAATGAGGTCTCGGGTTCGATTACCTATTTGAGTGTTATTGGGATTTTCTGATAATACATTCTTAGTTGCAGCAGTCAGAAACTGTACTCGGCACTGCAATAGATTTGCCCTTTGTTATGTGGAACCGAAAATTATAACTACCTTTATTTGGGTATAATACATCTCTGCCTACCTTCTAATGTACATTATAGACAATTTTGTACATTTCATCAAATAAATAAATACCAATTTTCTGAAATAAAATTGGTATTTATTTAATCATTAGGTACTTAGCATACCAAGCATGTTCCAAAATTCATAATTTAACCCATCAAACGTCAATCGTAACACAATAATGTCTAATAAACATTAATTTAATTTAATTCATATCAACCTCAAGTCAAATTAGTACAATACATCTGACATATTGGAAAACACAGAAGGGTTCCGCTAATTAATATTGCTGGGACGTTTTAGAGTTGAATCGCAACAATGTAAGTAATTTGCCGTCCGTTTGATATGTAGCTAAAATTAGAGCACCATGTATGCGTCACCATGGTTGGTGAAGGGTTAACTAACCCCTCGTGTTGCCCTAAGCCGGATTACATATGTTGAGATTTGGAATTTACTAAAACTAAATCAGGCGTGTCATGTTTTCTTAGCTCAGATTAAACATATACAGACTGACTTAGTCGCAGTGGTCGTTAATGCACCTGCTGTACGTGAGGTCTTACAATCTGAATTCGGCCAAAGAGCTATTCGATTTTTTGTCTAGAAATCTTTAGTACCATTACAGAGTTTGAGGCAGTACCCGATGGTACGTGGGAACTAAAATTATCATCATCTCCGTTTATTCTTTTGAAGATGGTGTGAAACCATGTACGTGATGTGATTATCATTGCCTGCTTGATATATTACTAATTTAAGATGCATGATAACATCGAGCAATGGATGTTATACGATTTTCTTCTTTCAAATATTATAAATAAAGTCTTTTTTGTTCAGTGACAGGTGTCAACGGTAGTTATAATTAGTTATTTTGACCGTAATTGCCGATATAACACATATTTTGACATCGTATTAAGACTTTTAGGAGTGGTTAGACGTTTGAATAGATCCTGATTGGCCTTGTCAGAAGTATTACGATTTGTAACCGCTGAAATTACTCAAAGCTTAAATCAACAACAGACTAAATTTTTTAACCGGTTGCAATTTCAGCAACCTTGCCATCCGAGACTAATTTAAATTGTAAAAAATGGCAATAACAATTTTAGGCAATCACAAGTTAACTGGCCACCATATAATTTGGCAGCATGGCATATGCCATCCGTATGGCCATACAGGCACCATTGAAATAGACCAACGAGGCGTCACAAACGGCGCGTCCCAAAAAAATCCAATTACCTACGCGGAAAAATAATAAAAAGACGAAAAAAAGGCTGCAAAAAAAGAAAATAGTGGCAAAAAGAGCACTTTTGTCGACGACTGTGCGACGGAATTCTGCTGCCAAGCGAAGCGTTACTTTTAATCTCGAATATTGCAATGGCGACAATTTGAAACCTACCCTATCTTTCTCTCTTTTACACTTGTACACTATTGTATTTTGTTGTCCTTTTCTGTTGGTGCGTAAATTTATTTTTCCCTGCTGAGAGATACACGAACAATTATTATGTAATTCCTGACGACTTTGGCCAGGGAAATACGGAATATTGGACCGAATTTTCGAAGATAATTCGAATTTTCGGATGGCTTGTGTTCTCTGTTTGTTCTTAATCCGGTATTTGAACGACAGTCGTTAAGCATAGTGTTCGAGCGTGTTAGCATTTCAATTAAATCTTATTGCTTGTTAAATGTGAAGTGTAAAATATTTAAGAACATGGCTATTATAACAATGGGGTTCTCGGAAAAACCATGGTTTAATGACTAACGGAGTAGCAGTATAAATGGTCGCCTTGCCATTATCTTTACGTCGAATTTTGTGGGTTCGAATCCGGGACAAAAAAGTTATTGACTCAAAATAGTTATGCCGAGTAGTGGCGTTCTTTGTATTACGGGGTACTTTACATACTCAATAATCAATATTTTATAGCATTGCATAATGTTTATACAAAGAAAGAAAGAAAGAAAAATAGGTATTTTTATTTGTATCTCCTTTACACAATACAATAAAATAAAAATATATACAGAACAGTATAGTATGGAGATCAAATTAGGTACCTGCGTTAGCTATTGTTGCAAAGATGGAAATATAAAATAAATTAGATTATTATGGACGTTGTCGGGCACAGCAAATTAGGAGAGAGGAAGAGGGCTACGTAGCAATTAAAATAATTTCTTTTAAGTTTATGTAGTATAATGTAAAATATTCAAAGAACAGTTGAATATTTGTAAAGTTCTCTGCTATACAAGAATTATTCTTAGAGCGGGAATTGTCGTTTCTAGGAAAATAAAATAGAATAAGATAAATACGTGGTTAATAGCCAGACAACGGATACGGGAGTTGTCTTAAATTTCAGACGTGACTCATGACAACGAATACGGGCATTGACTTTAAAAACACAGTGAGCATATGAAGGGTTATAAAAAATCTAACGTAACTGTTGTCTTAAATTTCATACGCGACTCATGATAACGAATACGAGAATTGTCTTTAAAAACACAGTTAGCATATGAAGGGTTATACAAAATCTAACGTAACTGTGCAATCTTAACGCTCGAATGTTCACGTCAAGTCAACCCTGCAGTCGCCCCTTCGAAACAATACACATTGAGTCAAAGGGATAGTGCAAACAGCCTGAACCAAGTCAATCAGAAAAAGTTTATTTTTCTAAATAAATATTGAAACTGTCTGGAAACTTAGTATATTTTTGTTTCGATGTCGTCAAAGGGAGATTTTTATTCTTACTTTTATCTATCAATATGTTTTACTATTTCTTTATATAGTCTATATCATAAACTAGATTATCCCCGTGGTTTCGCTTATATTAATGTAGATTTTGTCAATAATTTTCTATCCCTTGAGAACAATAACTTTTTTGGGAGATAAAAAATACATCCTTTTCTGTGCCCCTGACAAAGGATATGCGAAATTTCATGAAGACCGATTGAATAGTTAAGGCGTCAAACCGTAACAAACAAACAAAATCACATTCACATATATATAATTAAAATGAAACCTTAGGAATATATCACGAATTAAAATTACGGACATCAAAAATAATAAGTTGTTTTTGTTGGAACTTACGAAGCTGTGCGAAACCGAGGCAAGTCGATAGGACCTGTATAATGAAACTATAACTTAAAAGTATATATTGACTCCAAAAATTGCCAAATGATCACCCATCCAAATACAAACCTTGGCAAGTGACCCTTAACCTCAGTTCTCTATTAGTCAGTAAGCTCAACTAGCAATGTTACACCATAAAATACCATAAAAGCGTAGAATCCACGTGCCATACGTTACAGTTTTAACGATTATTATTAATCGATATTATTCGCTTCGGTAGTATCGATGACTGGTGATAATCGATTAAAGTGCGTTATTTTTTTATTGCCATAGAGGTATGCGAGTTACACATGCGATCTTTTGTTTTAATGGAACATTTGAGATATTTTTGTGGTGTTGAAATATGTTCATGACTTCCGATGGTGTTGATATGTAACGACAACATAAAATAATTATGTATTTTGTTGTATAATATCAGCACTGCTTAAAAGCTTTCCCACTGCTGGGCACGACACGTCTCAGTGCGAGAAGCCATAGTCCACCACGCTAACTGGTACGGGTTAGCAGACTACACATATCTTCGAGAAAATTATGTACAAATCACAGACATTCAGATCTGGTGCTTTCCTTCGATGTTAAAGCGAGCTATAATTAACTATTTAATACACACATCTTCTTCCTAGCCTTTATTATTCCCAAGTCACTTGGGGTCGGCTTTTCTGGTCTAACCAGCCAAAACTTTGACACGGAGCGGCTGCCACCTGACCTCCGCAACCCGAAGGCTAACGACACCCTAAGGCTAGACCAGGGTCAGGATATTGTAGGGCACTGACTTCCGAATAACGATTGCCATAGATGTCCATGGCAGCCGGGACCGAGGGCTTTACGTGCTCTCCGAAGCACGGAGCAGGCGATAATTTTCAATCAATACGCAAATAATTTCGAAAAGTCATATAACTTCCGAAAGTCAGAGGTGCGCGACGTGGGTTCGAACCCGAGACCAGGCATTGCAGTCTGTTGGTCTCCCCACTGAGCTATTGCTGCCAGCTATTATATTTAATACACACATATCTTCGAAAATTACGTGCCTTGGGATCGAACTCGACACTTCTGCGTGCCAGTCAAGCATTATCCCACTTACAAGTTGTTAAGGTTTAAAAATATTCTTCACGACATTACGTCGCATTATAAATCTTAGCTGCCCCTTAACCGGGTGCCGGGTGGTCTGTTTAACCGTCAAAAACTCATGTACAAGTCTTTAGTGACCCACAGTTAAGGGTCAAAAGGACCCATGGGACGCTATGCGGGAATTACACGCGTTAAAAACCAGGGCGTGACTGGTTAAGTAAAGTTTTTATTGCAGTTTGTTTTATTTCTTATGGTATATGTAGAAATGAGGGTAGGTATATCTTTATAAGGTTTTATGATTTGATATATAGGTAAGTAGATTAAACCCAAGGCACCGCTCGCGTAAAAGTAGATTATGTCAATTTTCTATCAGTCGGGACAGTAGTTTGTTCTAGATGAAAGGTATCCTATGTCCTACTCTGTACCCCTGACAACGTTTATGCAAAATTTCATGATGATCGGTCGAGTAGTTAAGGAGTGAAAACGTAATCAACAAATAAACAAACTCACTTTTGTATTTATGATATTAGTAAGGAAAGATTGAGTGGCAGCGAAACACCGGCGGCCAGACACGGTTTTTAATCTTGTCTGGCTTTTAAACAATTGACAGGTAATGAATAATGTTGTCTGTTAGTAGTTTTTGGGATTAAACATAATGAACATCAAAAATACTATTTCACAGCAAATATGCTTACTAAAATATATCATAACGAGCAAGAACCTATACGCCTCAAATCACTGCATTTCTTCTCGGAAGGGTTAGGTTATGTTAGGTTCCTTCTTAAACCCACCCAAAAATTGGAGACTTAGACTGCGGTCGACAATTATTTATGTATATTTTGCTGTGCAATTAGTATTTTTGGTAAGCAAGTTTTGCTGTGCAATTAGTATTTTTGGTGGAACAAAAAATTAAGGTACAGTTAAATACTATCAGTTGTTGTTTTAGTGGTCGCCTAGCCACTGTTAGTGTGCCGATTGTTGTTGGTTTGACCCCGGGACATTTTATGATAAAACAAATTTATTTTTATGGTTTCCATTATTCATACGTCTACAAAACTATATTAAACCATCTCCACACGTTTGTATTACACTCTATTCATCGTTTATAAAAATGGCTCTGTCATACGCAAACCTAATTTACCTTAAAAACCATTAAATAAAAATATGTTTCCAATTTCGTTGACATCACCTTCCATTTCAATCCAAATATCAAAACCAAAATATTAACAATGAATAGTGACGAGATGCCCAGAGCGGGCAACCCTTGTCATCTGACACAAACTGTGTTCGCTAGTGATGGGATGAAAATCGGTTTCGGCTTTCAGCGTCAAGGTGTTTGAAATTTATATTGATATAACAAAGGTAGCTAACAAATATACGACCTCTGATGGCGTGTGGTTAGCGTGGCCTATAGTCTCAACGCAGTAACACAACTCACTGTTTTGGGCGAGAATTAGGTGTTGACGTTATTTCCTTAGCAAGATTGCTCCAGTTTAGGCAAAACCCTCGGTCAAATTAAAAATAAATAGATAATTATCGTTCGCTTTGATTGTATGTGTTCTATATATTTAATTTATATGTATGTTACAATAAATTGTTATTGTAATTATTAATTATATTGCATTAAATGTAACCTTTTTTAATCTATACTAATATTATAAAGCTGAAGAGTTTGTTTGTTTGTTTGAACGCGCTAATCTCAGGAACTACTGGTCCGAATAATTCTTAATTGTTGATATAAATCGTAAGGCAATCAGTATCGGCCTACTTCCAAAGTATTGGTATCGGTTTCTACCTTAAAATTACGCACTTCACTAACCTCTTTAATCCCCTGGGCGGAACTACGCATTATGTAATATATAATATCGAATATTATCACAATAGGGTAGAAAGGGTTTCTATTATTGGACCTTAATTGCTAAGGTCCAAATAAATGGAGTGAATTTGAACATAGCTTTATGCTTGTGATCTTCAAAGGTATATACCCTTGGAAATATGGAATTCTCTTCAACTACCTTCAGTCATATCTCAAGAGGATTAGCAGAGGTCTGTTACACACACTTTTCATCAGCTAAAGTTGAGGTCCAAAGTAATGGAGGCGAACCTATTATCAGCTAGCGGTCTCCAGACATCGAGTTGTTACTAAGATTTATTTGGCAAGAAATCCCAATAATATTTTGCCTGATTTAGAAATCGAATACGAGACTACACCGGTAATAGGCTTATGTCCAAGAAAATCCAAATACACTGCTAGGGAATCGAACTGTAGCCCTCATTTATACCAGTAATATGGTCGTTCCCTATTACTTCGAACCTAAATCCACCCATCTATACGAATATTATAAAGCTAAAGAGATTGTTTGTTTGATTGAACGCGATAATCTCAGGAACTACTGGTTCGAATTGAATAATTATTTTAGTGTTGGATAGCCTATTTATCGTAGAAGGCTATAGGCTATATAAAACCACGCTACGACCCACGGGGGTTGCGCAGTAACCATAAACGCGGGTTAAACCGCGGGCATAGCTAGTCCAGGTATATAATTATTGTTAGTTGTCAACTATTACTGTTCATTCAATTGTAATCCAATTTTAGTCTTAAGAACGAAATTATTACCAATACGACCACATCTTCGTGATACATGCTATATCAAAACCACAGTTGATCAATTTACAGTCGAAACCATAACAACGTGCAATTACACTACCCGAGGATCGAACTCGAACAGCTGCGGTCAACGATGCTTACAGAACATGCATTAATTACTTGGTATAGTTTAATTAAATGTTTGGTACTGACTATAGTGGTTTTAGTTTGGGTATTAGTGTTAGTTGGTTTCTATGAGCGGTTGAGGGTTAGATAGTTTGCGGTACTATAATGTGGTTTTTAGTGAGTTATTGGAGGGTTGTTATGAGGATGTGTTATATTTATTATTTAGTAACTTGGCTTTGTCAAGGAGATAATAATAATCCTTCGGCCATAATATATATTTTATTTTGTTATCAACGGGTTAAAATAGAAACGTTGTTGAGGCTTTCGTCGACATTAAAATAATAAAAGCTTTTTTTTATATTAACCCTCGAATCTTCATTAGTTTTCCCACTCGGTTGGAGCAGCTACTGATAATAGTCGATTAGTATAACCCAAAAATGCTTTCCTCAATTCGAGAATCGAATAGATGAGGCAGGCATGACTGAGGTTTTCACTTGTATTGTACATTATCACTATGTAAAAATTAAATTAGCACTGTCTATAAACTGTCCCACTGCTGGGCACGGGCCTCTTCTCAGTGTGAGAAGGGCTAGTACATAGTCCATCAGGCTAGTCCAGTTCGGGTCTGCAGACTTCACACATCTTCAAATGTGTATCATTTGTAGTTGATCCAAATAAATAAATAAATATTTGAGAACATTATGGAGAACATTATGGAGAACTCTCATACATACACGTTACGTCACGATTTTATTCTTCACGGTTAAAGCGAGCATTACCTAATTAACTTATTAATACTTCAAAAAGTCAGACATGGTCTTGAGAACGAAATTGAGACTTCTGCGTGGCAGGATACCGTTGCTAGTTTAGCATAAACCTTTAAAATAATATCAAAACAAACATTTATATATTTTACGTAAAAAAGAAAACCTGTCAGTGGGGTTGGGGTGACATTCTTATCGTGCAAGATAAGCACTGTGACGGAGATGGGACGTGACAAAAAAGAAACAGGCATGTCACAAAAATGAAGCCGACATAACGTTTTTCGAGCTGAGTGTACTTAAATATTAATGTAACACTGTTTTATCTGACTGTACTGTGTTGAGAAAAATCTCTCTTCTCTGTGTGTTAATTATTTTTAATGGACGTTACTTAGAAATGTTGATCTCTAGTGTTGACGCGGAAAGCTGACGTTTTAATACTAAGTGCGGTACCCATCTATATACTAAGTAAAACTAAGATTGCTTAACTTTGCAACTTATTTTAGTATTTTTTTTTTGTAACGTTGTATTGACTACTATGCTCCCTGTTCTAAAGGTAATTGGTACTTGTCAGATCCATGCGGGCACCCATCTATATACTAAGTTGATAAGATTGCTTAACTTTATAACTTATTTTAGTTTCTTTTTTGGTTTGCAAGCGTGACTACTATACCCCCTGGATGTTCTAAAAGTAATCGATACTTGACAGAATTACAACACTGGGCGCCATCTCTGCAGAACAAACCGCGGTAATCTTTATATATATAATTCTTCTGTACGTGTGTTGACAGTGAACTCCTCCTAAACGGCTGGACCGATTTGAATGAATTTTTTTGTGTGTTTTCAAGTGGATTCGAGTATGGTTTAGATATGGTTTTTTTTTCGCCTGTACAGGACAACGTCTGTCGGATGCACTAGTATATATATAAAATACTAGATTTTCCCCGCGGTTTCACCCGCGTAAGCCCCGTTCCTGTGGGAATATCGGGATAAAAAGTAGTTACCTATGTGTGAATCCAGGTCTCCAGCTATCTACATACCAAGTTTCATCGCAATCGGTCTAGTAGTTTTTGCGTGAAAGAGTAACAAACATACATACATACATTCATCCTCACAAACTTTCGCCTTTATAATATTAGTAGGATTTAAAGTTCAAGATGGCACTATACAATCCGTGTGGTGGACTTAAAATATCTTTTCTTTCTTAAAAAAAGACTTCCCGTATTTAGATTTTCTATATTGCGAGCCACTTTACAGACGTTCAAATAGCGGACACGAAGAACACCTTCATAGTATTTTTATTTTGCTCGTCAAAGTGGCCTGATGGTAAGCAGTCGTGTGGTCTAAGAGCAGTGGCCTCCACACTGTCCTCATAGCAGCCGAGGCGATGTTGTGGTCTCTACTTTGACGACCTGAGAAGGTGCTTTTTCACGCCCCGGTTCAAGGACCCAGGAAACACGTGCCTTGGCAGAGAATTCCATGCCTTGATCGTTCGGCAGAGGTATGAGGACCCACTTTTTGTAATTCACACAAATTTTTGTTCCATGTGTTGTGGTCGAATGCACAACACTCGAGCTTTTTCTTCTTCTTAATATGCCTCTTCAATTTTGAAGGATGGCCGTCAACTTCTTGAATTCTAGCCTATCAGTAGCCATATGGAACAGTTGTTCGACTGAGGTAATACCGGTCCACTCCCAGATGTTCCGCAGCTACGATTGTTTCCTCCGGCCAGCGCGTCTCTTTCCTTCCATCTTACCCATCGTGATTAGTTGGAGCAGCCTATATCTTTCGTGTCTAAGCACATGATAAGTTATATATTCTATCTTGCGCTTTTTGATGATAAGTAACATTTTACGAGGCATATGGACACGCTGAAGTAGAATCTCGTTTCTGACCTTTTGTGTCCAACTGATCCTTAACACATTCCGAGCTTTTTACAAAGTTTCAAATAATGGACGCAAAGAATGAACGGATTCGCAACAACTATTTGTAAACCACACAATGTTTCTTTTTGTAATGTCACTCAAAATGCTCAACGCTGTAGTAATGGCTATTCTATCCTAACTAATATTCGAAATATGAATGTGAGTTTGTTTGTTATACTGTCACGCCTTAACTACCCGACCGATCATCATGAAATTACGCATAAGTACATGTCGTTAGGAAGACAGAAAAGAACTCGATGGCGTAGTTGTTAGTGTTAGTGTGACACAAGTCAAACATTTGTGTGCATGAACATGGATGTTTGTCTTGGTCTGGGTATTTCTATGTATAATGTGTATGTATTTACAAAAAAAGTATAGATTTATGTTTATCCATTGTTTCGTACTCATAGTACAAGCTCTGCTTATTTTGGGCTAGATGGTGTTGTGTGTATGTGGTAGAATATTATTATTATATGGCAGAGAGGTGTTTATCCAGGAAAAAGTACTGTTACGGAAGTATGGAAATTTATTGACAAAGTCAACATTAACGCGAGCGTAACCGCGGTCAAAGTCTGGTCTTTTATTTAAAAGTCTGCTTTATTCACTTCGTGCTTTTAACATAAAACATTCAGTGTTATTTAGTGACTATATCACAAATCTTTGTCATTTAATTACTGTGAAAGTGTTTGCTCATGAATACTCAATACAAATTAACATATGTTTAATTAATTACGCCGCATGAGACAATTCAAATCCCGTCGAATGAATAAGACACTATTTAATAGGGGTAGGACGCTAATAAATTAGCTACCCTTAACTTGTGGTGTAAGGAATAAGATGTTGGCTATTTAAATGGCGTAGCGGATTAGCGAATGTCTCGTTGCTGTTGTTACGTTGTCTGTTGTAGGTTTGAATCCCATATGGAAACAATTATGTGTGATCGATGGCGTAGTGGTTAGTGTAACCGACTGCCATGCCTGAGGTCGCGGGTTCGATTCCCGCACAAGTCTGACATTTGTGTGCATGAACATGGATGTTTGTCTTGGTCTGGGTGTTTCTATGTATAATATGTATGTATTTACAAAAAAAAGGTAATATGTATGTTTATCCATTATCTAGTACCCATAGTACAAGCTCTGCTTAGTTTGGGCTAGATGGTGTTGTGTGTATGTGGTAGAATATTATATTATTATATTATTATATTATAATTGTTTCAAATCTGGGTAAACCTAGCCAGACACGATATATTTTGATTATAAATATGAGATTAAATGTATGCCTGTAAAGTCTCTTGCGTTTGAACTAATTGCTGTATATTAGCATCCGTTTTTTTTACTAAAAACCTAGTTACACTGCTCGACGCATGCAGTTGTATTCACTACCGCTCAATTTACTTCTCGGGAGAGATAGATTAATCCAGAAATACTGCATTACTGTAATTGTGTTGCAGGTGGCAACCGTTTTTTTTTAATGGCCGACGCACTCTCCCGTATATACCAATGGATTTTTTATTCATGTCCTTCGTGTGCATTAAATACAATTCCAAATCCATACTAATATTATAAAACTGAACGGTTTGCTTCATAGAACGCGATTACATCACTAATAGTCGGATTTGAAAGATCTTTGTTGCATTTGATAGCCTAATTCTTAAAGAAACTTTTAAGCTATAACATCACGATTAAAGCCGTGGGAGAGTTGTCAACTGCTGTTCGTCGACGCCTAAAACGCTTGCTTTTCCGCTTGCTCTTCCAACTCAAACCAGACGGTATCTTATTTAATTATAAACGAAACTGATACCGCGATACGTTGTCTAGCAGAAAATATGTTGATTGAGCTCGTATTATACTGGTTGATAACAATATATGAGCCTTTATTACACTGTTCAACAATAGCCTTTCTTATCGAGCCGTTATTTTCCTACTCCCGGGACTTTTCTTGAGTTAGAACTGTTCTGGTTGCTTCAATTTTGAGGGTTAGCGTAGTGAGAGTGGTTGACTTGTCGCTGCCTCTGCGCCAAGTCTTGTGGGTTCGAATCCCACACGGGACAAAAATATGTGTGATCCAGAAATGGTTGTTCCAAGTCTGGGTGTTCTTTTGCCGTTGTATGAATGTTTGTAAAGTCACCCGAGACGCAGGAATAATTCATAAGGCGTTAGCTGAGATTGCTTAAAAAGAAAATGGTTTCGTTTACTCCAGGTTGTAGGTACAGGACCTAGTCTAAATGGCTAGGCGGCGGCAAATTTAGTTTGGAGGCAAATTTGACTAAGCTTAAAGGTTGCCGAAGGCTTTTTTTTAAATAATAATATTAAAATATTTATTGAGTCCAAAATATATGAATTTAAACATTTAAATCCCACCAAACTGCTTAGCAGTTTGTCGGCAGGAACACTCATTTATAATAACTACATACACTTAGCTTAATTATAAAATTATAAAATAAAAAACATATTGCATAAGCATAAACTCGTGTTACGTGATTTTAGATTATAACAGTAGAAATCTCTCCTATTTTACAGCTTAAACGAAACATAAATAGTTATATTAGAATTTGTCCGTCTCAAATTTTTAAGTTATTGGTTGACAATAAAGATAAATATTTATCAAAAAAGCACTTCAAATCCTCCATACAATTTTACTTTGGCTGCCGCGCGCTGATTTGTATATCGAACGCTGTCATTCAGTCCAACCGCGTCTTACGCTCGGCGCAGTCTTAATCTCATCATATATATATTAGTCTATGAGTCTTAATATCAACTAATTAATCATCATGCGAATAAGCAATCATACTATTTTCGAATATTCTAATTACTTTTTTCTTTGCAATTGCCTATCTGCCAGTACCAGTAGTAATGGGCAATTACTGTTTTTTTTAATGTTTTGACATACGTAATTAATTTGTGCTTGTTTTAATATATTGTTTAATAAAATGTTTTCTTTTCTTTTCAGGTAAGTGCCTTTAATGAGTTTACGGAGAACTAACAGCGTGGTTAAGGTAACAAATTACCTGGAAAGTCGTAAAAATATTTACACTTGAAGTCAGAGTTTATAAGATTTTAAACACACCAGCTCATATATAAAAATAAGTGAACTGTATAGGGTGCTGATTTAAGCATATGCTGTACTTCAGTATAGTGTAGTACGGGATTAAATAACAAACACAAAATTAGCAGACCTAACACACGGAGACTTTCACAAACGAAAAACCAAAATCTAAAACCCGATTGCCTATCACCTACCAGATCCAATTGTGTATCTAAGGGTCGATTTTTCAATCTTCAGATAACTTTTATCTAGGGAATATGTTTGACGTTTTGACAGCTTTTGTATAGAAAATATGTCGATTGAAAAACCGGCCCTTAACCATCCTTATAAGCAATCACACTTTAATTTTCATGCCATTGAAATTAAAGTACTTTAAACGGATTGTATCATGTTGTTTATTTTAAAAACATTTATAGGTATTATACTTTTGAATCTCATATATTATATTATATATATTATATTATATATATTATATTCAAAAGTATATAGTATTATTTTATTGCGCGCGGCTCCGCCCGCGTGGTACCTACAGCAATAAAAAGTTGAAATGTTCTTTTTCAGCCCAGGATTTAAACTACCTTTGTATCAAATTTCAACCAAATCGGTTAAGTGGTTTAGACGTGAAAAGGTAACAGACAGACTTACTTTTGAATTTATAATATTAGTAAGGATGTGTTTAGTAGTAGTAAGATTTAACTGTAGTAGTTCTATAACTAGGTACTACAGTTAAACTTTGCTTTTTTTATACAACTAAGGTGGCAAACAAGCATATAGCTCACCTGATGGTAAGTGGTCGCCGTAGCCTATGGACGCCTGCAACACTAGAGGCGGCATTTGCGCATTGCCCACGCTTTAGGAATTTTTTCATACCCTAGAAATTCACAGCTCACAGTCCTCGCTACTGCATCCCTACATTGTGTCACGAAACTCAGCTATATGTTTCTGAACATAAATACGCCATACGGAAGTCTCATTACTCACAAACTGCTGAAACTTAAAGCCAAAACGATCCTAATTTATAGACGGGAACCTGGCTTATAGTTAAAACTACATCCTAAAAACAGATGTAGACTCTGTATACTGTACTAGCATACCTTGGAAACATCTTTTATGAAAATCTATATAGGTAATACAAAAACAATTTTGTTTGTTTCATTAGTCGAGCCAAAGCTTTCATTCTGTCTGCCCACTTGTCATATTAAGCTTACGGAACGACTGAGCTCATATGTTCTCTGTTACGGAATATTAATAGGTTAGGGTGGTTTCACTGAGTATTCATTACAAAATACAGATTGTCTACATACTTGTGTATAAGCAGAATGATTAATATCAGTGCTGGATGTAAACTGTTCCACTGCTGTGTAAGGACCTCTTTGTATTGAGAGAAGGGTAAGGCCATAGACTATAACACTGGCCTCCTGGGGCTAGAAGACTTCACATATCTTCGAGAATATTATATAGAACGCTCAGACATGCAGGTTTCGTCACGGTGTTTTCTATGCCATTAAAGCGAGCGACAATTAATTAGTTTTTGCGAACATAACTTCAAAAGATCAGAATCGCGTTACGATCAAACTTGAGACCTCTGCGTGTTAGTCCAACATTCTCTTATAGGCTACGGCTGCTCACTATGATGTGATCATGTCATGATGTTTTATTCCACCATTAAAGTAGGATATAATGAACTATTTAATATAACTTCGATAAGTCCGAGTTGTCGTGCCTAAGGATCGATCTCGAGATCGAATTCAAGACTTCTGCGTGTCAGTCTCCTATCAGACTATCAAGCAGCGATAGCTCAGTGGAGAGACCAACAGACTGCAATGCAGAGGATCTTGGGTTCGAACCCACGTCACGCGCCTCTGACTTTTGGAAGTCATATGACTTTCCAAACTATGTGCGTATTGATTGACAATTATCGCCTGCTCCGTGCCTCGGAGAGCACGTTAAGCCGTCGGTCCCGGCTGCCATGAACATATATAGCTGTCGTTATTGGGAAGTCAGTGCCCTATAATATCCTGACACTGGTCTAGCCTTAGGGTATCGTTAGCCTTCGGGTTGCGGAGGTCAGGTGGCAGCCACTCCGTGTAAAAACTGATATTCAGTAAAATCCGGTTAGACCAGAAAAGCCGACCCCAAGTGACTTGGGAATAATAAAGGCTAAGGAGAAGAAGAGTCTCCTCCCAGACTATCGCTACTCACCATACTCATGTCACAATATTTATTCCATCGTTAAAGAAAGCCTTAAATAACTATTGAACATAACTTCGAAACCTCAGCTGCCCAGGAATTGATCTCGACACCTCTGCATAGCAATGCATCGGTTTATCACTAGACTGTTCTACTCGGTCTCCCACTGGACTTTACTACAAAAATTAGCTTAATAGGAAGTTAAGAGTTGCGTGCCCAGGCATTGAACTCGACACCTCTGGCTAGTCATGCAGTAGTCTCCCGCCAGACTATTCTACAAACATTCTCTTAATAGCAACAATGTCTATCAATGTACGAAGTTTCAAGTTCTCGCAGCGAGCTTACGTAACGGGTATAAAATTACCTCTGGCAGTTAATTAGGCTCTATCTACATCAGGGGTAATTAACATGCCCTGTATACTGTAGTGGGTGTAAGCCTTTATGTTGTGTACATTATTATAATTATGATGTTCTTGAAGCGACGAAAAGTGGGAGGGGTGTGATGGCGACCGCGCATGTCAAACGATCTGCGTTGGTAACGTCATTTTTATAGATTAGTAGCTATTGACACTTTCATCCACGCTCATGATTACAATGTCAGCGATAACCTTGTAGGAGAACGTGGAACTGTAACACAGAGGTTTCGAGTTCGATCTCAAGGCGCGCATCTCTGACTTTTCGAAGTTGTGCGTATTAAATAATTTATTAGCGGTCGCCTAGTAGTCAAAATTCGACTATAATTGATGTAAATTTTAAGTTTGATCGTTATTAAAGTTTTAGTGTCTATAACTTTACCCTTATAATGACATTTCATTTAGATTTCGCTAAGGCTATACAGGTTAATGTACCTATCTTTTTCAAATAAATTATTATTTACTTAACTATACTTTTTCATTGACGATATTCCTAAGCTTCCTACTTTGTTTTCTTTTTCTTTATTACATATAGATAAGGTATATAAGTAACCATAGTTACGAAGAATTGTACGACGTTAGACGAACAATGCCGAAATAGTACGAACGCGATTCGACTGCGTGTATCAAATGTATGATTGTGTGCGTGTAGTGTTTTTTCATTAATTTAATGTATTTTAATGCACATTTTATAAAAATATTTTCATCGCCCCTCCTTCTCCATATAAACTTTAACTGTGTGTGGCATTGTTCGGCTGCAGTCGTAGAATTTTTCGTAACTATGGTTACATACCTTATTTATATATAGGAGAAAAAGAAAACAAAGTAGCAAGCTTAGGAATATCGTCAATGAAAGAGTATAGTTAAGTAAATAATAATTTGTTTGAAAAAATAGGTAAATAACAATCAAATTTAAATTGAAATCAATTGTGGTTGAATTTTGACCACTGGGCGACCATCAATAATAATAAATACAATTAAATAGTAGGCGGTAAATCGAAATCAAATTAGGTAACTGCGTTAGCTATTGTTGCAGTATAGATTACAACGCTGGCTAAAAGCGGGTCAGCAGATTGCCTTTTGCCAAACAAATATACCTATACAGGGTGATTTTGAAATCGTGTAATTCCTTTTAACCACGCATTCTACTGATGGTACAGAATAACCTTGACCATATATTTCCTTTTTATTAGATTTTTTTTTTCTGGAATATTAATGTATAATTTTTTCGTGAAATGGTGTCAGATAGTCATATGTTAACCACCAGAGGCTATTTTAATGTTTACTAATAAAAAAAAAATAACATATCAATAATTAATGTCGTAAATAATAACGGGCGGTCCTTTTTATTGCCCTTATTATTTACGACATCAGTTATTGTTATGTTATTATTTTCAAATTAGTTAAACATTAAGATTGTGTCGGGACTATTTGAAACCATTTCATGAAAAAAATCGGTACTTTAATTTTCCAAAAACATTATTCTAATTAAAAAAATATATGGTCAGGGTTATTCAATATCACCAGTAGAATGCGTGGTTAAAAGGAATTACACGATTTCAAAATCATATATAATAGCTATATAATAGCGGGCAAGCATATACCAAGTTAACGGGCAAGTACCTACCTCTGCGGTTAAAATATTTTATCAGGCACACATAACCCGACAATCAAACTAAACCCCTTAAGATCAATCGCAAAATTGAATACAAGCAAATACATATATCGCTGGTATTAATAATTATAAAATCACCAATCCAAAAATGACATTCTCCAAGTTGCTTACCGTACATCGATAACAATACCGAACTCACTCAATACAAAACAAACACCCGTTAAAATTACGTTTCTCGATTCAAACAGTTAATTAGGATGTGTGTACATACGTTCATTACTGAAAATGTTACGTTTCGTGACAGTTCACGATACTGGAACAAAGAACCAATGTATACAATGCTTTATATTATGAAGTTTCATGTTTTCAGCTTATTAAAAGACTGTTTCAGTGGCGCAGTTGTCATGAAATCGACTGCTTTGCATGAGGTCTTATGTTCGAATCGGGAAATGGCGACTCGATGGCGTAGTGGTTAGTGTAACCGACTGCCACGCCTGATGTCGCGGGTTCGATTCCCGCTTAAGTCAAACATTTGTGTGCATGAACATGGGTGTTTGTTTTGATCTGGGTGTTTCTATGTATAATATGTATGTATTTACAAAAAAACGTATATGTGTATGTTTGTCCATTATCTAGTACCCATAGTAAAGGCTCTGCTTAGTTTGGGCTAGATGGTGTTGTGTGTATGTGATAGAATACTATATTAATATTATATTATATGGTACTTAAAGTCATAGTATTATGAATGCACGGATGGCGTCGTGGTTTAAATGGTCACCTCGCTACTGCCACAGCGCCGAGTGTTGTGGGTTCGAATCCCACTCGGGACAAGAAATTTTGTTATACATAATTGGTCGTTCTGAGTCTGGATGTTCTTTGTGCCTATTGCTTGACTCTTTGTAAAGTTACCTGCGTTACATAAATTATTCCTAGGGCGGGAAAAGGCTTTAATAAATATACTGCCCGGCTCTCGTGACTTGTAGCGTGATGTTATATATTCTATACCACACTATAGACTGATTTGAATTTGAATCATCAAATAGACTGTCCGATGCTTCTCAGTAAAATCAAACTTCGTGTTCCATCGCGATATCCCAGATCCACAATTACACCTTTCCACCCACCATTGAGAAAAACCGTCTTAGGCGCAAATTCTCCAATCTGCCGTTTGATTAGGATGGCAAATGAATACAGCAGCTCGCTGTATATATTCAATATTTCCTTGTCACGATTTCGTCGAATTCTTAAAAAAATTATTAATCACTAGTTTAAATTAATACTAATAAAAACTTATAAAATATTACCTATCTAGTCCTTAATTTAGATGTCTATATAATTAAAATAATAAGTAAGTTCTGTCTTAGTTTTAGTTTAGTTTTTATGTATTGTAGAACAAATATAATTTGTGAAAGTTGTGTTTGCTTCAACGTGGTTGTGCATTAGCTTATAATCCTTATGTATGTCATTAGATTAAGTAATAATGTAATAACTGTAAGCAATCCTTAAATAAATAAATAAATAAATAAATAGACTGTACGGATAAGAAACTGGTATGGTAAGTGCTGTGGGTTCGATGCCCACACGGGACAAAAATCGGATTCGTCTGGTTCTGACGAAAAACATTATGATTGGTTTTATTATTGGTTTACGGTTGATATATATGAACTTATAGTGTATTAGAAAAATAACAAGTTCATATAATATAATAATAATATACTATTCTATCACATACATACAACACCATCTAGCCCTAACTAAGCAGAGCTTGTACTATGGGTACTAGACAATGGATAAACATACATACATATATACTTTTTTGTAAATACATACATATTATACATAGAAACACCCAGACCAAGACAAACATCCATGTTCATGCACACAAATGTTTGACCTGTGCGGGAATCGAACCCGTGACCTCAGGCGTAGCAGTCGGTTACACTAACCACTACGCCATCGAGAATGCCTCCGCAGCTATTAAACTATTTAAATTATTATATATTATATATAAAATATTTATGTAATTTTAATGAACCGCGATAAAATACGTTTAAAACAGTTTAATTTCAATGATTATCGCTTGCTTTAACGTTGAAGGAAAAGATCGTGAGGAGACCTCCATGTTTAAGAGTTCTCCACAATGTTTTCAAAGACATACGTAATGGAGTGCCTAGCCCTTCTTACACTAATAAGAGGTCCGTATCCAGAAGTCAGTTTATACACGAAACAGCTGATATATTAATAATAATATTCTATTGGCAATGGATAAACATACGTATGTATATACTTTTTTTGTAAATACATGCATATTATACATAGAAACACCCAGATCAAGACAAACATCTATGTTCATGCACACAAATGTTTGACATATGCGGGAATCTTTATATAGAGGCAGTGACGTTATGCGCTACACTGCCTGATTATACTAATCATAGGTTTGACGTACTAGAGAGCAAGGTAATTACCATCTACTAAACAGAGTAATTAGCAAATTCTACTGCTAATGAAAACTACCTACAATTTACCAGAAAATCCTATAACATTACCTAAACCGACAATCAAAGTTGGGAATCAGTGGAGTCAATTTCATAAGCAAATTTATACTGCTAATATTATAACTGTAAAAGTGTGTGAATATGTATGTTTTTCACTCAATTACTAGCAAACTGCTGAACAGATTTGGATAAAATTTTGCACACAGATAAACTTTATCCTCAATTAACATCCTAATTAATATTATAAATGCAAATGTGAGTTAGTTTGTTACGCTTTCACGCCTTAACTACTCGACCGATCATCATGAAATTTCGCATACACGTTGTCGGGGCATCAGAAAAGGACATACTATAACCGAAACTACATTTATGCAAGCGAAGACGCGGGAAAAATCTTGTTTAGGATACTTTTGATGTCTGTAATGTGAAGCGAACTCGAAAGAATAAGCTAGTTTGTAAATTCATTCAAGACTGCATTGCCCTCGTTGTAAAAAGAAACTTGCTTCATATACGTTTTGTAACTTCGCTTCAGGCAAACTTAAGGTAGTTATATGGCTAGGATAGTTCAAAAATTAGTTCGCTCTCGGCAGAACATGGTACAAGAAAAGTCAAATAATCGGCCTCGATGGCGTAGTATTTAGTGTAACCGACTGCCACGCCTGAGGTCGCGGGTTCGATTCCCACACTAGTCAAACATTTGTGTGCATGAACATAGATGTTTGTCTTGGTCTGGGTGTTTCTATGTATAATATGCATGTATTTACAAAAAAAGTATATACATACGTATGTTTATCCATTGCTAAGTAGCCACCCATAGTACAAGCTCTGCTTAGTTTTGGCTAGATGGTGTTGTGTGTATGTGATAGAATATTATTATTAATATATCAGCTGTTTCGTGTATAAACTGGCTTCTGGACACGGACCTCTTATTAGTGTAAGAAGGGCTAGGCACTCCATTACGTATGTCTTTGAAAACATTGTGGAGAACTCTTAAACATGGAGGTCTCCTCACGATCTTTTCCTTCAACGTTAAAGCAAGCGATAATCATTGAAATTAAATTGTTTTAAACATATTTTATCGCGGTTCATTAAAATTACATAAATATTTTATATATAATATATAATAATTTAAATAGTTTAATAGCTGCGGAGGCATTCTCGATGGCGTAGTGGTTAGTGTAACCGACTGCTACGCCTGAGGTCGCGGGTTCGATTCCCGCACAGGTCAAACATTTGTGTGCATGAACATGGATGTTTGTCTTGGTCTGGGTGTTTCTATGTATAATATGTATGTATTTACAAAAAAAAAGTATATATGTATGTTTATCCATTGTCTAGTACTCATAGTACAAGCTCTGCTTAGTTTGGGCTAGATGGTGTTGTGTGTATGTTGTAGAATATTATTATTATTATTATTATTCTATGACGCCTATTAGTTTCAGTTTTCTTTTTCTTTTTAAATCCTGTTTTGTAATATTTTAGGCATAACTTACTTTTAAGTTACTTTGTGTTTAGTGATAATAGTTTTACTTCTAATACAGTTTATTATTTATTATATTCTTTTCTTTCTTTCATTATCGTGTGGTTAGTGGCCAGCCTGTGGTCAAGAGTTGTTCAAGCCGCCCGTAGGCCTCTGACATGGCTTAACGACTGCTGTCAATTTGGCAACAACCAGGACCGACTTTTTACGTGCCCTCCGGAGCACGGAGACGCTCAAATGAAATACCACTAAGCGGTCACCTATCTATAGACTGACCGCACCCAACGTTACTTAACCTCGCTAATCGTTTACCGATCAGTGAGTGCAATTCTAATAGTTTCAAAATTATCTTAAATTTTCTGCTGTTGTAATGAACCACGGTAAAATCCGTATATTTTAATAATTTCAATGTATAACGTGAACGCGATAATTAATGTTATATATACATTTTCAAAAATATAGATTTTGTGCCTTTGGTTAGAACACGAGATCTCTGCTTATCAGTCCAACTGTCTCCCATTAGACTATCGGTTGCTTTGAATGAGTTTTACTGTCCTTAATACATTTGAATTCATCAGAACCCAGCTACCAGGCTTTCATAAACGTTAGCAGGTGATTGTTTCACGAAAATAACGCTGACTACGGAAATAAAAAGCCCGTATTGAATTGTAATCCTGTAATATCCTGATCGGATTATACCTCTTCTACCTTTAAATCCAATAAAGCATTGATTGAATCAGGTTGAATCGAATACTCTATAAACATTCGGTTGGCTGAACAAACAATGTGATTTTATTATGTATGTGTGCTTATTTAGAACACACACACTCACACAAACACTTACACATACACACACACACACACACAAAGACAGTGTCAGTTAATTTTATGTTCGAATATTGAATTAGGATTGTTATTTGTATGTGTGAGTATATAGGTGTCGCTGTGTGTGTAATGTGTATATATATATATATATATATGTGTGTGTGTTTGTGTGAATATAATGCCATGTCTATACATTCAGTTGTGGTTTATAATACGTAATTTGACAAGAGGTGAGCTCGCAATCAAATGTTTAGATTTGTATTGAAAACATATAGTGTGTACAGTTAACGTGTGTATATTATTAATTAACTAGCTTCTACCCGCGGCTTTGCTCGTGAAAATGTAGGTTAGATTAGTTTAGGCAGGGGGATGGTGGAGGAAGTATTTTTGTGTAGTGGCCTGTCGTTTCACACGGCGAGCCGAAACCACGGTGGGGTCGCGATTGCATGTGAAAGCGATACGCGCGGCCTCGCCATCTATCGTGGAACACCGTGATAGGGTTAGTCGGTATTACCGGGGTATCTTTTCTACGGTGAGACGGACGTAACCTCTCCGTCGTCCCGCGGAGAGGTATGCGACAAAGCAATAAAAAAGTTAAAAAAAAAAATGTTGTATATAGCTTTCTAATGGCGAAAGAATTTTCAAAATCGTTTAATTCGTTTTTGAGTTAAATCCTTACAAACAAACAAACAAAAAATCAATGATATTATAATATATTTATATAGATTAAACAACCTATAGGGATAAATGGAGATGTATGATATCAATATTGCGACAGGTGTAGTTTGGACTCCACGTTATAGAGTACGAGCCTATTGCAAACAGATTTTAGATTCAATGCTGCTATTGAAAACTTCTAGACAGAAAATCTCAATGACAATGATTTTAAAGATGCCTCTTGTCCTAGGTTTTGGTTTAGTGGAATTCAATAATTTACTTACTACATTTTATTTAAACAATTAGATTAAACTACGGACTATAATCACGTCTTGTCTTGATTATTTATGTACATGTAAGTGGATGCTCCTATTTACCATACTGCTGCTTTAGAGGCTACCATCAATTTTTATCAAATGCTTGAGTATGTTGAGTAGTAGTTCAGGGAGAAATGGTTGCAGCACCTTACAGTTATAATTTGTAAACGAAATATTATTGTACACTTGGCGATTAAAAAGAGTGGCTATGAGTTTCTTGCCCGTTCTTCTCATGAAGTACACACCCTTGCTTTGCTGAACGTGGCAGTAAATGTAAATTCACAGAAAAAAAATTACGTGTATCTCTGACATTCATAAGTGTTACCTTGTAACCTAATTTGAATAAATTTATTTTGATTTTGATTTTTCTATTTCGTCAAGCTGTTTACAAAAATACAATGAATCAACATAGTATACTCAAACTCCGAGAACGTACTTTTAGATCGGACATATAACTTATCTTGTGTGGGGGCCAGTCAGTACAGACCGGCAACACTTCGACCCAATGGGATCTTTTGTGTCGACTTCCCCAATAACGACTGCACTAGATGTTCATGGCAGCCGGGACCGACGGCTTAACGTGCTCTCCGAGGCACGGAGCAAGCGATAATTGTCAATCAATACGCACATCATTTCGAAAAGTCATATAACTTCCGAAAGTCAGACGTGCGCAACGTGGGTTCGAACCCGAGACCCTCTGCATTGCAGTCTGTTGGTCTCCCCACTGAGCTATCGCTGCTTTAAGATCGGACATATAATAATTGTCATATGTGGAATTAGAACCCACAGCAATCGGAATGTCAGCAGCGGTGAGGTATACGCTTGTCCACTGCGGAAACTCAGATTTTTCTGGAATGATATGTATGTCCTTTTATCCCTGATACCCCTGGCATCGTATATGCGAAATTTCATGTTGATCGATCAAGTAGTTAAGGCGTAAAGTGTTAGAAACAGACTCACAGTCGCATTTGTAATATTGCTTAGAATTTTGCAATCAAAGCGTGTGTACTATAGCCTAAATGTGAAGTGAGATAATGTATATACGGCATTACGTAAAGGTAACAGATTATGGTTGTTGTTTTAGAATTAAAGCCAAATGGCTTCCTGGGATTTCGGATTATCAATCAGTCCATTTGTTTTGTTTAATCAATGATTGCTATTTATTTAATACTAGTCTATGTTCGGTTTTGCACTTGTGAATGCTATGTGACCGCATATTGGGATTAAATATGATATTTATTTTGAAGATTTAGTAGACTTTGCCCGCGGTCTCGCTCGCGCAAATATTGGCTAAAGTGCTATTTTGGGGATGAAAGGTACTTACCCTATGTTCTACTCTGTTCCCTTGACAACATGTATGCGAAATTTCATGATAATCGGTCGAGTAGTTTAGGTTTTGAAAGCGTAACAAACAGACTCACATTCGCATTTATAATATTAGTTAGGATATAATCATTTAATATTAAAGTATGACGCATTTGATTATTCGTCAATGTTTCTAATAGTTACCCGTTTAAAGTCGCGAGTAATTCGATTTTTATCGAAAATCGCCTATCACTACAAGTAGTATCGGATCTATTCATGTCATCCCAACTAGTATTATAAATGCGCATGAGTTTGTTTGTTTGTTTTTTACACTGTCTCGCCTTAACTACTCGGTCGATCATCATGAAATTTCGCATTCACGTTGTCCGGGGTACAGAAAAAAACATAGGACCTTCCATACAACTACCATTCAGATAAAATATTGTTACCGAGCGAACTAAGCCGCGGGCTAAAGCTAGTATAGTCAATATTAGGTATAGAGGAGGGACGTAATCCATAATTATATATAATCCTTTCAATTTTCCTGTTAAATTACAACTGTTCGAAGCAAGGCCTCGTCTTTACGACTGTGTTCTACAAAATTTATAATTATGCCAGTCAATTAATTGATACTTTGAATCCAGTTACAATTAGGGTCTAATTACAGAATTTATCTTAATTAGTAGCAATATCGGCTCCTTGGCGTCTCTGAATCATCATCTTCTCATCTATATTATAAAACAAACGCCCCCGCCGCGTCTGTTCGCGATAAACCCAAAAACTACTGAACAGATTTTCATGCGGTTTTCACCAATAGATAGAGTGATTCATGAGGAAGGTCTAGGTTTATAATCTGTTAAGGTTTTGTACTACCCGTGCGAAGCAGTGGCGGGTTGCTAGGCTATACATATACCTAATAAAATTGAAATTGGTTGATGGCTGTACTTCTTCCTAGCGATTGTTAATCCCAGCTTATCCCAGGGTCCGCTTATTTCTGGTCTAACGAAATTTTGCTGAATATCAGTTTTTACACAGAGCGAATGCCATCTGACCTCCGTAACCAAGAAGGATAACATCATTCTATGGTTAGACCAGTCGTCAGGATATTTGAGGGCGCTGACTTCCCAATAACGACTGCGATAGATGTTCATTACAGCCGTGACCCACTGTTTAACGTGCTTTCCGACGCACGGGGATGAAACACCGCCAACTTCCTAACTCCGGGCTAGTTATTAAGAACTTCTTGACAGAAATTCTTAATAAATTATTAGGTTCTAAGAAATTCTCGACGGAAAATCTTAGTAACGTTTTCCAAGCCCGACCCAGGAATCGAACCCGAGACCTCGTGATCGTATAATGCGAGGGTTCTTTTTAACGGCTATAGAAGCCGAAACAATTTAGAATTTTGTTAGTCTGTATGTTTATGAGGGCATCACGCAAAACCTACTGCACTGAATTAAATGCGGTTTTAGCAGTTGTATAGCTGATGGTCTATTTTTTAATCCGATGCATATTTTATCTTGATGCACAGCCTAGAAGTCGAGTATTATGTCTGTAGACCAGCTTCTTATATGCATGGTTCATGATACAACCTTGATAGACAGACGAACAGACGGATAGACAGTGGCGGCTTGGTATTTTATTATTCTGTTAAATTACAACTCCCGTACTAGGGTGATACCTGTGTCACGAGGGACTATACAAATATTCAAACAATGGACACAAAAAATATACATACTCGAAGCAACTATTTGTGGGTCACATAAATATTTGTCCCGTGTGGGTATCGAACCCACAACACTCGACGTGGAGGCATTGGTGAGGTGACCACATAAACCATTCACTCATTCCCATCATTTAGATCGTTGGCAGCCCACAACTGTGCGTTTCTCCAGGAATTTTCTGCCTCGCACAACAAAACTGTGAAATGAGCTGTCGCCTGCGGTATTGCCGGACCAATACGAACTTCAACACTTCAAGAAAAGAGCATACTCCTTTTTAAAAGGCCGGCAACGCACTTGTAACACCTCTGGTGTTGCGGGTGTCGGATGAAATAATAGGAGAAGTGGATGTAATAATAAGTATATATTAAATAAATAACTAATAATTTCTAATTATACTATTAATTGTTTTATAAATATTTCCCGTTTTTAATTTCGTGAAACCCGTTCTGCCCGATCGCGTTATTTTCATTTTTGTTTCCTTTGGCTCTTGTCCGCTTGCTTCTGAAAAGTAGAAAAAAATATTAAAAAGTATATCATAAATATCTTGAATAAACTTAAATTTGTTCTAGCTAGGTACAATAAAAAATAATATATAGTAAATAATATTATATACAATAAAAAATAATATAAAAATAAATAAAAGCTAATATATAGCTTGGGTTCATTTCAAAATTATGTTCCCAAGGTTAGGTTAGTTACTTGTAAATACATATTAAACAGAAATACCCAGACCAAAACAAACATCCATATTCATGCACACAAATGTTTGACTTGTACGGGAATCGAACCCGAGACCTTATGCACAGCAGTCACATTCACTACTACTGCGCCACACAACTGTAAAATCATGTAATTTACTATAAATATACAATATTAGCCCTAAATGTACTGTCCGACTGCTGGACACAGCTAATTTTGATATAAGAAGGCTTCGGCCATAGTCCACCTCGCTCGCTCAGTGCGGGTAGACTTCACATCTCTTTGAAAACATTATAGAAAGCTCTTAGAGATGTAGGTTTCGTCACAATGCTCAATTCTCAGCTAAAAAGGGCGGTAGTTGTCTACTGATTACCACTTCCTTCACCGCTAGAACGATAATTATCTATTTGAAAAGACAGAGGTGGGTGCGTTGAGTTCGAACTCGAAACCTAAGCTTGGCAGTCCAACGATCTCCAAGTAAACTCGTCGCTTTCATATTCAAAGGCGCTCATAGCCAGTTGCAATCACTGATCGGTAAACGATTAGCGAGGTTAAGCAACGTTGGGTGCGGTGAGTCTATAGATGGGTGACCGCTTAGTGGTGTCCCGGTTGTTGCCAAATTGACAGCAGTCGTTAAGCCATGACAGAGGCTAAGGAAAACTCTTGACAACAGGCTGGCCACCAAAACACACGAAAAAATAAGAAATGTTCAAAATAACCTAATACATCGAGAAAGTAAGCTTCATATCACTCAAATATACCAGACTCGATTTTCATCTCATGAAAAATACGTAGGAACTTTTATATAAGCTTATAAAAAGTCATATGCAATATTACAAGCTGGCTACGACAACATACTCGTAAACCTATCGACCTACATCCGAGCTGCATCGCTTAATCTCGTGTTTAAACCTATTACTTGTATGAAGCACAAGCTAACTTGCGCAACTTCGACTGCGTCACACAAGAGAATTTTCTGCGTTAATAATCTGGTTGCTCAGTGGGGAGACCAACAGACTGCAATGCAGAGGGTCTCGGGTTTGAACCCACTTGTCTCAATGTTCCAGTGTAGTTTTTAAAAGTACCTGAACATAATTTCATCGTTGGTGTTTCTTAGTCTTAGTCTCCCCGTGACCATGGCTGCTGAAAAGCAACCGAAACGTCGGGGAAAATGTTAACCTAAATATAAATAGTTTTAATAATTGTATTAGCTTAAAACTAGTAAAATTCAATAGTAGTAGTAGTGTAACAGTTTCTAAATTATGTAATACAGTGTTAAATAAACAACGCGATAAAATCCGTATAAATGAGTTTAATTTCAACAAAACTATTTATATTTAAGTTTATACACACAATAAACAACATAACAAAAGCCATATAAAATAGTTTAATATTAAATGTAATAACATTCGCGTAAACGTAAGACAATATTAACTAAAAGAATTTTTCAATTTGAACCAGTAATTCCTGAGATTAGCGCGTTCAAACAAATAAACTCTTCAGCTTTATAATATTTGCATAGACTAGCTGACACGCGCAACTTCGTCTGCGTCACATAAGAAAATTTGCCCCATTTTTGCAACATTTTCCAATGGTGCTCCGTTTCTATTGCTCGTAGCGTGATGGAATATAGCTTATAGCCTTTCTCGATAAATGGGCTATACAACACTTAAAGAATTTATCAATTCGAACCAGTAGTTCCTGAGATTAGCGCGTTCAAACAAACTCTTCAGCTTTATAATATTTGTATAGATAAGTCTGTGTAGTACAGTACTTACGGGTCCAATATCAAATTAGTCAAGTTACTCAGAGGCGCCTCCACGAATAGCCAGAGCAATATGGCGAAGAACAGCGATGCTAGCAGAACTCCTAATCCGGTTACGATCTGGAAATTGAAATAGTTATCTTCAGTACTGGGTGTGCAGATGGTTTAGTGGGTTAAGTGGTTGTTTAAGCGGGCGTAGCGGGTTCAATCGTGGTAGAAAAACGTTGTTGAAATCTTTGTAAAGTCTCGACACAAGAATTATTCAACAAGAACTGTTTTTTTTTTAAAGAATTAAGAGTGTTTAATTATTATTTTAATATCATCACATTGGTATACTTAAAGTTTAATCTTGTTTCCTTGGTTGACTTTTGAGAAAACATAAATAATAATTTGGTTTTTGTATTTCGCAACACACGTATCTTGACATAAATAAGTTAGTTTTAAGCTATTTTTGTAAAGATACGAAATATTAAAATTTATAATCTATGTTTGTCGTAGATGTCGAGAAACAAAATATTTTCTAAAGATTTTCGCTGTCATATTGAATAATACATATATTAAAGTCTATTCCGTGTATATTTCCAAAGGAGTGAATTACACCCATATGTTTCGCTTAGGTGCCACTTAGTCGAGCGTATTGTCACATATGCTTAACCCGAGCATCAAACTTGAGACCTCGAGCACAGCAGTCGCATACGCTATTACTGCGCCAACTAAATCTTGGAAGAATATTTATAATATTTTATATAAAAACGATAGCCTAGTGGGAAACCGTTGGACTGCCACGCCGAGGTCTCGAGTTCGATCCCTATATGACTTTTCGAAGTTATATGCGTATTAAATTATCGCTTGCTTTAACAGTGAAAGAAAACATCGTGAGGAAACCTGCATGTCTAAGCGTTCTCCATAATGTTCTCGAAGATATGTGAAGTCTGCGAACCCGCACTGGGCCAACGTGGTGGACTATAGCCGAACCTTTCTCACACTGAGAAGAGGCCCGTGCCCAGCAGTGGGACAGTTTAACACAGGGCTGAAGTTATTATATTTAAAAATTTGAATGTAGGTACTTACTAAAGTGAATAAATCAAACTGCATAGGGCTGCGATGAGAGAAGTTATTCCGCTGGATTATGACCGAATGCGTGATATACACGCCGTATGCTAGTCGATTTAAGATTACGAAGCCGGGCCAGCCGATTATGGACTGTATTTTAGCTGAAAATAAGGTTTAATTTCATATTAATAACATTTCGACAACACATCGACATTCTTTCGCAGCCAACATATTTGGTGTTCTTTTCAAAGATTTAAACCATAGATATGTCCTCACCGTACTTAGATCGCATGAAAAATAGTGTCCACGCTAACAAGAGTGAGCTCACACATTAGATAGAATACAGACAGAAGGGACGGCTGATGAGCCTATTGGCGTCTATCAAATACAGTTCCAGATTTCACTGCTACTGACATTTTCATGACAAAAAAACCTCAATAGCACTGGCCGATTCGGGAACTGAACCCGAGACTTAATACACAGCAGTCGCATATAACACCGCTCCTGACAGAGGCAGTCAAAAAATGATTCATCGATTGTATACCACTCACATAAAAAAATACACCTAGAAACAATCATCAAATTCCAATTAAGATCCAAACCTATATATGTATATATATTCTTCTAAAGATCACACCTAAACACTTAAAAAAGCCTACCAACCATTTAATAATAACGTTACACATTTTAAAAATATACCACAATTTTGAGGAGAAACATAAGTGGATCTTGATGGCCCTTACATATCTGAGTCGAGATAAAAATGTAATATTTTGTTCCGAGAAAGTAAGGATACCCAGGGGAAATTAGAAAAAAACTGTAGCTGCATACCCCTTGATGGTTTAGTCGCTATATTAAGGTTGGATGGGGTTAATACGGAAATTAGTGAAGCATAAATGCAGCCAGCAAGTGTTGCATTGACTAAGTAAAAATGATTTCGATCCGAAATAAAATCTGTCAAATTTCGGTCTCACAAAAGGTTCTCTATGATGACGCTAGCCTGGCTTGTATTTGGCTGGATTAGTTATTTGGTCAGTCAGTAAACATGATTGCAATTAATTATTGTTTTGCTTTAGGGTTGGCACTATAAGCAAACCAGGTTTACCATTTTAATATTCATTTTTGTCCTAGTAAACAAAGACAGGTAAGAAAGATTCGACTAAAACTTAGCATGGATAAAGTAGTTGATCCTGCGCCTGATCTCTCTCTAGTCGTGTCAAATTGCCGTCCTATCAAACTATGAGAGTTACGAAACAGACAGTATACCTGCGCTTGCACACATTTATGCACTATACTAACTTCTAATGTCTTCTTTAAAATTGGTAGTCGTGACCGAAATTTGTTCTGGATATCTTTTAAGGTATCCAAATTTAATCTAGTCTGGTCTATTAAATCTGACAATACAAGTGTATATCAATGAGATAGTTCATAAATCAGAGCTGATACTAGAACTTACCAGGTATGTCTCCATATACAATCATTCCTATACACAAACAAGTGGCAAGAGCCCAAATATTCCTGTTAAACGCAGCATATATAGCCGAGTCCCAAGCGTTGTAGTCTCTGAGACACCAGGCCGCTGCCGAAGTCCACACCCTGAGGCCGATGACACTAGCTAGTAATATACCTAGGAACGACCATCCCTGAAACAGTTTAATCTGTATATTAATACACGAAGAGAAAATATGTACCACTTTTTAAACATGCTGCAGGCACTCAGGAGTTTAAGATTTGGTATAGATAAAGTTTTTACGGAAAAGATGCAAGATGCTTATTTCATTACTAAAGGATGTTTTTAATTTTAGTCAACTATGGTGGCTTTTCTAAGTTTCGAGGCGACCACTGTTAATCATAATATCAGGTCTAATCATAAGTCACTTATAACCATCATAAGATGTGCTTTGTTATTGTACCTTGTTATTGGTTGGTGGCAAATGAGTCAGAGACCTACCTGATACATACAAGGCAGCTGTTGCTGATCATCATACACCTTAAAGGTGGCAAACTAGTACACTTTGGGTTGCTTTGGATAAGCAGTCTATGTGGAGAAGGATTAGTAGTAAAGAGGTAGGAGATGAAATGGACTGTGGTGTTAATGTCTTTTGGTGGTGTACCACCAAGAAATAGGGATGTAATTTCGTGTCTGAAGTCATACAATTTATAATATGTAGCTGCCGTTGGCAGAAAGTGACTAAGCAAAAAATCTTACCCTAGATACGACTCTTTGGTACTTGGCAGGGTTATATTCAACCAGGATATACCCCATGGCCATACCGATGAGGTACGGTCCAGCTCTGTGATGACTCTTCATGTACGTGTCGAAGAAGACCACGTTCGTCCTCGTGTCTACCATTCGCCTGAAAAATTAGATGGTATTTTTATTAAAAGCCTCAGTTCAGAACGACATCTAAATATTTGATATGCACCTATAAAATATTCCTAATTTATTTTAGATAAACAATTACGTAATTATATTAAAAGTAGCGATAGCTAAATGGGGAGACCAACAGACTGCAATGCAGAGGGTCTTGGGTACGACCCCACGTCGCGCACCTCTGACTTTCGGCAGATATATGACTTTTTCAAAATTATATGCTTATTGATTGACAATTGTCGCGTGCTCTGTGCCTCGGAAGCACGTTAAGCCGTCGGTCCCGACTGCCATGAACATCTATGGCAGTCGTTATTGGGAAGTCAGTGCCTTATAATTTCCTGACACTGGTCTAGCCGTAGGGTATCGTTAGCCTTCGGGTTGCAGAGGTCAGGTGGCAGCCGCTCCGTACAAAAACTGATATCCAGTCAAATCCGGTTAGAACAGAAAAGCTGTGTGACTTGGAAATAATAAAGGCTAGGAAGAAGGAAAAAAGAATTACGTAATTATATTAAGCTATTAATTAACATAGTATGTACAAATATATACAACTAACGAAAAATAAACAATTTGAAAAAGCGAGATAATATTCCTCCGCATCGGCAACGTGCCCTACAGACTGGCAGCACTGTCACGCTGAATAGTTATGCTTATTCTTAGCGCCAAGAAAATACAGCCATCTGATCAAATGAGGCGTCGTTTGACCGCAGCGTTTCGACGCCAATGTAAATAATAAGTTGTCATCATTGAAGTTTTGATATTTACACCGTTTTAGTGTGTCTGTCATTGCATTAGCAGGACCAGCATTACCCGCTATGCTAGACAGATGTTACAGAGCAAGTGTATCAACGCAAGTTGCGTTTCACACCACAGACCTATAAAATTGCCTTTATGTAAGAAGATAATCAATAAAATTATTTTGTAACTAGTCAGGCAAAACCAAATAATTCATATATATTCAACTGTTTCATAGACAACGTTACGATTAACAGTCCGAAACATTAGTATAAAAACACTTTTAAAAATGAAAGCATCTAGACTTAATTCTGTCTTCAAATTCAAAGATTTATAACTCACCCAACATCATACATCAATATGCCAGGAAGTTGTTTCGAATAAGTCACTATTCCTGGCAGTGCCAAAGCCAAGAAACTGGTCAGGATCGTGGTGACTTTGCCAACTCGCTTGTTCCATTTCCAGAGGCAATATAGAGCAGTTCCCATGATGGCCAGTTGGTAATCGCATGGCACATACCAGGTCACTAGCTGGCACTAAAAAATATATTCATGCTTTTTTCCTGACATGCTTAAATGTATCGCAATCTTCTTGCTTTTAAAGAGACCCTTCTCTTAGGGCTTACTAGTATTTGATGCTTTTGTAAAGAAATTATTGGGATTGACTGGGTATTAGTAAATTAATGGATTTTATGATAAAAATGAATTTACTGAAATTGTATTGAGGTCTGACATTATTTTCAAAATTGCATTTGCTTAAATGGTCATTCTGTATAATTAAGATAATTAACTATGATGAATTCTATTCCATTTTATGCCTATCAACAGTAGTCCAAAGTTTTACCACATTGGAAGATCTCAGAACCAATTTTCAGTCAACATTGATCTTTTTTACAAAGAAACTTAAGTTCCTTTTAAAACCCAAAAGATGAAAATCCTGGTATACTTACAATATTTTCATTGTTTACATAGTTATTGACCATCAGTAGATTCCAAATCCAGTTTTCTTCGCAGGTCTTATGTACTTTTACCGTTAATTTGTTCCAAAGTGGTCCATCACCAGTATATTTTGACACTGCTATCGTATAGAATATTAAGAAAGTGAAGGACCCTATTAATCTGGAAATGAACATAGAGATTTAAAAAGTCAGCGAAATTACATAAACCTATAACGGGTCTGGAAAATACGTCAGAAAAATATTCAATACCTTATATATCGCTGTATTAAAGAAATCATCGGATGTTTATTCCCCTCCATCAAATTCTTCATGACTAACAGTCCAGATATTATAAAAAAGTTTTCCAAAGACGGTAAATCAATGTGTTGTATTATATTTCCCAGCATGAACTCTTTTTCGATGAATTTCTGTTGCAGTAGACAAAATATTATGATAAGTCAATTACTAAAATTCTATAATGCAAATAAATATGTCAATTGAAATTAAATTACTTTATACGGATTTATTCGCAGTTTTTAAACTTTTAACAACTATTGTTAAACACTGTAATTTTACTTGTATTTAAGCTATTTAACTTATTAAAACTATTTAGATTGAATTTAGAAATTTAGTTTAATTTCAATGTATAATGTTCACATAAACGTAAGACAATAATATTAATTTTATACATCATAATTTAAATACTTCTTTATACGGATTTTGTCGCGTCGTTAATATGTTATAAAACACTATTATTCCATAATTTTGAACTTTAAACCCTAGTAGTTGTAGTCTCCCCATGAACATATCTTCTGTAAAGCAAATGCTTACATATCACGTAGATGTTACTAACAAAAGACGAAAAGATATAGTCTGCGCCTCACAATCAGTTTCAAAATTCATTTTTTTCAAAGTTCAAGTTTCTTTTTTCCTAGGTCCATTTTTATATAATAAATTAAATAGAGAATTAAGTATTTATAAATTAAATTATGTTAACTGTAAGAACATATTATATAATTATTTATAAATTTTGTCGTATGAGCAAACTGAGCAGGTACTTCAAGTTAGCAAATAAAAATTTTGCTGATCTATCTTAGCGCATCATTATTATTGACCCACTTCTTACCGGTACTGCTTATGCATATGCAGGTTATTAAAATGTTATTATTGAATTGTAGTTATAAAAATTTATATTGCTATAATAGTTTGTAAGCACTTCTTCGCCCGAGCCAGAGGTTCAATCTAGTTCGGGCAAACAACAACAAATGTATTTTATAAATTAAATTAGTTATTTATTATAAATTATTGTACCTATTATTTAAATAAATATTATTATTATGTTTCTCTTATCACAGGTACTTTCTAACATATTATATTAGAAAATACCTGGCCCTTTGGGAGGCTTACACGGAGACACGGGTCCAACGTGAAGAGGCCCTTCGAGAGTTTTAATCAAAGGTGGGATGGAACACCTACAGCGGCACTTGCCGCAGCAGGCATAGGACCCGTAGTTGTCCCCTTGAAAATGACACTTCCACCCCCAAGCATATAGCTCTAGCGCCCCCCCTCTGACCGACCGACCAAGGCAAGCCAGAGTTGAGAGTCCTACGGGCGCTCTTGAAGTTCCACCCCAGCCAACCTGTAACGGCAAGCCGGGGACAAAGCCCTAAACTGAGGCATTCAGGACCGCAGTGTCGCCACTCACATTCAGCCCGCCACAAGCTGCCCTGCGGTTTGTGCGCTTTAATTTAACCTGGAGATACATTTTTTGTTTATATCACAAGGCGAAGGTGATAGTTTTAAAGCGTGTGTACTGTGCCCTCCGATATCGCGTTAGTCTCATGATGAGATAACGACTGTCCCAGAGAGGTTTATTATTATTATTATTAATCGAAACGTTAAGAAAAGTATGAAATTAAATCTAAATAATCTTTTATAATTTAAATAGCTTAAATAGAAATAAACACTAACTAGTAAAAGTGTTTAACAATAATAATTTGAAGTTGTTTAATTTCAGTGTAAAATTAATATGAATGTAGCCGGTTTTTATAAGAAGTAATACATACCTCGTCAAAATCGAGTGAATTCCCGACGGCTCCCATCATCACGAATACGACCGTATGGCAAATCGTGGTCATGGTGCAGTTAAAGAACTTAACGAAGCTTATAAAAGGTATCTCGTCACCTGTAGTCCTGGTCAATGATGACCAGTTACGTTGGAGACTAAAGGAGTAGGCCACCCTTGTCACTGGAAGAAAAACAGTTAATAATATCAAGTGTTTTTAAAGAGAGAGCAAAAGACATGTATAAGGTTTATAAGGTTTGTCTGCACGAATGTGGTAGCAGCTTAAGTGACTGCTTGGCAGTGACAGTAATGGCTGAGGCAAGGCAGACGCTTGTGACGCCGAATGTTGTGGCTTCGAAATCCACACGTTACAAAAATTTGTGTAATCCAAAAATGGTTCTGCGTAAATAGAAACACCAATGATTAAATTATGTTCGGGTACTTTGAAATAACTGCACTGGAACACTGAGACAACTACCATCATAGTCGCCCCGTGACCATGACTGCCGAAAAGCAACCGATACGTCGGGGAAAGTGTAAACCTAAATATAAATAGTTATAATAATTTTATTAGCTTAAAATTAGTAAAGTTCAATACTAGTAGTAGTGTAACAGTTACAAAATTATGTAATACAGTGTTAAATAAACAACGCGATAAAATCCGTATAAATGAGTTTAATTTCAATGAATAACATTCGCGTAAACAGAAGACAATATTTTTCCACAAATGGTTGTTCCAAATCTGGGTGTCCGTTGTGTCCGATGTTCGAACTTTTTTAAATTCTCGATATATATGAATTATTACTAGTGAGCTGTCTTTGTAAAAAGAAAAATGACTTTCCATACGTTTACCATGGAAAAAAAAAAGTCTTTACACGCAATCAACAAAACTAAGTCCACCCAGACTCATAACGAATGTGTCTACACACAATATGTGTCCTATGTGGGCGTCGTACCGGCAATACTCATCGCACTGGCCCAAGGCATTCGAGCAATTAATTTTCTCAGTATACGAAGTGAAACCCATCTTGTAATTTAATTATTCTACAATTTCACTTGCATACGGAGGATGCGATCACTAATGCACACTGAAGGCATGTTAGACCACATTGAATATATTAAGTTATATTAGGAAGCAAGCAGGCTTTTGGACTAATACGATGATACCGAGACTGTAGCGTATTTAGGTGTATAGGACCTTAATTAAACAGTTATGGTTTGCTTATAGGTCCCAGTTTCCATGCTTGGATAAAGCAGGTTTATGTATCAGGCACACATCTCTGTCTTTTCGAAATTATACGAATATTAATTAGTTAATGGTAGCTCCTTTAGTGGAGAAGGAAAACATCGTGAGGTAATCTGCATGTCTGAGAATTCTCCACAATGTTCTCGAAGAGGTGTAAAGTCTGCCAATCCGCATTGGGCCAGCTTGGTGACAATGACTAACTCTTCTGAGAAAAGGCCCGTGCCCAGCAGTGGGACGGATAATATATAGTGCAGTTCGGTCTTTGGGAATTAGTATACTATTTTATGTTAATCTAATGTGTGAGCTCACTCTTCTTAGAGCGGACACTTTGAACTCAATAAATAAATAAAATAAACTACTTACTTCTAGTATCTTCTGTTGTGTATTGAAGATATATTGTTGACGTTATTGCTACAATGACAAGCGACGCCATGACAGATCTGAAAAGGTGATTATTGTTTGTTTTATGCTTTTTGAAACGTATCTTAACAGTCAATTATTTTAATTTATTTTATTGACTAGATTTTGACCGCGACTTCACTCTCGTAAGTATAGGTTAGGTTAGAATTATGCAATGTTTTCCTTTTTTTATTGCTATTGGTGGCAGACGAGCCTGTGGCCCATCTGATTGAAAGAGGTAACCGCTGCTCATGGACTTCAGCAATGTCAGGACACAGCAAAGCCGCTGCCTACCGTGAAAGGGTTAAAGCGTTTTAGTTCCTTTGTAATACTCAAAAGTAGTCATTTATAATAGAACGCAGGCACAGATGCAACAATGCATACCCATGTCAAAACTAAAGTGGTATAAGCCGGTAAACGACGCCATCTAACGGCGAACGATACAATAACTGTTAAATAGTTTTAATATATCGTAATAGATGGCGGCGCACTACTATAAAATAAAAAAGTAAATTTCTTAATAACTCAATTTTGGTAAATTTACTTTAAAACAATTTTTAAATCCCTATTCACAAACGTTTATTATAAAAAAAAAACACATTTCTTACATGAATGAAACCTGAGGGTTAAACTTAAATAGCTGTAATTTATAAAACAGTGCGATCTAGTTCATTCGTATTCATTCTAATTTGGGTATACACAGGATTTTAGACCTTAAGGTATACATGCAATATTACGTGTGACTGTACATGACATGACGGCGCATCAAGTAAAAGTCTTCAGAAATACTTACAAAAACATATAATACTGTGTGCTATAAACAGTCTTTTCGCCAGCAACTTGACAGTCTTCAATAGTGAAGTCAGGGTCACTTGCAGACAGTGGATTCACCAAGTACATGGTCTTTACGATCTTCGTCACAGCATGAGGGTTGCATGAAGCCGGTAGACAGGTACCCCACGATATTATGTTGAAGCTTCTGCCAACTTTAGATGTTGTCTGTAATTTAAAAAATAATTTAACAGCCAATGAGGTGATTAACTCAATTTTTTTTTATTAATTAAGACAAGTCCTGCCATTAACCGAACTCTAAAATACAAAGAATATTTAATATATAATATTTAATAATATCAGCCCTGTATTAAACTGTCCCTTTGCGGGACACGGGCCTCTTATCAGTGTGAGAAGGGTTAGACCATAGTCCACCACGCTGGCCCAGTGCTGGTTGGCAGACTTCACATATCGTCGAGAACATTATGCTGTACTCTCAGACATGCAGGTTTCCTCACGATGTTTTCCTTCACTGTTAAAGCAAGCGATAATTAAATATTTTAATACGCACATAACTTTGAAAAGTCAGAGATGCGCGCCTTGGGGATCGAACTCGAGACCTTTGTGTGGCAGTCTAACGGTCTCCCACTAGGCTATCGCTTCTTACATCATATTTGATATCAACTCAAAAATAAAAAAGTTACAAGCGTGTCAAATCTCATAATTGTAGTAATTGTTACTTGACAGAAAAAGGATGCACGATACATACTGTGACGTCACCGCTATTTAAATGCAGCTGTCCGAAAGAGATGCGTGATATCTCCATTACACTCGCATTATTTTCTTATACCCAAATTTAAAATACTATTTACTCCCTTATTTTGCAAACATGTTTGATACAGTTTACACAAAAATATTCCTTTTGATTGCTATTTGCTTTTGTTAGTACAAAAATGTATACTATACTTATTTTTTTTATAAAAACAACTGCCACCCTAGGTATAGTTCCTACATCACGGTGGCTACAAACATTTAAGACTGCGCCGAGAGAAATGTGCCAAAACAGTCGGTCACAGTTAAGTTGATAAAATCAACATTTTTTGTTTAATACAAACATAAAATATACATTTACCATAACAATGAATGTGTTTACAATTACTCCGTGTAAAAAACTTAAATTAATATTTTTGACTACAAAATTACGTAAATTTGCACGAAAAATTTAAAAACGTAAGCTCGTGTTACGTGATTTTTAGATTATAACAGTAGAAATCTATCCTATTTTACAGCTTAAACGAAACATAAGTAGTTATATAACAATTTGTCTGTCCCAAATATTTAAGTTACTGGTTGACAATAAAGATACATATTTATCAAAAAAGCACTTCAAATCATCCATACAATTTTACTACGACGGCCGCGCGCCGATTTGAATATCGAGCTCTGTCATTCAGTCCAACCGCGTCTTACGCTCGGCGCAGTCTTAAGCAATAGACTCAAAGAACAATCATTCGTGGGTCACACAAATATTTGTGCTGTGTTGGTATCGTACCCACGTCACTTGGCGCTACGGCTATGGGTGAGCCGACAAAATAAGCCATTACGTCATCCGAGCAGTCTTTATTAAAGAAGATTATGCTTACTTTAAAGAATTCATTAGTAGCGGCAAACGCATCAGGCTCCACTTTTTTCTTTCCTTCCTCCTCAGTCAACTTCACATCGACTAAACAGTACTGAGTGAGGACCTTAGGGTTACCAGAAACTGAAGGTGCCTTTAAACACTGATCATAGTTCCCCAAGCTGTATCTGGACCCGTAGAACGTGCCTGTTGGAGACTGCATGGAGTTCCAGACTGTAAAAAAATACCATAATAGTATCCCAGGATATAAGTATATCCCTGAGGAGGTAGGCAGAGGTGTATTTAGCTATATTTGCCTTTAGGTACTACGTTAGGGCAGGCGAGTCTATTGTAGTTTTCCAGGCAGTTTCCCAGACTCCACGGTGCTACTAAGAATTTTATTTCACTAACACTGCCTGACTCGTGCATCGCATGTGACTTATTATTATGCATGCATTATGCTTAGTATTCGATTTTATCCAAGCACCACGGAGATTTAAAGTCAAGGCCAAAATCATTTATGACAGAAAATCCCAGTATCACAGTCTAACTCGTGTATCGAATGCATTATGCATGCCTTTTTTTTGCGTATAATCCATCCAACCGCCACCGAGATTTTCAAAGTCAAGGTCAAACATAATTTATTATATATTTATGACAAAAATCCTAATAAGACTGCTTGACTCGGTTTTATGAAAAATGGGACAGCATTCGCTATTAATGCTGATCCGCTACCGAGACTATCAAAATCAAAAATTATTTATTCATTTAGGTCACAGAGTACCTATGTTTTTTTCTGTACCCCTGTCAACGTGTATGCCAAATTTCTTGATTATCGGTCCAGTAGGTACGCCGTGAAAGAGTAACAAACAAACAAACTCATATTTGCATTTATAATATTAATTAGGATATACATATGTATATTGTACTTACTCCAAACAGCCCATAGAGTGTGGTTCTTCACATTATATAATATATTTAATGTATCTTGTACACATCGTTTTTCATCGTCCAGCCAACTATCTTTTTCCAGTCCTTGTATTATCAAATCAGCTTGTGTATTCCTTGGTATAGATTCTGTTGATACATCTGAAAATATAGGTCATTACAAACTTAAACGTTACGTTTTACGCGAACGTTATACATTGAAATTAAACAACTATATACGGATTTTATTTATTATAAAAGACTATTTCATTATATAATTTGAAACTTTGAATACTATTTATAAACACTTTTACTAGTTACTGTTTACTCAGCTATGAACATGGCTGCTGAAAAGCAACCGAAACCTTGGGGAAAGTGTAAAATTAAATGTAAATAGTTTTTATAATTTAAATAGAAGTAAACAGTAACTAGGAAAAGTGTTTAACAATAGTAGTTCAAAGTTTCTAAATTACGAAATAATAAAAAGAATGGTTTTATAAAATCCGTATAAAATATAATAATATGTATTTATTCTTAACAAGCGACCCACCTCAGCTTTGCAGAGGTAGTGAAAAACGTTAAAAAATTATACACCTAAACCTTCCTCTTGAATCACTCTGTCTATTGGTGAAAACCGCATGAAAATCCGTTCAGTAGTTTTTGAGTTTATCGCGAACAGACAGACAGGCGTGGAAGAGGGCCTTTGTTTTATAATATGTAGTGATTATAATTTGTTTTTAGGGTTCTATACTCGAAGAGTGTCAACGGAATCTATTACAAAGCCTCCGCTGTCCGTCCGTTCGTATGTCAGCGGACTATGTCTCATGAACCAAGCTAAATGAAATACAAGATCTAATGTGCCCTTCTTCTTATATAATTATTTTACAATACATTTTGCTAGTTCATTCGCGTTAATATTGATTATCTCAATAATTTTATATCACTCGGCAACAGTACTTTCTCCTTAGATAAAAGGTATACTATATGCTTTTCTGTGCCTCTAAATTAAGATAATGGGCTTTTTTTTGGGCTCCCAATAGCTACTAATTATAAGGTGTTTTAGGATTGCCCATGTATTAAGGGACAGCCTGTATATTAAAACACATATGTACATACATTATATTGCTAACTATCCCTCGGAAACAGTACGTTTTTCTGAATGACGGGTATCCTGTATCCCGTTTCGTACCCCTGACAACGTGTACGCAAAATTTCATGATGATAGGTCGAGCAGTTAAGGAGTGGAAGCGTTACAAACAAACACACATTCGCATTTATAATATTGGTTAGGAATTTTGCAAAACTGGTTTGATTAGTATTAAGGCGTAATATCTTGCCTAAAATGCAATAGAGTGGCGTATTAAAATATTTGAAATGGTCAATAACCTACAGCGTCGATCACCTTGTGAAATAACTTTACTCACGCTTATCTTATCTTATCTTGTGTGGGGGCCAGTCAGTACAGACCGGCGACACTTCGATCCAGTGGGATCTTTTGTGTCGACTTCCCCAATAACGACTGCCATAGATGTTCATATGGCAGCCGGGACCGACGGCTTAACGTGCTCTCCGAGGCACGGAGCAGACGATAATTATCAATCAATACGCACATAATTTCAAAAAGTCATATAACTTCCGAAAGTCAGAGGTGCGCGACGTGGGTTCAAACTCGAGACCCTCTGCATTGCAGTCTGTTGGTCTCTCCACTGAGCTATCGCTAGTTTTAATATAATTACGTAATTGTTTATCTAAAATAAACTAGGAATATTTAGATATTTAGATGTCGTTTACTCACGCTTACGAGTGATGTCATATATTGGGTTCCAGGTTGTTGTAAAGTAAAATTTACCTTGTTAGGTTTCTACATATTTGGGTATTGCTAGTGGTTTTGCGTATTGTTATTGTGGGTTCGAATCCTACACGGGACAATAATACGCACTTTTAATAAAACAGAGACATATCTGGGTATTCTGGGGTAATCAAATTTGAACTCTTATGCAATTACTTAACACAAGTATAATATTACTAGATGTGTCTGCGGTTTCACTGGCGTTTATAGTTACTGCGGCGCCTCCGTGGGTCGTTGCGAGATGTTATATAGCCTTTAGCCTTCGATAAATAGGCTATCCAATACTAAAATAATTTATCAAATCGATCCAGTAGTTCCTGAGATTATCGCGTTCAATCAAACAAACAAACTCTTCAGCTTTATAATATTAGTTTAGATAATTCATAGTCACACAATTAGAGTTCAAATTGCCCTACTTCCAAATTTCGAGTTAAGTTACTGTTTTATTAAGAATGCGAATTGTATGATCGACAAATGATTGTACCGAGTCTGGCTGATCTTTGTGTCCGTTGTTTGACTGTTTGTAAAGCCTTCAGCAACACAAGGAACGACTTCTGGAACATGAGTTGTCGTTAAAAAAATCAAATATTTAGGTAGCGTATAAAAATATATTTTTCTCTGTTAATTATAGCTTGCTTTAACGATGAAGTAACTTAATCATCAAACCCATGGGCTTGATTTAGTGGTTTTTAATGTGTTGATCTTACCAGAAACCTGGGGTCAGTGTTGCAGGCGATCATAATTCTCGGTATCCGATTATTATCATGCAGGCAAGTATGTTAATTTACCAGGAAAGCAACAAATAAAGTAATGCTGTTTCGTTTTCCTTGTCATTTAATTTAATGAAGAAAAAAATATTACATAACATATGTCTGCGGTTTCATCCATGTTTGTGATAATTGCGGCTCTCCCCTTATGTTATCTAACCTCTGTTACTTTTGGATAAATTAGCTTTCTAATGGTAAAAGGATAATCAAAATCGGTTCAGTAGTTTTAGAGTTTATCGATCGAACAAACAAATCTTTCCTGTATATAATATTAGTATGTATTGACTTTTATTCGATATTTAGAATATTATTATTTATTTTAACTATATAATATTATTTTAAGTTTTATTTTAAATAATTATATAATATACATAACATTTAAATAATTTAAAAGCATGTTTTACGCCATTAAGTAATCAAGAAAATAAATAATTTAAGAAGCCTCATTTCATTTCTAGTTCTCGTTAACGTTGTATACAGGCTGACCTGCGAAAAATTAATAAATCTGAAACACCATGTAGTAGAAACATTGGGAGCCCAAAATTAAAAACAGAAATACTTTACAAACAGATTGTTTACAAACAGAAAATCAGTTTGTAAGTAAGTATTGTTGTATTTTTGATACATTAGCTTTTAAATAAAATATGTTTTATTTTAAATTAAGATAATGGACTTTATTTTGGGATCCCAATAGCTACTAACTATAAGGCGTTTTAAAATTACCTATTTATTAAGAGGCAGTCTGTATATTAAAACACATAGATACATTATATTGCTAACTATCCCTCGGAAACAGTACGTTTTTCTGGACGGGTATCCTGTATCCCGTTCCGTACCCCTGACAACTTGTATGCGAAATTTCATGATGATCGGTCGAGTAGTTAAAGCGTGAAAGCGTAACAAATAAACTCACGTTCACATTTATTATATAATAATATATATTATAATATTAGTCAGGATTATACTGAAAGGATAATCCTTGGTTATAATTATACCTCAAGAACAATCTTTTATTAAATCGATAAGAAAACAATGGATTATTAAAAACACCGGTAGTCTTAACTTTGTGACATAAACTATAAATCGTGTGATAATGATTCCATTATGTTAGTCGCCTGCAGCGATAGCTTAGTGGGAGAACGAGAGAGTTGGACTGCCATGCAGAGGTCTCGAGTTCGATTCCAAGGCGCGCATCCCTGACTTTCCCCAGTTAAGTGCGTATTAAATAGTTATAAAATTATTAGGAAGAGAGGAACACGCCACGCACCCACGAATTGTCCACCCCAACTATTGCAATAGAAAAAGGTTGACAATACCGAATTCCTCTGGATAGGGACAGCCATGATGTGGGACCCAGGCGTACTCCAACTAGCATTGCAAACTAAAACCTTACTTATATTGCAGTAGCTGAGTTGGGCAACCCTCTCTTCTACAATAGACTTCCGCCAAGTAACGTTTACTTCGATTCAATATATTAAATAGTTAATTATCGCTCGCTTTAACGCTAAAGAAAAGCATTGTGAGGAAATCTGCATGTCCGAGAGTTCTTGATAATGTTCTCGAAGTCATGAGAAGTCTGCCAACCCTCACTGGGTACTAGCGTGGTAGATTACTAACCTAACCTAACACATCTCACACTGAGAAGTTACCCGTGCCCAGTGCAGCATTGGGACACCTCTCTCTCTACGACTAGTCCAGTTTATGATATAGCGTTCCTCTACACCAACCGTTAGGTTATAATAGTGGGAGCTGCTGTACCTTCCAGTGCCCAATAGCACCTTCCGGGACCAGTTATAGACAGGTCTTGTCTCCAAATCTCGACTCTCCACCTTAACCTCAGAGATCCGGTTCTCGTAAGCGAGCTACCTCGTGCCCTAGTGACACTACCTATCCTCCAAATAGGCACCGGAGCAATAAAGCCGCTCACCACTCGCAATTCTGGGAGTTGCTAGCGAAAATCTCGTGACAGTTTAGTACAGGGCTGGTATTATTATATGTAATTCAATGCGGAGTATATATGTATGTACATACAAAGATACGATAGATAAGATTACACCGATGGCAAAGTGGTTTAAATGGTCGTCTCGTCAGTGCCATTGCGCCGAGTGTTGTAGGTTCGATCGATACGGGACAACATTTGTGTCACCCACAAATAGTTCTTCCGAATCTGGGTATTTTTTGTGTCTGTTTTTTAAATGTTTGTAAAGTCCATCACGGCACAGGAATTATTAACCTCTGAGTCTTCTTTGAAGAGGTTAATGAAAACACTATGTGGGTCTATGTGTCTGTCTGTTAGTGACAGGCATAACTCCGGAACCACTGGACCGATTGACTTGTATCTAGGTGTGCAGACACCTCGGGGTTATACCTCAATCGAGTTTGTATATAGGCCCTGTGGGTCAAAAGACCCCCGAGATATAAGGGTCATTTCTTTTAATTACTTTTACATTTAAGACGAAGAGGTTGAATCCTGGGTTTTTACATCCTTCTCGTTTATAGTGTGGGAGTTATCCACATCAAAATACGGGTTAAGAGCCTTCTGCCCTCACCCACAGTCCGCGTAAAGTTGTCAAAGTCAACCACTAAACACAAATAAAAACCATATCAAGATATTTTAAGGTCTGTTTTTATTTTTTATTGTTCATTTAGGGGTGAGCAGCGGTGTTTTATAGTTATATTTCGTTCCACGCTGGACGTCGACTTGCTATCTGATGGGCAAAGATCATAGGCGCGCCCTTCGTTTAAATAAGGTCACCTTTCTGAATGTTGTCATCACGCACAATGTCAACATGATATCTGATTTATAAAGATAGTGTTATCGCTCACTCATCATGCAAATGATACAGTATCGTTCTCTCTCTAATGAGTGAGCTCATTTTTTTTAGTGCGGACATTTTTTTGCGTGACCTACGTACGGTAACGTCAAATCTTTGATTTAAATATTTACCGACGGGCATATTTGTCTCTCTCAAATGAGTGAGCTCACTCTTCTTAGTACTAACACTTTTTGTGTGAACTAAGTACGGTAACGGCGAATCTTTGATTAAATATTTACTGACGGGCATATTTTTCTCTTAAATGAGTGAGCTCACTCTTCTTGGTGCGGACACTTTTTTGTGTGAACTAAGTATGTTAGCGGCGAATCTTTGAAATATTTACTGACAGGCATATTTTTCTCTTAAATGAGTGAGCTCACTCTTCTTGGTGCGGACACTTTTTTGTGTGAACTAAGTATGTTAGCGGTGAATCTTTGAAATATTTACTGACGGGCATATTTTTCTCTTAAATGAGTGAGCTCACTCTTCTTGGTGCGGACACTTTTTTGTGTGAACTAAGTATGTTAGCGGTGAATCTTTGAAATATTTACTGACGGGCATATTTTTCTCTTAAATGAGTGAGCTCACTCTTCTTGGTGCGGACACTTTTTTGTGTGAACTAAGTATGTTAGCGGCGAATCTTTGAAATATTTACTGACGGGCATATTTTTCTCTCTCAAATGAGTGAGCTCACTCTTCTTAGTGCGGACACTGTTTTACACCGACATTACGGAAGTTTGTTATGGTCTCACGTAATAGAAGGCTGGCCTATTGCCATTTATCTGCCATAGTTCTAGACTTCATGCTTCTACTGGATTTTTTGACAGGAAAACGCAATATGACATTGCCCAACCCGGGTGCAAACGCGACAACTTATGCACATAAGTCGCATTTACTATTGCTGTCAACTAAACAGTAAGACCAAAAAGCGCGACACTGGATTCGAACCTACACCGTAATAATCGCACGCTAACATACGCGTTAACTCATGCCATGGCATCTGGCATTTCTAAAATTTGAGATAAGCATACAAAATCAATAAATAATATTTACTTCATATAATCTAAAAATATTTCCCGCAATATATATATATATATATGTATATAAAATATATATGTATGTTTATCCATTGTCTAGTACCCATGGTACAAGCTCTTATTAGTTTGGGCTAGATGGTGTTGTGAGTATGTGGTAGAATATTATTAGAATATTATTAATATATGAAACAATAAATTATCAATTTATTTATTAATAAGTATGTATTTTTATAAAAGATTACTAGCAATTTGGGTTACAAATTACTAGAATTCTTGTTAACCCCTCCAGCTAAGTTAGAATGTTTGTATTAGGATTGGATTCACTTCTGTAGTGCAATGTGTTATTAATTAGTTAATTTATTTACATTGCAAAATATATTATAACATTGGCCCCAAACGAGGTAAGCCTGTGTCTTGAGAGCCAATTAAAAATAAACTTAGGTAAGCATTGAAAAAGTAAAATAAGTAACAGAGCTAAACTAATAAATGTAGAAATTAAATAAAACTGGAAACGATTCTTTTAACTCAAAATAATATAACCTGCATTTGGGACCAAGCCCTGTGTCACAAAGAACATTACAAACACATATTTACGGACACAAAGTCACACACCGAAAAATAATTTGTGGACCATACAAATATTTATCCTGTAGGAATTTGACCCACTACACACAGCGGAGAAAGCGTTAACGCGACCGCATGCTTACTCAATCACAGTTTAAATCACATACCCATAATTTCCATTAAAAAAAACGTGCTTTATATTTATATAACATTCACTAAGAACTGATATTAAAACAATAATACTTACAAATTAAACTCGTCAAAATAAATACTAAAAACACACAATTATTAAACATTTTTCGAGCCATGTTCTGATGTGTTCCCTTCGAACTCCGAACTTGTACTGGTATGAGAAGGTCTGGCTATAAACCTGAATGAGTTTGTATATGTATATATACAAACTATATATACAGAATATGCGATGACGCGAAAACGTAATACCCGAGCTTTATAGAGCGATTTCTTTAAAAGAAATACGAAAAGAAACCTTTATTAGTCGTGTGTCAAAATACATAGATCAGAGGAACGTCATATCACAACTGAGCAAAACGACTAAGATTGACTAAATATTTCTATTTTATTTATATATGACGTCATATTATAAAGAGCATAAATATTGAAATAGTAATTTGTATAATTATAATATATATACTGCAAAATACATAAATAACATAAAATATATATACTGCCTTGATCGAATTCTACAGAGGCTTGGATTAGGTGCTGGAGTGAGGATTTGATATAGAAAGTGGTGGGCACGGCACGCGTTGTAAGAAAATTCCTGTCCTAACCCGAGTCCTAACCAATTTAGACTCTGTTTCCGATGCCGGTGGGATCACTTTTCTTCTACTTTGAAAAGATAACGCCCGCTCCAGGAATAATTCCTGTGCCTGGGACTTTAAAAACATTCAAACAACGGACACAAAGAACATCCAGACTCGGAACAACCATTTGTGGGTGACACAAATCAAAACCCACTTTTCTCCGCGTGGGATTAGAACGAAATTGTACGATTCGGACGCAGAGGCAAGGCCACCACTTAAATTACGACCATCCGTGGGTCCACCACTCATAGATTTTATATTTTTGTTAATGTCTTTTTTATTAAAAATATTCTTTATCTTAAATCAATCAAATATTATAAATGCGAAAGTAACTCTGTCTGTCTGTTACGCTTCCACGCCTAAACCACTGAACCGATTTTGATGATTCCGGTTCAGAAATAGACAAGACCTTGGAAAAGGACATAGGCTACCTTTTATTGTAAAAAGTGGCATAAAGGGGTTAAAATAAGGTATGAAAGTTTGTATGAATTTGTAATTATCACGCTTAAACCACTGAACCAATTTTTATGAAATTTGGTACAGAGAGCGACGAGACCTTGAGAAAGGACACAGGTTACCTTTTGTTGTTGAAAGTTTGTATACGAATTCGTCATTATCGCACCTAAACCACTGAACCGATTTTAATGAAATTAGGTACAGAAATCGACTAGACCTTGGGAAAAGAATAGCTTACATTTTGTTGTAAAAGAGGGAATAAAGGGGTTGAAATAAGTGATGAAAATTTGTATGGGAATTCACCATTATCGAAGATAAAACAATGATAATTTGTATTTAGGCACTTGATAAGAAGTAAATAAATAAGTATATGTTCCAAAGATTTTTAAATTTCGCCCTACATGGGGATGAACTGGAGACGAAAGTTCGTGTGGAAGCCCAAACAAATCTGTCTTTCCAAACATTAATAAAAATGCCGTCTTAATATATAAACGTCGCACGGGTGCGGGGTACGCCAAGCGCCATACACAATGAACGATGCGCCGGTGGCCGCAAAGCGAGGCGTAGTGAGGGAGTTTCTAATATTAGCAAAAGCGGTGAGTGCGAAAAAATGTTGCAGCAGTGTCCGCTGTTGGTTTGGGATGAATGTACCATGTCCCACAAAACAGCAATCGAACGAAGCACTATATCACACCATAAGAGATATCAAGAGCAACCAGGTTATCATGGGACTTGGTGGTACTTTTAGCTGGTGACTTTAGATAGATCGTGCCGGTTATCTCTAGGTACCAAAAAAAGCAGCGATAGCTCAGTGGGGAGACCAACAGACTGCAATGCAAAGGGTCTCGGGTTCGAACCCACGTCGCACACCACTGACTTTTGGAAGTTCGAAATTATGTGCGTATTGATTGACAATTATCGCCTGCTCCGTGCCTCGGAGAGCACGTTAAGCTGTCGGTCCCGGCTGCCATGAACATCTATGGCAGTCGTTATTTGGAAGTCAGTATCCTTTAATATCCTGACACTGGTCTAGCCTTAGGGTATCGTTAGCCTTCGAGTTGCGGAGGTCAGGTGGCAGCCGCCCCGTGTAAAACTGATATCCAGTCAAATCCGGTTAGACCAGAAAAGCCGACCCCAAGTGACTTGGGAATAATAAAGGCTAGGGCGAAAAAGAAGAAGGTTATTTCTAGGTACCTCTAGAAATAACCGACAGGATCTATCTCATCGGCAGATGAAATAAATGCCTGTTTGAAGGCGACTACAAATTTGCGGCTGCTTTCTAAAAGTCGGAGAAGATTGTATGCTAACAGACAGTAACGGTATGATTACACTAAGACGTGAATTCTGTCAAATTGTCGATAGCACAGATGTTTTAAATAATAATGTCTATCCAGATCTACAAATAACTATGGGCAATCGAGAATGGTTGTGTGGCAGGTCAATTTCGGCAGTGACAAATGAGACATTAGGCCAGATAAACAAACAAATTAAATTATGTCAGATATTGAGAGAGATGCTGTCGTGTACCACTCAGTAGACAATGGTTTGGACACCGAACAAGTGACATCGTACCCTATAGAGTTTCTCAACTCTTTCGAATTATCAGGAGTGCCTTCCCTTAAGGTAAGGCTGGAAGTAGGTATTCCAGTCCTGTTAATGAGAAATCTTGACGCACCAGGCATATAATGGTATGCAGCGACAAATTACTCATCTATGACGCAATATTATAAAAGCTATAATCATGACTAGAATGGCAAAAGGAGAAAATGTTTCAATTGCCCGTATTCCGATAACTATGACCGATTTGCCATTTCAGTTTAAAATAGTGCAGATTCCCTTAAAAGAAGCATTTACGATAGTAATAAACAAAACTGTTTTCCATGGGCAACTTTATGTGGCGTGCTCACGAGTATCACACCTCGCAAAATCTTTATGTTTTAGCAAAGGATGGACAAACAAAAAACGTAGTTACTAAAATGTATTAAAACAAGCTATTCGCAGTGCCTAAATCACAGAATTTATATAGGTATTATATGCAAAATAAGTTTCCTAATAAAATAAAAATGCTGCCCAAAGTAACTATTCCACGCGGACGAAGTCGCGGGAAAAAGCTTGTAAGTAATATTATAAATTCGAAAGTAACATTAAAGTGACCAGAAATTGCAAGTGTGTGCGTGGACAACGGGTTATTGTGAAGCAAACAAACAAACAGGCGAAGTAATACACACGTTGATTTCATGCACACCAACATCTATGTTGGTGTGCCCTGCAAACCTATCTATTTTGCCGTGTGTACTACGCGGGCGGCGCCGCGCGCATAAGCTAGTACCTATATATATAGCTATACAGTATTACAGCATTTTTAAATATACATAAAAATGCTGTTAAATCTACATACTGATTTCAAATTCGAATTTGAAATTCGAATTTTGAATTGATTGCCTTGAATATACCTAGTACAAACAGGTCTATTAATTTCATTATGGAAAGATCCTAAACTGCATAGAAACAGACCTGTATTAAACTATCCCACTGCTGAGCACGGGCCTCTTCTCTGTGTGTCACCACGCTAGCCCAGTGCGGGTTGGCAGACTTCACATATCTTTGAGAACATTATTGATAACTCTTTGACATGCAGGTTTCCTCACGATGTTTTCCTTCACCGTTAAAGCAAGCGATGATTAACTATTTAATACGCACATAACTTCGAAAAGTCCGAGATGCGCGCCTTAGGATCGAACTCGAGACCTCTGCGTGGCAGTCTAACGGTTTTCCCATCGCTATCGCTGCTGTTTTAATTATTTAACTGATTAACTAAGTTTATTCATAACCCATAGTTTACTAAAAACACATAACATATTATAAACGTTACATCAATACTAACATTATGAAGAAGAAAGATTTGATATTTTCTTTGTTTGTTTCGCTTTCACGCCTCAACTACTTGACCGGTGGTCATGAAATATCGCATACACGTTGTCAGGGGTACAGACTAGGACATAGGATACCTTTCCTCCAAAAATTAGTAGTCTTACTAACCTAACCAATATATATTTTATTACCCTACAAAAACAGTTAGAGCGTCTGTGTTTTTAATTAATACGCTTTTATTAACTTGGTATGTGTCTATGTATCTATGAATCTATCTAACGGAATCTTTGAACGTGATTTTCACCCCTTTCAAACTGACGGATTGATTTGAAACTTTGTACACTTATCAAAGAACGATGACAATACAATAATTTAGAAAAAATAATTAGAATAATAGTTTGAACAGCTAAAGAACACGCTTTAATATATAAGTAGAAAATAATTTAATAATTTTAATGTAAAAAAGCGTGGGGTGCTTTCTAAAATATTTTGATACCCCACGCTTTTTTATTTTATGTTATATCATTAACACGTCTTATATAAAATTGTGATGTTCACTCATAAATCTTACTTATACAAATTATATGCCATAAATTAAGTCGTAATTTATTTTAAAAGAGAATCCTGATTGTAAACAAACAAAAACTTAAGTATTATTCATTTACATAAATATACATTTATAAAACAATTAATTACTTCACAGTACAAAGCGTTGTGCAAATAAATCTATATATAGGAAAATATCGTGTCAAGGTGTTTGTTCTTTTTATATATTAGAGAGAGAATAATATTGTATAAATATGATAGAAGTAGTAGGGCCTCGCTGATTTCGGCATGAATGGGCCGGCTCGACCGGGGAAGCACTACCCTCTCACAGAATATCGATGTGAAATAGCAGTATTCCTACTGTTGTGTTTCGTTCGGTGAGTGAGAGTGCCGGAGGCCCAATCACGCTCTTTCCCACTGCCCGCTCCTTCTCCTTCCCACTTCCTTTCCTAAAAGATTGGCAACGCGCAAGTGATGCCTCTGGTGTTGCAGGTGTCCATAGGCTACGGTGACGACTTACCATCAGGTATAGGCCGTAAGCTTGTCTGCCACCATAGTCGGATAAAAAAAAGTGTTAAATTTTCAGTACGATTGAGCGAGACAATATTATATTTATAATTCAGATGTCATGTTGATATTGTGTGTCAGATGTCAACTTAACATCCAGGAAGGTGGTTGGTAGTATTATTTGTAGAACACACAAACTTTTGCCCCGTTTGGGCATCGAACCCAACAGAAGGCATAATGGCGAAGCGACCACTTAAACCACTACGCCATTCATGTAGTCTGTACCATAATATTATAAAGAGAAAAGATTTTTTTTATATGTTTGTTTGTAAGGATTTAACTCAAAAACTCCTTAACCGATTTTAAAATTGTTTTCAACATTAGGTTGATCTGTGCCTGAATAATATAGCACATGGTCATCAGGTGTGAAATGTTTTCCTTGTCCTGGCCATTTGGTATCACTTATACCAAGTATGTCAACCTTTAATCGATTTATTTTTTCATGACATTGAGAAGCTTACCATCTTGTTTCAATCTTCTCACATTCCATGTACCTAATCTAAGTGTTTTACGCCCGGGGAGTCTTAACACCCCTGTCCCATTTAAAGGACGCCGGGCACTCGGGACCTTCTTCTTTTTTCTTCTTTCTTTTCTCTTCTTTCTTTTCGTGTGGGTAATGACCAACCTGTTGTCGAGAGTTGTTCAAGCCTCAGATGAAATACCACTAAGCGGTCACCCATCTATAGACTGACCGCACCCAACGTAGCTTAACCTCGCTAATCCTCGGGGCCTTGACTTTATCTGACTTGTCCATTTAAACTACTAGGGAATATAGTGCAGTGGTTTCCCGTTGCCTTCTGCACCAGACGTTTTAAAGGTTATTTTGACCTCAAGGCTGCAGAAACCTCTTCGAACCAGTTTCCTGGTCGTAGGTATGGTTATACCGCCATTGCTCGGTTGCCAGAGCCTCGTTCGTTGTCTAGCAGGGGGTACCACGCCAGCCTGTTGAGCTGACGTCGCTGTCTATTCTGAAAAGAACTACCAGCGCGAGCAGGTGAGGATGACAATAGGGTCGGATAGATGTTATGTTCCGTTCTCCCTTACCCCCATACCCTATATATAGTTTAGCATTAAGTGAACAATATGACAAAGGCGGCACAACTAGTGTTTTAATTGATCCTTTGTTTTCTTATAGATTTATTACGACATTTATCTTGCTGAATAATTATACTAAAAACCCATTACAATCCATCCAGAATAATAACTCTTAACTAATGTTATAGATGTGAATGTGAGTTTGTTTGTCACACTTTTACGCGTTAACTACTCGACCGATCATCATGAAATTTCGCATATACGTAGTCAGGGGAACGGAAATGGATATAGGGTACCTTTGGTCCAGGAAAAAGTACTGTTACTAACATACTTACTTTCGTCCTTTTCTGTACACCGGACAACGTGTATGCGAAATTTCATGATGATCGGTCGAGTAGTTACGGCGTAAAAGAGTAACAAACAAACAAACTCTCATTCGCATTTACTATTAGTTTGAATTACTTAGAGCTTAGTACTTGCTGCTACTGAAAAAAATTGTAACAAAGTAACTCAGTAACGTAGCGCGACACGGACATCGAACCCGAGACTTGTAGCAGTCGGATTCACTATCTCTGCGCCACTGAGACAGACTTACTTGCAACCTTCATAGCATATGACTATGACATAATCCATTGCGTTGTTGATATATTTGCAAAACTTAAATCAATATTTTATCTTCATATAAGAAGTTTTCTTAGCACACATTTATTTGCATATAATTAGTATGAGTGTTTAGCCTTGTTTGGTTTTAAATATTACTAAATTCTGCCCGCGGCTTTGCTTGCTCGTAGATGTAGGGCAGGCTACAAAATTGTCGCCCAGGAGTCGTCACCTGCAGACCTTCCTGTCTGTATTGGGCACTGCTGGGTGGTTCGCTGATGCAGTTTCAGTTCTAGCGACCCACCCATCATACAAAGCAGTGAGTTGGCAGACCGTAGGGTTTTAGTCGGTAGGCCCGAAGTTTTGAGAGAGCCTGGCATAACCCTCTCGCTTCCTCTTGTAGCGAGAGGGTATACATAAGCAGCATTTCCTCATGATAAAAAAAAGGCCACGAAATGTACTTTTTCTGGGTGAAAGGTACTCTATGTCCTATTTTGTACTCGTGACAACATGTATGCGAAATTTCACGATAATCGGTCGAGTAATTCATGCGTGAAAGCGCAACAAACACATAAACAAATTCACTTTCGCATTATAATATAATATACTAGTTATCCCCGCTGTTTTACCCGCGTAAGCCCCGTTCCCGTCATCGGGATAAAACGTAGCCTAAGTGTGAATCCAAGTCTCCATCTGTCTACATACTAAGTTTCATTGCAACCGGTTTAGTAGTTTTTGCGTGAAAGGGTAACAAACATCCATATATCCATTTAAACTTTCGCGTTTTTAATATTAGTTAAGATTAGGATAAGGAGATAAAATAATATGAAAGGTGTCGGAATGTAGTTTTAATATGCATTTGTATTTTGGTTATATAGCAATAGTCTAGTGAGAGATCAAATGTCTGCCATACAGCGGTCTCGAGTTCAATAACACGCATCTCTGACTTTTCAAAGTCATTTGCGTATTAAATAGTTCATTATCACTCGCTTTAAAGGTGAAAGGAAATGAGGAAACCTGCATGGCTGCGAGTTCTTCATAATGATCTCGAAGATATGTGAAGTCTGCACTTGGCTATCGTGGTAGACTAGGGTCTAGCCCTTTTCCTACTGAGAAGAGGCCTTTGCCCAGCAGTGGGTCACTTTATTAGCAGGGCTGATATTATTATGTGTTAGGTATTGTTGTAAGTATATATTAAGGTCTATAACTATGAAATTGTCGTTCATGTCCTACATCTCATTTCGGGGTTCCTGTTTTAACTGCAATAGTTATTTTAAAAAATTGTTTTTATTTCGAGAAAATGTAATGTAAAGTAAGTAGTATGCCTTGGGAGAACCACGCTTTGGCACGAATGGGCCGGCTTGACCGGAGTGATACCACGGCCTCACAGAAAACCGGCGTGAAATAGTGCTTGCGTTGTGTTTCGTTGAGTGAGTGAGGTACCGAAGGCCTAACCTCCTCCCCCCTCTTCTGAGGTTGGGGAGAGGCAAATTTAAAAGGCTGGCAACACACTTGCGACTCCTCTGGTGTTGCGGGTGTATGGGCAGCGGTAATCGCTTACCATCAGGCGATCCGTCTGCTCTTTTTCCACCTATGCCATAAAAAGCTATATATATTATAAATAACATGTATTATTAATAATAAATATCAATAACCTAATATACAATTTGTATATAAATTTATATCGCTTAGTGCTTGCATTCGTTGTTTCAATTCGCCATAATTACATGATGGTTCATGTTTTAGCTATTTTAAGACAAACCAATGGACCTTAATACAATCAATGATACAAATAAAAAGAAAAAAGAATTTAAATTTTGATTAAATCTTCTCTGTCGGTTTCGCTCTTGGCAGAGCAGTCTTAGTCATTTTGAGGCATCCATAGCTCTTCGCGATCTTCACGATCTCCCGCCATCTCAATCTCTGTTGACAGACTGTTTAGCGTAGTCTGATATGCGGTTTCCTACTGCGGACTTCACTTGGTCAGTCCAGCGCGTAGGTGACCTGCCGCGAAATCTGGTTCCCTCCACTTTTCCTTGTACATAAATAGTTGATTAAATAGTTAGTACCTATGGAAACCACAACGTTACCGATTGTCTTTATGCAAAGCAAGTTCATATTGAAACCCCTATTATCATTTTATATTCTGAATATCTTATTGAGTAAGGTCGATCAATGGCCTATGAGTACGACCATGAAAACTAACTTTAATTAAAGTTTATATGCTCAATGCATGAATAGCTTAGTGGTATAAGTGGTCGCCGCGCCGAGTGTTGTGGGTTCGATTCCCACCCGGGACAAAAATTTGTGTGATCCATAAATGGTTGTTCCAAGTCTGGGTGTTTCAAATCTCCCGTGATACAGGAATTATGCCTAGTTTTTTTTAAAGAAAGATATTAAGTAAATACAAAAAAGTAAATAATATACCTATTGCCATTAAACGTGGCAATGCTGCCAGTCTTCTGGGCACGTTGCCAATTGATTGACGACGATGCGGAGGAATATTACGACGCTTTTTAATTTTGAAGTTTTATTTTTCTATTATATTATTATAATATATATAATATATATAAGTTATGTATCAATAACGTGCATAATAGAATAAACATTCCAAAAGATATTGGACTCATTTGTAGTTTCTTTCCTTCCTAATATTATAAATGTGTGTGCTTGATAATAAAATACAATAGACTTCGATGAAATTTGTCGCATTGATAGATCATATTTTGGATCTTTATGACCCCAGTAATGATGACCCCTTCGATTACACGCCGGCGCAGCCGCTGCCAGAAACGTCACGATAACTTTTTGGTAGTTGTGATCTTTGTAAAACAGTAAGCCTACCATCACACTTAAATTTCGAGGCTTCGGGTCGACTGTTCGTAAAACACATACATGCCGAAATTTGTCTTGAATTTAAGTACGTAACCTCTTGATTGTACTACACCATCATGACATAGACCAAACAATGGAGTCGTGTCTGATTCGGCCCGACAGGTACAAATCATTCCATTTCTTATATTGTTTACTTTATACATCCAGATTTCGTGCTGCCAATGATAAATGGTCTTACTTGAGATTCATTACGTACAATTAATTCCAATCAGACCATTCGTCTTGTGAAAAATTAAGTGCTGCAAAATTTTCACGACCATATTCTGCCCTTTATAATATTTATCTATTTTACAAGTTATAACTTTTTATAGAATATTGAGAGTTTAACGTTAGTCAAAGGATATAAAGTCTTAAAGTATGCTACACCTTACCAAACACGGTATACAGTGTGCCCGGTAATTAATGGATAACCTTGAAATGTCTTATAGTAGAACTGAAGGCCGTTCAGAAAAATAAAAAAATAATATATATATATATATATTAAAAAGTGCAAGCTATATTAGCATAGCATACTTTCGACTGTCTATCTATTAGCATAATTAGTGTTTAATAATAAAACGACAAAAAACCGATGGATTTCATTCATTTATGGTCGTAGTATACAAGAAAGTTATACATGGTAATTAAAAAAAACACATATCTCTGGTAGTAGTTAGGATACATTTTTTTTCATATTTTTTTCTTAACGTCCATCGGTTTCATTATAAGACATTTCCAGGTTATCCATTAATTACTGGAAACCCTGTATACTAGTTCTGTAGTTAAGATAACTTAAATAGATTTCTTGGAAGGACCTTGTAACCATACCCCTGCTATATAGTACCTAAATATATCTGACACAATTTGAAACTTGCCTCTGGCTCCTTCGGGGCTCTGTTATGTTCTTAGTTATATTTACACAGTCGCTGAATTATCGTTGGCAGTATACCTTGTTTAATTTGTCCGTGATAGCAACGTCCCTAGAGAGGATCCTTCCACTCATGCGTAGACGAATTTCGGTAATCCCAAAGCTAAAATCAACGTTTTTATTTATTTCTCTCATTTCTATGTAAGAGGTTATACGTCTAAGAATGTGTTTTGTCGTATTTGGACATGTAAAATAAAATAAATTGTTGGAATGGCAGACAATATTGTCTTACGTTTACCCTAATGGCAAACATTAAAATGAAACTACTTTATACGGGTTTATTTTAAAAAAAGGTATTATTACTTACTTTTGTAGCCATTAAACTATTATACTACTGAGCACGGACCTCTTCTCATTGTGAGAAGGATTAGGCCATAGTCCACCGCGCTGGTCCAGTGCGAGTTTGCAAACTATACATCTCTTCCAGTACATTATGTAGAATTCTCTGACATGTAGGTTTCGTCACGATGTTTTTCTTCACAGTTAAAGCAAGCAATACTAAACTATTGAATATGCACAACTTCGAAAAGCCAGAGTCGCGTACTTTGGGATCGAACTCGAGATCTCTGCATTGTAGTCCAACGATCACTAGGCTATCGCTGCAATAGTTATCTCTCATGCACAATCATATTTCGTTTGGACCCAGCTATCGGTTCGCTAAAAACATTTTTATAAGCAACCAATAAGCTATCGCTGCACTGAACATATAACAGAATAATTTCTAAGCCAGATTCCGCCATTTTTCCAAAGATTGCCAAGTTGAAAAACTTTGTGACGTATTATATTGTAAGTTCAACAAAACCTTGATTGATCGATTTTCTCTATGTTGATACAAAGTATTTTACCAAAGGGAGTTTTGTTCAAATCCGTGCGGTTAGATTTCTTCTTAAATTTTCGCGTTACACAAGGCGAATTTTTCCGACGGATCTTCTTTAAGCCGCCGTACTTTTTTGTTTAGATTGGAAAGCCTTGTCGTTTTTTCCCGATCTCACTGAAGGTTGCAATGTATCAATATTGAATGAATACATTTTGTTTTATGAATTTAGTTTAGGAACATAAATTGAGACTTATAAGCGTGACACTTGCTTTTAAACCAATCAATTTAGACGCCAATGATGGCTTTTCATCCTTGGTAGCGGCAGTAGCAATGAATATAATATATAGCACTTGCGATAGAGAGGTCGCGGGTTCAAATCCTAGCTATAGTAAAGACCTACTTATAGAATTTTGTTTATGGGGGTTTATCTTAACGAAGAGTGTCACAATCTGCGCAGCAAATATTATAGTGCACAAGTGCTCTCTATTCCCTCACTTTTATAGTTCGCAATGGCTATCCGACAGGAGAGAGATGCTAAGAACGAACGTGGTTTCCGACTACGCTCCTATTAAGCTCTCAATTTTTCCATATCAAAATATAAACCAAAAATGTCGCTCACTTTGCAACCACTTTTGATGCGACTCTCTGACACGTGTTCTTTTGAATGCTATTTGCTAATGTGTATAAAATTACGTGCGAAATTAAACTACCCTATCCTTCTCTCTCTCTGTCTCTCGTAGTGTCTAAAGTTAAAGCTGTATGACCAGTAAAGCTGTCGCAAATTTAAAACTGTTGCACATGTCTCGTCTCTGCAATACTCTGACAGTTTACTCCATTATAAAAGTTTGCGAAATAAGTTTACAGCTACACGAGTCACTTTCGTAGCGATATGTTATTATTTTATTAGAAGAATATGGTGTTATGTAACATAGTTTGACTAATATTATAAAGCCGAAGGGTTTGTTTGTTTGTTTGGTTGAACGCGCTAATCTCAGGAACTACTGGTTCGAATTGAAAAATATTTTAGTTTTGGATAGCACATTTATCGAGGAAAGCTATAGGTTATATAATATCACGCTACGACCAATAGGATCAATAAAAAATGTTGCAGAAAGAGGGAAAATTTTCTTATGTGAAGCAGACAAAGTTGCACGGGTCAGCTAGTATAACATATTTTGACAAGTTTAAAAACTATGCACCATTTATGTACATGTTTATACCATTAATGTACATGTTTGCACCATTTATGTACATGTTTGCACCATTTATGTACATGTTTGCGCCATTTATGTACATGTTTGTACCATTATATCAGATATTACTTCTGTGATCGTTATATCAAATCTATATTGATAATTTTTTAAGTGGCAGGTGTGCCATTGGCAATAACTTTAGTATGGTATAATCAACGACATAAGTAGCTAAAAAATTATTTATACAACTAATAATGTATCATTACAGGTCCTTAACCTTTTGCGATAGTATAGTAACATAACTAAAAACTAACTTTTAAAACAGTTATACATAACAAATATAATAAAACTTTTTTTTCATATACTTCAATGCCGTGGCAAACATGCATACGGCCCACCTGATGATAAGTGGTTACCGTTGCCTATGGACGCCTGCAACACCAGAGGCATCACTTGTGCGTTGCCGACCCCTTAGGAAAAAAAGGAAGTGGGAAGGAGAAGGAGCGGGAAGGGGGGCAGAGGGTGATTGGGCCGCCGGCAATAACTTAATATCCAGTACGTAGCCTCTGTGAATTCGCTCTATGAACATGAAAATAGATCGATACGATCTGATACTGTATTGAGCGCACGAGGGTTATGTATTCTTCTATCATTTAAAGTAACCATTCTTCTCATGGCATATTCTCAGAGTGCCGGAGACTTACTTGCCAGGTTTAATTTCCATTTGGCTAATGGCAGCAATGGCCAAATAATACTAGTGGCATTTCAGGCAATTCAGATGTATAGATAACCGCTCTAACTATCAGCCATTCTGTATACTTACTGGCTACCCGTTTTTCTATAAGAAAATAAGTGCAAGGTTATCGTGTATAAACGCACAAACAGACAAAACATGATTACGTTTATAGAATTAAATTTCGACCAAATGTGTAAACATCGGTTGAGGTAGCGGGCGAACACTCTCTAGATATAATAAATACTAATCATGATAAATATTATGAAATATCATTATCGTTGTCATTAATAAGAAATAAATACTAACAATAAAATTTCAGCTTATTTTCACGTATTTTTCTAATGGACATTATTAATTGTTGCTCGTTTAATGTTCAAGGATATATTCAAAAATATACGATAATAATTTTTAAAATATATTGTTTTTTTTTGTGTATTATTTGAGTAATAAAGAAAACTTACTACAAGTAATAATTTAATACGTATCTATTGTAATCAATTTTGCATAATATTACTGAAATAATACCTATATAAAAATACAATATATTTAAAATATATTAAAGAAAATTAAAGCTTAAATAATGCACAAAATATACCTTATATATAATTTTATATATTACTTTAAAAATTAATTTAAAAAGCTGAATAACTAAAGAAAAACAAACGAAATAAATGCAGATGCCTGATTCTTAAAATTTACATGTTGCCGAACATGTGGGGTGACATATCGGCCATCATGTTGGCAGTCCTAACCTGCCGTCTATCGGGCAAAGTTATGCATGTACTCTTCGGAGGTTAAGTCATCAATCTTCAAGTTGCCTGTTTGTTTAGAGAACTTGGTAGGCTTTTTTTCTTCCCTCCAAAACTTTCAATACTTTCCTCCGGATCGGACAAGTGTTGAATAACGATTATTGGTTTATGCTCGTCTAAAAATTTTCCCTCCCTTTCCTTCGCAGGTGTTTGTTCGTTTCTCTCTGTATATATAATATTTGTTTTTTCCACGGCCCATTACTCGATTAAGTTCTAAGAAAATCACTTTGACAAAATTGTGAGTTATAAATGTTATAACCAAACTTTATACGACCCAAATCTTGGGACTTCGTACTATTTAAGTGGTGTATATATATATATAGAATATAATAATTAATGCTGGGTCTCTAATCAGTGTGAAAAGGGTTTGGCCATTCTGCAGCACACTGGCCCAGTACGAGGTGGTATACTTCGCATACTGTCGAAGACATTATAGAGAACTCTCAGACATACAGGATATCTCATGATGTTTTCCTTCACTGTTAAATTTATTATTCTACATACTTCAATGCAAGAAATAGCTAGACATAATTTATAACTTTTACACTTGAAATATATATTACATAGGTTTATATATCAAGGTTCATTAATTTCAAAAGTTAATCTAAGATACTTTCAAAGTAAATGTAATATTATATTTACCTATCGCCATGTTCAGATCAGAAATATAATAAAATTCTTTATTTGTCAGATATTTTTTATTTTGTCTTCACAGTCTTTGTTGGTTTTTATTATATTATCAAACATAGTTGTCTCTGGTTTCGTTAAAATTTGTACTTTCTCGTTATCTTCTTTGATTTGCGAACTTCTGCAACAGAAAAACATAATTTTTAAATATATTCACTTAGTCACGACTATTTCAAATAAAATATATATATATAGTCAAATATCTTTATTTCCATAAAAAAATGTAAACACGTCAATTAACTAATAAATAAATAAAAGGAGGTAAAATTTGGATTAAAAAGCTTTTAGATAGTACGTTATAAATATTAAATACCATTTCTACAATATAGAAAATATTCATTGAAATTAAACTACTATATACGGATTTTATCGCGTTGTTTATTTACACGTCGCCATGCCACGCAGCCATGGTCACGGGGAGACCCCCCGTGACCATGGCTGCTGAAAAGCACCCGAAACGTCGGGGAAAGTGTAAACCAAAAATAAATAGATTTAATAGTTTAAATAATTTTATTAGCTTATAAATTAGTCAAATAAAATCAATAGTAGTAGTAGAGTAATATTTTCAAAATTTTGTAATACAGTGATAAATAAACAACGCGATAAAATCCGTATATAGTAGTTTAATTTCAATGAATAACATTCGCGTAAACAGAAGACAATATTATAGAAAATATTGGTAGTTTTCAGTGCACCGAGGGTTGTGAAATTGAAAATCAATTAAGTGAAAATATTTTCTGATACACAAATAGTTGTTAGGACTCTTGTTGAGATCGTAATTATTATTTTCTTCCAAAAATCAATACTAACAATTTTGATTTACGAATTACGAGTACCTATGTTCTTGTTAATCCCTACAGCTAGAACGCTTGTGTTAGGATTAGGTCCATGTCGGTATAGCAATAGGTGAGATTCCCACGACCTCTCGTTCACAAATACAATGTCTTATCAATTGTGTTACTGTCGCTTTAACTTAATGTTTGTAACGTTGCCCGTGATATACTAATTATTTATAGGGAGTTTATTTTTAGAAAAGAAATTTAAGAATTAAGCGTATGGCTGATCTGTTAGCTTATTTAATATGATTGCAATTACTTAGTTTAGAATCTGGATATGAATTAGTCTCACCATGGACATGGCTAATGAAAAGCAACCCAAACATCAGGGAAAGTGTTAAATTAAATCTTAATAATTTCTGTAATTTAAGTAGAAATAACTAGTTTGTAGTTTCAAAATTATGTAATAATAGTGTTTTATAGAAAGTAAACTACTCGATAAAATCCAGATAAAGTTTTTTAATTTAATGTATAACATTCGCATAAACATAAAAAAATATTATGGATTACTTACTAAGAAACTTTCTATGTCCTATATATGTAATTTTTACGTACATCCATGTGTTAATCATAGAAGCCTGAATCATCCACACATACCATTCCTGATTTTTGCATTTACCCCGTTTTAATAGCTACGTAACGTAATTACACTTACCTTGAAGTTACCAGATTCACTAAGTTATTAAGAGGTGCTTCCACGAAGAACCATAGTAGAACGGAAACCAACAGAGATAAGCACACTACTCCAATGGCGAATGTGATCTAAAATAACATATTATAATCAGATAAACTTTTAGCAGTTAAGGAAATGGTATTCGTGATATCAAGATCATTTCCTTTATTTAACATACAGCTTATTGCATTGGGACACTATGGCGTTCGTGTGATTATGTTTGCATACAAACATAGTCTCACGTCAAATCTCTGAAGAGGTGTGCGTTCACAGTGAGTAATGCGCTTGTATAGACCCAAATCAACGGTTTGTACAACATAAGATACTATTATAAGTATTATTGATGATGATGATGATTATTATTAAGATTTTATTACCTCAGATACAAATCCGATTTCTTGTATATATCTCCTCGAAAATGCATTTTGTTGGAGAAACAGTGAATGAGTTAAATATATTCCATATGTAAGACGACTAAGCACTGTAAAGCAATGGAAATCTGACATCCTTTTTAAGTAAGCTGAAATGTACACAATCAGAATATGAGTAACACATTTAATTCCGTACGACCGTATACAATTTCTATTGCGCCTGCTGTTAATAGATGTGACTATGCGTATCAGTTTGCTTGTCTTTAAACATGAGGATGTTATAAATACGAAAAATATTATACCTTTTTATTTCAAGAGATATTTTTTGTGTTTATTACGTCCAAATGTCGTCAATTTATCAGAATTACATGTCACCAGCTATGTAATAGCAAGAAAACTTACTATTTTAACAAATAATTTCTTGAGAAAACCAAGTAACACTTGCTTATCATGCAAATGCGCGAATACAAACTTCAACGATTAATAATGATTAATTAATCGTTGAAGGGGTTATAATATGTTTAAATTCTAATGTTCAAGTTATCTTGACCATTAGAATTTAAACATATAAATGAAATAATATGTATGTGTGATAATTTTTACATCTGCTACTCAGTATCGTCTGAATTGCGGATTGTTAAATGGATTTTACAGCAATTTTTTAAAGTATAAGCTTGATTAGGAAACTCATGCATAACTATATATCTGACAGTTCGTGAACGATCAATTTTCTACTATCTATGCGTACTGTTGAAGTTAGACAAATCAAATATGAACTGGTGATCTCATTGCTGGGAACAAAAGTTTCTAAGAGCTTCAGCACCAATAAATGCAATACACAATTTGAACCAAATAGGCAAGTAGCCAAACACATACTTACACAGACTTCCATACTCAACGATGCCGAGTGATATACAAGTTCCTAAACCAAAAAATAAATTTTGGAAAGGCAAAAATATTGATGTGGCCAGAAGATCATTGTTCATATATGTGACTGCTGTCAATGTTCTAAATATAGCTATACCACCTGCTATGAAGACGAAAACTGACGGAACCTGAAAAGTGAAAATATCGATGTGAGAAATTATATTGAATCGGCGTTTTAAAAGAGTGGCTGTAGGTTCCTTGCAAGTCTTATAGGTTCCCTTTGTCTGAATCTAGCAACTAAATATAGCAACTTAGTAAACTTATTAGCCAATAGATTTTGACGTTGATAATCGCCTAAATATATAAATGATTTCTGAATTTGGGTTTGGAAATTCTTTGGGTGAAGACTTATCTTAAGAATATCCTAGACTGAAGCCGTGCTATAGTTAACTATTTAATAGGTTTTACATTGTATACAATCATCGCGCTAAGATGAGGTAAGAATAAGCAATCGCAGTTTCACTTGCTTCTTTGGACTATCGACAGTGATGGAATAGTAAAACGGCATTCTCAATATATTTCTAGCAAATATTTATATCTTAAGGTCTTCCAAAAATGTTTACCTTACCAGAGATATAGATTCCCTATATTTCTTAGGCTTATAGACTGCCATGATGTAGCCCGTGGCCATTCCCAGTAGATACGGCACAGCCCTGTGGTAAAACTTAATGTGTGTCTCCAAGTAAAACTCGTTTTTTCTGAAGTCTGTGAACTGCCTGAAACGTAATTATAGCTATAGTCAAAGGATTCCACGCAAAGAAAATCTTTTACAGTCAGTATTCTCTAAGTGATATAGTCAATATATCTGTCTAAATACATTTGGAAATATTAATTTTACATTGCAACGCAGCGCCACAGGTCCAATAGTGAGGCTAACTAACTAACGGTGAAAGAAAATATCGTAAGAAAACCTGCATGTCTGAGAGTTCTATGTAATGATCTCGAGGTCGTGCCCAGCAGTAGGACAGTTTTTATACGGAGCTGATAATATTATTATTTCAGCACTAGATGTGCCCGCGGTTTCACCCGAATTTATGATAACTGCGCCGCTCCCGTGGGTCGTCGCGTGATGTTATATAGCCTATTAGCCTTCCCCGATAAATGGGCTATCCAACACTAAACTAATTTTTCAATTCGGACCAGTAGTGCCTGAGATTAGCGCGTTCGACCAAACAAACAAACTCTTCAGCTTTATAGTATTAGTATAGATGAGGTGGAATATTACAGTAACGTTAAAAACCAAATAACTTACTGTATATCATCAAATAAAAGTATCCCTGGTAGCTTCAACAAATAAGTAGCAAATGCAGGAATCAACATAGCCAACAGAGATACTAAAATTGTCGCCATCTTGCCAAGCCTGTAGTCTTTTTGCCATAACACAAAGATAATTGTGCCCATGATAGCTAATTGGTAATCACAAGGAATATGCCAGGCTATTATTTGAGTCTGCAATATAAAAGATATTTCTGAGAGAGAAAATTTGTTTAGGCTAATAAACTATTTAGACAAATTAAAAAAAAGCTTCTTTAAATATTTTTATTAGTCTCTCCATGACTATGACTTCTTAAAAGCAATAAAAACCTCGAAAAAGCAGCAAATCTGAATAATTTAAAATAGTACTAGTTTAATAGTATCAAAATTGTGTAACATAACTTTTTTAATTTCAATTTCACTTAGAAACGTTTGCGTAAACGTAAAACAATACTTACAATGTTCTCGCTGTTAATAAAATTATTGAGCATCAGTACACTCCACAGCCAGCTGTCAGAGGCTGCCTTTTGTTCTCTCCCTGCTAACTTGTGCCACAGAGGCCCGTCCCCTGTATGTATTGATACTGCAGCTACGTAGAATGTTACTACCGCGAATGAACCTATAAGTCTAGAAAAAAATATTATATTATTTTAGTTTTATTATGAGCAGCCTCTTCCTACAAGCAGTCTTAAAAATAATAATTAATATCACACTGGATATTGTTTATGACTTAAGCCTCTCTTTCTGTTTGAAGTTAGTTGATTATTATTATATATTATATTATTATATATTCGGTGAAAATCTTTTTTTAAGATCCCTTTTATAAATCAAATGTTTGGCCACCTGTATTATAAAACGTATACCTACAAAAAATCATAAAATATACTGTTTGGATTTAATACAATTATTTTCATAAGTTAAAGTATAATATCAGAATATAAATATATAGGTTTATAGTATTGATTACCTGAAATATCGGCTAGCTAATGAAACGAGCGGGTGTTTCTTTGATGTCATCAACCCTCTCATCAGAAGTATACCTGCTACGACGAAAAAAACGTCAATTCCTAAACCTAAATTTTTGAGGAAATTTTTCACATGGATATCTCCATCTCTCACTGAAAATATCTGAAAATTATTGAAACGTTCTCGGTTATAAATATGAAAGATTGCGAAGAAGTGTTGATGTTTGTTACGCAATCACACGTAAACTGTTGAATAGATTTAAATAAAACTTATCACACGGACGGATCATATCTTCAAAATATTATTTCTTTTTAACTTGTTATAAGTTTCTGAGTCTTGCAGGCAAAGCTTTTAGCTAAACCTAGTGAAATAAAATAATAGATGCACATGAGATACAATTTATCTATGTGCATGGTTAATGCAATTACTAATTATCATATCGTATTAGCCTTCTTCTCTAAAGACCAACATGATTAAATTCGTATTAAACTTCAACACAAACAATTTGCCGAATCCGTTCTAAATCAGATTCACTCGTGCCATCAAATTTTAATCAGTAGTGTGTATAACATTAATACACTCTGGTATGACAAAAGCTAAGTTCCCTTTGTGTTACATTTAAGCTAGGCCTTTGATACGGTGGCATCAACCGTACTCTCGTAACCTATCTCGAACAATGATTGATTAGTTTTGTTGTTACCTGTGTTAACAGGAATTATACCTAGACAATACTTAAAACTCATTTCGCTTAGTAAATAATTACATGACCCAATTTTAGTAACGAGTCAGATAAATCTGCTTTTGGTGTACCTCAGGGTAATGTTCTGTCACCTGTTTTATACTTTTATTTAGTTATTGAGATTAGTCTTCGCTATTGTATAGTAGTTTTTTTTTTAAGAATAATGAACGATGGGATTGACGTTGTCATTATTTTGTACAAAAATCCCGTATAATAAATCAAGTAAAAAAAATATTATACTATTATTGTCTGTTGGTAAATGGTTACTTAATTCATGATAGCTTTGAATACGAGTATCAATGCGTGTTGCTGATCCCAATATAAGGATTTAAATATAAGATTAAAGTAAAGAAATGAGAGAGGTAAGTGTGCAAGGCTATCTCACCAAATGCCTTAACATCGTTACACCCCAATAAAAGAGTGCTGCTTTCACGAGCGAGCCGGCTGATTCGTATCGTCACAGGCCATTAGCAACGGTGAGCTTCCCCACTCGTAAAAACTTATTCAAATGATTCAGATCCTACACTGAGTTTCAAGTCTGAACAAAGGTATACATCGAGTGATAATTGAACTTTATTACGATCTTCAAATAGTATTGATATATTATAGTTAATATAGACAACTCCAGCACTAGAAATATATCATGTGTCGTAGAGACTTTACAAACATTCTAACAACGATCACCCAGACTATATATTATGTGAATCACACACTGTTTTGTTCTGTAAGGGGATCGAACCCATAACACTCGACGCAATGGCACTAAGGGGACAACCACTTAAGCCTTAAGATATCAGTGCCGACGACGAAGTCTAAAACGTACAAAATTCTTTTAAATTCGGTACTTACTCTATCAAAGTATAAGACATTTCCGATTGGTCCGTTTATCCTGAAGTAAAAAGCGTGTATGAGGCTTGAAAGAACGGCTAGAACTACTTTTATGAAATTTAATGTTGTTATATCATCACTAGTCGACTTCTTTATCAAGGATAGCCAGTTCCGTCTCAAACAAAAACAATCAGCTACATGCGTGGCTGCAATAAAAAATATAATTAAACAAACAAACATATTATGTTAGTTGTACGAGTCTGTGTTTACGAAATTAGAATTAGCAATTAACGTTTGTCGTAAACAATATCGGATCATTCGAATATTTGTTAATCGAATTATTCGGAACATTGATAATAATTTGTGCTCAGTAGTATGGTTTGATAATCTGAATGGTGAAGAATGAAAAAAAAAATTAAAAGGTAGACTATAAGAATTAGAGCATGGCTTGGTTCGCGACTAGAATCATGCAGTACAGCGTCTGGGTGCAGAAATATTAGTAAATCCTATATGGTTATCGTATATAATCAGTACAAATTGAATTGTAACCAGTAACAACGAATTGATTCGAAATCGTCGCGTTGAAAATTAAGAAAAAAAGAATTTGGTAATCTTTTATTTAATCTGCGATAAAATACACGTCACACACAATAACAGATAATAAGAATGTACTTTTTACGAATAAAATTATAATGCAAATTCATGGCAGATATATTATCAAAATTTAAATAAGTTATATCTCTGTGTATTGTAATTATTTTAAATTATTTAATGGTACTTTTATAAATATACCAGCTTTTGCCGCGGCTTCGCTTACATAAAAGTAGGTAAGGTTATGTTAGTAACAGATATTTTATTTTAAATAATATTAAGCCTATGTTTCGCGGCGATAATATAGCTTTCTAACGTAGAAAGAATTTTTAAAAAAGGCTGTAGTTTTTGAGGTAAATCCTTACAAATTAACAAAAAATCAATACTTTCACGTTCATGCCTATAAGAATAGTAAAATAAATTGTATAAATAAACTCACTTGTAAAATTCGGCCTTGCAAAGTGTAAGTATGTAGTACACAAAACAGCAATATTAACCAAAGCCAAAATAAATATGCTGAAAATAGAAACAACTTAACAATAATTATTATTATATATTTAAATGTCACACATCTTTATAATTTAAAAATGCAAATTCAGTAATGCTCATAGCATAAAGGAAATTATGTTTATTATATTGTTCTGTCAATTAATTCAAATTTAAATATTAATTATTCATGTATTATTCAATAATTATGCCTAAACTGTTATAAATTACCAATGTGTTTCTATTTGAATATTTACAATTGGCTACACATGAACTCACAGTATTTTGTTTATTAATGAAATTCCTAATATAAATTCGTTTTGCGTAACTCTTCCCAAAAAGCAGCTATATTGATTTAAGTAGCAATTATTATAACTAGACAATCGTCCACGTTTTCAACCACGTTTATGATTACTTCATTCCAATGATTCGTATCCTGATGTTAGCTAGCCGAAGGTTGTACCTTCCTCAATTGGGCTATCGAAGGCAATAAATAATTTTCAAATCCAACTGGTAGTTCCACATATTAGCGCGTTCAAATAAAATCAAACAAATTTTTATTTTTATGATATTAGTAATAGATTTTCTTACACAAAAGCATATAATCCCGTACTGTATTCTGTCTTCGCGCCTGCTACTTGGCAGTTTTCTATTTCTATGCTCGGTTCGGCAGCCATCAGAGGGTTTACCATATAGATGATCTTCAGGATCTTGGCTGCAGACCCTGGCTTGCAAACAGCTGGTAGACACACTCCCCAAGTTATCTGGGATAGGTCTCTATTCATATCGGTTGTAGTCTGTAATGTTATGACAGGTATTTTTAATTTGTAATCCTAATCTTACTAGTATTTACAAAAACTTCGTCTCCTGCTTTAATCAAGAGAGAAATTGACTTCATTTTCAATTATACTTATAATAAAAAAAATTAATTATAAGTATAATTAGCTTAAAATTAGTAAAGTTTAATAGTATAGTATAGTAGTGTAACAGTTTCTAAATTATGTAATAGAGTGTTAAATAAACAACGCGATAAAATCCGTATATAGTAGTTTAATTTCAACATTCGCGTAAACACAAGACAATAATATTGTGATAAACATTTTTAGACTATAGCAATTAATATTATATTAAGAACCATTGCGAGTTCCTGTAAACTTTCCCGGAACTTCACTAGTGCCACAGTTTAGTACTCGTATGGTCAGTACTTCTATGGTCACCACTGCTGAACTTAGTAAAACAGGTGTTACAGTAGTAGAAAATTATTATTTGGTTTGCCTGTGAAGAAACTCTCGATTTTAGTTTGTAACCTGAAGACGGAAATTGGTTAGTCTCCTATTAATATAAAACTTAGCTAGCTGGCAAAATGCCTACACTTTCGGGAATGATGGAGCATGGGATGGAGTGAGACGGTGTATGTACTTCTTGATTTATTTAGAAGACATGCCAGCGATAATTAAAATATAAATAGCCTAAGCTAGATGTGCCCGTGGTTTCACCCGTGTTTATGTTTACTGCGCTGCCCCCGTGGGATGTAGCGTAATGTTATATAGCCTATAGCCTTCCTCGATAAATGAGCTATCCAACACTAAAAGATTTTTTCAATTCGGACCAGTAGTTCCTGAGATTAGCGCGTTCAACTAAACAAACAAACTTTTCAGCTTTATACAATTAGTATAATTTATATATATACAAGTTTTAATACTTCAATTCTTGGTAAAGAAAGGCAGCTCAAGTGTTGCTTAAACTATTTCAATTTAGATTTCTTCAAGTTCAGATCGCACACAGTAGACTTACCCCAAGAAAAGCTTCAGTATCGCCCATCACATTTCTGTCCTCCCATTTATGTTTGCTACTCGTTAACTTGACATCAGCTAAACAGTACTGCGTAATGACGTCAGCGGCTTTGGTGGGAGCTTGCAGACATTGATCGTAGTGCCCCAGACTATATGATGTCCCATAGAAAGAACCCGCTGGGTGCTGCATGGAGTTCCAAACTGGAAAATATTAGAGCTTTTTTGAGGGTCAACCTCTCTGTGATGAGTTGAGAATAAATTCATAACAGAAAGATTCACATTAAAAAAAATTTTGACTCTTTTAAGCTACTCAACTAAAATCTCTCAAGTCCTTGATCAATGATTAACCTTAAATCAATGGCTCGCGCTTAAACATTATTCAAATGAAATTCGACGCTGAGTAATGTTTATAGCTGATTTTATTTAGTCACTAGTTAATACTATATTTTTAATTTGGGAATAGTTTATAAGTAAGGCTGACATTAACACAATATTTTAAATATTATTTTATCAGAATAGATAAGCTCAGTGTTGCCAATAGAGTAGTTGCCTGCGTTTGTTTTTGTAATTTATTTTGCTGGAATTCCTCCTAACTTTCATTTATCTAAAAAGAGTGTTATCATAAAATCATTGTTCAGAGTCTGAGCGTTGCTTGTGTCCGCCGTTTGATGTTTGTGAAGTCCTCCATGACACATAAATTATATCTAGTTAGGATGACGTCTTTTTAAAAGGAGAAAAAATTTAACTATTTTGCCAGCGACTTTTGATCTTTCGATAGATATGGCTCGTCCGTTGCTACTGCACGGATGACGTAGTAATTTAAGTGGTCGCTTCGCCAATGCTACTGTGCTGAGTATTGTGGGTTCGAATCCCACACGGGACAAAAATTTGTGTGATTCACAAATGGTTGTTTCGAGTCTGGATGTTCTTTGCGTCCGTTGTTTGTATGTTTGTAAAGTCCCTCGCGATACAGGAAATATACTTAGTGAGGATGTTTGTGACCTTCTCCTCCTCATCTCCTGTCCTCATCTTTCGACAAATATGGCTGGTCCATTACTACTTTTGCTTGCTTTAATTTAGGTGCATGTCCGAAAAATTGTTGTCTTTACCGGCTTAACTTATTCCAAAGGTTGATTTTAATTTTGGTACTTTAAACTGGTTATTTTAATGCAAAATAACCTTGTCGATTTCCTTTATTTATTAATTACTGTAAATGATGTTACTTATACCGGTTTAACTAAATTCCAAAATAGTGTTATGCAATGCATGATTAATGTCTTGTCCTTCTGATAAATAATAATAATTGGTCCATCAATTTTATATATAGTTGTTTCAAGAAATGATGTTTTATATTTATATGATACTACTTTGAGACCGCTGGTCCGCTCGAGTATAGTTCCTTTTTTCTAGATGAACTATGGCCTTTTACAGACCAAGATATACCTTCAGTAGGACCTTTCGTATAGAAAAAGTGACATTTCGCATAAACATCTTTAAGGGGACTAACCTTGATAGAGTTAATGCGATTTCGATTCGATTGCCAATTTCATAATAATTGATTGAGTAGTTAAGGTGTTAAAGTGTAACAAACAAACCGACATTCGCATTTATAATATTAACTAAAATTTTACAATTTAATATAAACAAATTAACTCACTTTCCCAATTAAAATATTGGTTAGGATTTAGAGGTTCAACGGAAAATTCGAAGAAGACCTAATCTTGCAAAGTGTTATAATTATTTTCCGTCAAGAGATTCTCAGCTTTTAATTAATGTCCTCCAGACTGAATTTCGGTCACGACGGCCAATCTTAACGGAGACTGACAATCTACGCAGGAGATATTTTAGTGCACAAGTGCGTGCGCAAACACAAGTGCACTCTCTGTTCTCTAACTCTCATGATCCGATGGGACGGTAATCCGACACGACTGGAGAGAGATCAGGCGCAGGATCAACGGCTTTACGTGCTTTCCGAGGCACGGGGGTGTCTAACTCAGCTTTTACGTAGGATTCAAGACCATAGCTGGCAACATTTCCAATAAAACTTATTTACGCCTTCAGGGATGTAGCCGCTAGACTGCGTATAAGAAAATAACCAGTACTAACTCCACATAGCCCAAACTGTGTAGTTCTTCGCGTTGTTCAGTGTGAACAGTGTCTGTTCGAGACAAGGCTGTTCTTTTTGACTCCATCGCTGGTCACGTAATCCTTCTAGCACCAAATCTATTTCTGTCGTCCGATGCTGATCTTCTTTAGCTGTTACTGTGTCTGGAAAATAATAACATTTCGTTTGTAGTTTTACGTTGAGATGAACAGAGAAGTTCGCAAATTAAAATTGGATTGTCTTTATTTATCTTGGTATTTATTTTTATCAGATTTATAGCTAATTAGCTTTTGCATGCGTCTTCGCTTGCGTAAAAGTAGGTTAGCTTCTTATGATAGTAACAGTGACTACTTAAATTGCCTATGTTACTCGGTGATAATATAGTTTTCTAGTGGTGAAAGAATACAAAATCGGTTGAGTATTTTTTGAGTTAAATCCTTACAAACAAACAAATAAAAATAAAATCTTCCCTCTTTTTAATATTAGTATCGATTGCACCCAGGGCAAAGGTTTGCACTTTTGTTTGCGGTCATTATAAGATGCCAGTTTCGATTCCCGTTCAGAGCGCATAGGACTTTTGTTAAAACACTTTCAGCACACACAATTCGCATGACCAGGGAATCGAATCCGAGCAGCAGCAATCGCATTCTTAACTATTGCGCCACCGACGTATGTAACACAGCCTCCGTCACAACCACTGAGCAAGCAGTCAAATATAATTATCATAATAACTTACATATAATTATAAATACAACACAAAACACTTGCATTTTTTAATTACAACACAGTTTCTAAATTTAATTTTTCCTGACACAAGTAATCTTTGTGACGGAATTCAACCGACTGTTTACCGCCTTAAATGTAGAAATGATTGCTTATAACTACATAAGGTCAAGCTATAATAATTATGAAGGCGAAGACCGGTATTTTTTTGTTTCACCAGACGGTAAGTTAGAAGGCTATAGATAATAGATTCTACACGTGTGTACTTAATAATAATAAAACTCTCGAAGGGCCTCTACACATTGGACCCAAGACCCGTGTAAGCCAAAGGGCCGCGTACTTATTTTTTAAAAACCTGTAATTTACCTAGAAATATAACAAAATTGAAATTGGTTGATGTCTAAACATACTAACTTTGACTTGGATGGAGGCAGTTCTCGGCTTCCGTTAAGTCAATCGGAAGGTGTGGTGTTGCCAGTGAGCAGAAATTAATTTATAGTGTATTTGTTTTATTTTCTAGTTTTATTATTGTTCTGTTCTTTGGTTCTGTTTTATATTGTATCTTTTTAATTTTTTATTTATTTCTCTATGTTTTGGGTGTGATAATTAATTTTTATATAATATATTTATAAATAATTTTTCTTTCTTTCTTCTTTTAATTAATTTTTAATTTTTTTCTGTCTATATGTTTGCACACAGAAACTACATCACGAAATTGAATGCGGTTTTCTTGTCACAGCTGCTGTCAAAAACCGTAATTAGCGGTTTCTATGGTTTCCGTTGACATGACCATAGAATATGTGGTCTAGGGACCTTACTATCCAAGAACACATCTAGCGGTGACTTTAATCGCGATATTTCAAACTCTTCGTGACTTGGGCATCAAACCCTAACGATTGCCCTAAAGAGCAATACTACAGGAACAACAACCATTCTTCAACGTCGTATTTTGCGTGCCCTTACAATATTATTTTCTATTCTAACCTCATCAAATTCCCTCACTTATTTAACCTGTCTTTTCCAATACCTATGTTCCAATCATAACAGAAATCTTCGTTCTTCCAATAACCTCCTCTTACTTTGTCCCTCCCATACATTTGGTTACCTACATTCTTCCTTCTTCGTCCAGTCCGAATTACTTTGGAATGCGCTCCCTCATGAAGTCAGGATGTCCACAAACCGTTGTACTTTCAAGTAAATATGTTACGTATGTATGTATATATATAGGTATGTATGTATGTAGGCGTCTATATATTTATATGCATATATTTTATTTAAATTATATGATATATTTAGGTGTGTATATTATTATGTTTCTCTTATCACAGGTACTTTCTAACATATTATATTAGAAAATACCTGGCCCTTTGGGAGGCTTACACGGAGACATGGGTCCAACGTGAAGAGGCCCTTCGAGAGTTTTAATCAAAGGTGTGATGGAACACCTACAGCGGCACTAGCCGCAGCAGGCGTAGGACTATTGCTACGTATGGATTCTAATATATGGGCTATAGATATGGGTGTTTGGTGGACCGGTATATTGCTAACTATGGATGAAAAACGGCGTCTGCCCTGAATACTCTAATAGTATCAATGCAATGGGCAGACGGTGACTCGCCAACTCACTAGATGGGCCCACTGATAAGCCACTATAGGCATACAAGCCAGCAGCAGAGGGCAACACCGGTGCAAGTGGCTAGGAGTGTCGAGCGGTGCGGCGCCGGTTTCACCATCACGGGTCTCGTGACAACGGAGACCCAGAGCGGGTTTCTCCGTAGTTATGCCCTTGAAAATGACACTTCCACCCCCAAGCATATAGCTCTAGCGGCCTCCCTCTGGCCGGCCGACCAAGGCAAGCCAGAGTTGAGAGTCCTGCGGGCGCTCTTGAAGTTCCACCCCGGCCAACCAGTAACGGCAAGCCGGGAACGAGGCCCTAACCAACTCTCTGAGGCATCCAGGACCGCAGTGTCGCCACTCACATTCAGCCCGCCACAAGCTGCCCTGCGGTTTGTGCGCTTTAATTTAACCTGGTGATACATTTTTTGTTTATATCACAAGGCGAAGGTGATACATTTAAAGCTTAGTATACAGTATGTATATTATTATTATTATTATTATTATTATTATATATTTTGTTAATATCATTACTTCTGTGTTATTCTTTAGTTTATCTACATGTATATTTATAATGCTATTGTATGCGTATGCGCCTACTTCTTTTATCTCTGCGTCATCCTACGGTTGACTGATAGAGAATGCCTTTGGCATTAAGTCCGCCAAAGTATTGTTTTGTGCATGAAGTTTTTAAATAAATAAAAGCAAAGTTTTACAATCGACCTTCACATTGACAATGAATCATTAATCCTTGTCAGAAGGGAGCGAGGCAGAAATACAAACATTGACTTACAAACTACTTCCCAACTCGGTATTAAAACAAACAATACAGTTTCTCCAAGTTTAATAGACGAAAATAGTTGTGAGTTTTAATAAACGTCAGGTTGGCCGGTGCTTATATTATATTAGATCCGCATAGTTAGACTAATGTTGTCAATATCAGCACCAGGTCCGAGGAGGATACAGGCGCGCGCGGGAACACACACGCCGCCTGCGTGCGTGTTCCCACGCGCGCCTCTGTGTTCTGTGTCCGTCCCCCCTCAGGGGGGCCAGTAAGAATTAAAGAATCGGTGACCAACGGGTAGATCTTTTCGGGTAGAGGCCTGCCGTTTCATGCGGCGGACTGAAACCTCGGCGGCGTCGCGATTGCATGTGAAAGTGATTCGCGCGGCTTGCTGATTACCGTTTTGTCGAAGAACACCATGGTAGGTTTAGTCGGTATTACCGGGCTGTCTTTTAGTAGTTAGTCACCATCTTTTTTGCCCCGTTGAGTCCTACATGAACCACGTAAAATAAAAAGTTGTGAATGGTAATTGGCCTAAGAAAATGAGTCTGTGCAGACTTAAATGCACGACTGCTGTTTGATGCTGAGGTGGTCGTCCTGCGTCGATATCTGTTCAGTAAAATGAAAAGGTGTGTTTATATTATCGCAAAAATGTCTTGACTATTTTAGAAGAACATATTTTACTCCACATTCATGATTACCTTTCATTTTCCGTAGTTCGTAGCGTAATGTTACTTCTGAATAAAGAGGCTTTATTATAGTCAAATAATTTTTAAGTCATGCCTGTAGGTTTTGAGTATTCATTACAAACAAAAATACAGAGATACAAAAATACGAATATTTCCTCCTTTTAATATTAGTATAGATAGAGGTATATCTTTAAAAGTCTTGAGAGATCAAGATATTGTACTTATACAGAGTAATTATATTTATATTATACCACATTTTTGCCGAGGCTTGAGCTACAGAATATACCACGGGGAGTGCTCTGAAGAGTTATTCCACCTTATCGCGCCCTGCCCTTTCCTGTCCAGAATAACGCGTGCTGGGCTCAGATGCCATCCTTACACGGTGGAGTCGACTAGAGTGCGTACCAACAAGTTTGGGTCCTCATTCCTCTGCCGAACAATCAAGGCAGGGAATTCTCTGCCAAGGCACGTGTTTCCTTCTTCCTTCAATCCTGGGTCCTTTAAGCGGGGCGTGAAAAAGCAACATCGCCTCGGCTGCTATGAGGACGAAGTGGAGGCCACTGCTCTTAGACCACACGACTGCTTACCATCAGGCAGAGTGTGGTCATTTTGACGAGCAAATTAAAAAAAAAAACAAGAAAGCGTTCATATAGATCTTGTCAATAAAATTCTTTACCTCGGAAACAGTAGCTTTTTTCTAGATAAAAAGTGCCTTGTGTCCTTTTCTGCATACCTGATAACGTGTATGAAATTTCATGATGATCGGTCGAGTATTTAACACATTGGACGCCATGCTTTTCATAAAACACCACAAACAATACAATTTCTATTGTGTCTGCCACATGGCATTCAATGTGTTTAGACGTGAAACTATAACAAACTAACTCACATTCGTATTCTACACGATGCATTCACATTATGCCTTATGGTTATTGACGTTTCAACCATGTTACACCAGCTGTGGTCGCAAAAGTCAGCTTATGACCACGGCTAGTTTAACCTATGATCGCGTTAATACCCTTTACAAATTTTACATCAAGCAACGCAACATTTTAAAAGCTATAAAATTTTCTTTTAAAAAATACTCAAAATAGTTTTAATAAACGCACGAAATGGCCAAGTTATAAAACTCACCCGCCTGTCTTAAGAGGGAACCTTTGCGTTTTATATTTTAGATTTATTATAGGAACAATAAATTTTACTGTGTGGAAACTTTTCAGGGGAAGACGAGTACAGTGAGGTGGAAAAGCTTTAGCGAAAATATCTGTTCAAACATTTTTATTTGAATATTATCTTGTGGAGATGTTGATATATAAAGACTGCACGATTTTCTAGTAGTTTTTGTGCATTTTATTATTAGGAATGTGTGAGTTTAGTTCCCCTATCGCCTTCGTATATCAGTAGTTTTTGAGAAAATTCTATTGTTGACAAATTAAGAGGCAAACATTTAGGTATATATATCAAGAATAAGTAAACAAAAATATACAAAATAAAATTTTCTTACTTCAACGTGTTTTTTAAATTTGGTTGGAATGCCACCAGCTGGGATGGAGTTGATAATTTGGTAAAATCAAAGAAGCAGAACAGAAGACATTAAATATAACAATGTTTGGATACCTTAAATTTTCTTCATACTTTAAAATGAGCCGAACACTATCGTGATCATGGCTGCTGAAAAGCAGTCGAAACGTTAATGGAAAAGTAATTAAAATTGTTTTTAAACTAGCGACCCACCCTGGCTACACACGGGTAACCTTAACAAATAATACACCTAAACCTTCCTCATGAATCACTCAGTCTACTGGTGAAAACCGCATGAAAATCCGTTCAGTCGTTTTTGAGTATCGCGAACGGACAGGCAGACGGACGTGGTGGGGAACTTTATTTTATAATATAAAAGAAAGAAAAAAATAAATATATTTATTTTGGCACACAAGGGCACACGCATAACACGAAGAAATCAAAAAATTAAAGAATTGAAACCAAAAGTATACAAAATAAATATAAAAACAGAACAATAATAAAATAAGAAAAAAAATACAAATACCAATATGTAGTGATAATATTTAAATAGTTAATTGTCGTAAACCGCGATGAAATTCATTAAACTTGTTAAATTTCAATAAAATAAGATTGTTAACATTAAGTGGGTGCCCATAAAAATGTTAAATAAATGCAAAAGTTATTGTAAAGTTAGATGTCTTCCAGTTGTCTTATTTCAGAGAATATAAGTAGGGTTCTTGTATTTAACCGTCTGGAAATTCTCTGTAGAGTGTCGTAACCTAGAACTGTGCCCACTAGGGTCATTACTTATGACATAATACATTACATTTCTGGTAAATTTTTAGTGATATAAACCCTTAAATTTACTATTAGAGCTTAAGAGTATGGCTCTATGGCGTAGTGGTTAGTGTAACTGACTGCCACGCCTGAGGTCGCGGGTTCGATTCCCGCGCCAGTCAAACATTTGTGTGCATGAACATGGATGTTTGTCTTGGTCTGGGTGTTTCTATGTATAATATGTATGTATTTACAAAAAATAAATAAAGTGTATTGTATGTTTATCCATTGTCTAGTATCCATAGTACAAGCTCTGCTTAGTTTGGGCTAGATGGTGTTGTGAGTATGTGGTTGAAATTTCTTGTAGCCAAGAAGTGTGGTCGCTTATAAGTAAGAGGTATACCTCAAATAGACCTTTGCAGTGCAGTGCTGGTTATAGACCTCGGCAAATTTAGTATCTGCCAGTCTTCTGGGCACACTACCAGTCGACTGTGATGCGGAGGAATTGATAACATTTATAAAATAAAAGCATCTTAATACTCCGCCGCATTTGGCAACGTGTCCAGAAGACTGGCTGCATTGCCACGGTGGATAGTAATGCTTATTCTTCGCTTAAAGAAAATACCAGCGGTCTGGTCACTGGCATCGGCGTCGGTCAGAAATATAAGACAGCGATTAAAAAAAAACGATATCACATACGTACGTACATAAGTACTTATATTTTGGGTTGGAGGATCCTTTTAGGTATAAAAGTATACATGTGTTAGGATACCCCAGAAAAGAAAAAAAGAGTTTAATAAGAGTATAATATATTATATTATTGCAATGCCTGATGATGGTAACTATGTTGACAATAACCTAATTATATTATAATTAGGTCTAAAGGTTATAAACAATTTGAATTTGAATTATTACTTAGGATGTTAATCTATACTGTGACGTAAGTATTATAATAATTTCACACGTTTATTTTATATAATTTTGGACAAATGGTACTCAACCACGTTGATAATATAATTTAATTATATAATTATAATATTATAATATAATTGATAATATTATTATTATGTATTACTTTTTCTAATATTAAATTTAGTATGTATGAGTACAAATAGCTAAAATCTAAAACCGTTTTTATATATGTATATAAATGTTATGCGTACATGCGCAAGCTTCTTGCGTGTCCTGCATGTGAAAGTTTCTTGCGTGTGCTATTCATACTTGCGCTGGTGACTTGCGTTGCTCATTTACACGATGCATAATGCGCACATTCCTTATCTTGCGCATGCAAATTAAGGAATGTTTTATACCTTTGCCTGCATCTTCGGCGATATATCCGTGAGAATAACTGTACATTTCTTCTTTAACCGTTTGTAAATGTGTTCTGTCTAAACTCTGAAACGTTAAACAAATTGTACAGTATAATTAGAAAAGATTTTGACGAACATTACGTTTTAAATGTTAAGCGATCGGTTAGTACTGAAACATTTAACTTCCAAACAGCACTCGATATTAATATATCAAGTAACACGATATTTTCAGGAGTACCAAAACTGCCTGTTTGAACACACTCTTGATGTATATTTTAGTCAGCCATTTAAAATTGTTATCACTGAATAAAATACTGTACTAAAAGGTGCAATTTTTATTTAACTAGCTTTCGTCCATGGCTTCTGCTACGTGCACTACGGTTCGACAATTTTGTTTTCGTGACAAACAAATTTTCAGATTTACTAAACTGAAAAACTACAAGCTACCAAAATGTGAAACTGCATCAAAATTGGTTCAGTTCAGGAGTGAATCCAGCACAAACAGACTGACAATTAGAAGAGCATTTTTTTGGCAGACCTAAATTAGTTTTCAAAAAATATATATAACTAACTGTCTGCCGCGGTTTCACCCACGTTTACGATTACTACTCCGCTCCCGTGGCTCGAAGCATGCTGATGATGTTAAAACATCAACGTACAACCTTTTTTAAAAATTTGACTATCAAATGAAGCTTGCTTTGCTAGTTCGACTAGTAGTTTAGCGATCAGCGCTTTCAAATAAGCAAACTCTTCAGCTTTATAATGATAGTATAGGTTAGTTCTACTAGAATTAATACTAGGATAAATATGTTATATGTTAATATGTGTGTCAATTAACATCCAAATCTAATCGATGATTAACGCATGAACAAGTCACAAACGCCAAAACATCTTCACAAAATTTCCCATTTAAAAAATTACGAGAGAAAGCAGCCTTATTACAGATTTATAAAAGTATAGATAGATGTATGTTTTACACGGCCATTTTAAAATGTTATCACTAGATAAAATTCTGTACCGAAACATAAACTTATTATTTAATTTTTCGAATCTCGAGAGCGGAGCAGTGATAAAAAATTTACAACGCCATTTTTATTTCATTTTTATTACTAAGATGTTGTCGTAAAGGCTTGTGCAAAACTCTACGGGGAATATTTTAGTATTAAACAGGTTTACAATTCGGATATTAATTTCACTGCCATTCTTGTAGTGGATCGTTTAGGGTGAGAAAAATGAAGAGTTGCTAAAATTTTCTATTATCAGTTAAGTTTAAAGTTGATAGTTTCTGTTAAATTTACAATATTAGTTTGTTGTTATGAATTTCATTGGCTGATAGTTAGCACTAAATATGTTATGAGTGTAAACTTATGGTTATGGCGCACTTGTGCATGCATTGCGTATTTGACGCCAGCTAAGCGCGCATGCGGCTACATGACTAACTTGCGCATGTAGCTCGCGCAAGAACTTGCACATGAAACCTGTGCTGCTTCTTGCATCGTGTACATAATTTTAATATTTATCACCTCTAGTCACAAGATGTGTAGTAAAATCGACGGTATTATACAGTTTGTGAAATCAGGATATAATATGTTCTTTCCTGAAATGATTTTAATATATATATATTATATAATGTTTAATGCAGATGGCAGTGGTTTGAATAGTCGCCTCGTCGCTATGGCTCGCTAAGTCTTGTAGTTTCGGTATACCCTTACACTAAAAAAGTCTCCCCGTGACATCATCCGTATATAGTGGTTTAATTTAAATGAATAACATTCGCGTAAACAGAAGACAATAAAATGTGTTTAATCCACAAATAGAAGTATTTGCTGTGACCATTGTTTCAATGTTTATGAATACCCCGCTATATAGAATTATTCATAGTCCGAGAATTAACGAATAAAAGCCTTTAAACTACGATTTTAGCGTTGGCTTTATGTAACATTATGACATTACTACTTTTTAATATATTAGCTGTTATTATAGAAACATTATCGTTAAAAGGATTGCTTTTTTTAAATGTAATGTTTTTATAACTAAAAACGGGCCTAAATTACTGATAAAAAATTTCTCGAACAAGGTCTAAAAAATCATATTAAGAATATTATTTTGAGAGCGGCTGTACATTATTTTAGTTGTAAACTTAAACCGTTCCGGCCGGATTAATGTCTAAAGTTTAAGTACTGTAGGCCAACTTAGTAATTCTGGGGTATTTAAACGCAGACACGTCATACCAATTTTATTAAGTTATACCCAAGCGCCCTGTTAACATCAAACCCTCCCCTTTGTACATTTTTAATTCATACGCTTCATTTAAAATGATTTTTTATTTCCATTATTCTAAGAATTCTATGTTTTGCACCAGTATTTTTGGCGGTTATCCGTTACATTTTTAAATATCGAATGGCAATGCAATAAAAGTAGTATTTATTTAGCCGTTATTGGTTTTGTTTGAATTTTAGAACGTTGTATTTTTTGGTTGATATTATATAACTGTCAAATTTATTTTTAAGCGGTGTATAATTGCTTTTTTATTTACATTTTTAACCAATGGTTTTCTTTTTCCAGGTAAGTACTATTCATGAAAATATGGAGAACTGACAAGGATTTCGAGGTAACTAATAAGTAAAATTATTAATCTTACTGCCATGGTTGTGAATTCGAGTGTTGTGCGTGAAAGCCTCAGGTTCGATCCATCTTCAATCGAGCAAAGTTTAATGGTTTTTCCGTACGAAACTCTGCACGATAGGCAGCTTTAGGCTGGCCCCTATAACGTACAACCTAGAGCATAGCTGATCAAAAATAAGTCGGTTACACTTCTGCCTAGCTTTTCAGGATATATGTAGGTGTGACTATAGATCCGAATAAATATAAAAATTAGCTTATATTTTGAGATTTTGTTTTATCCAAATTTTACCATATCTTAAATAAGATTCTTATATAATATAAGCAATCAGAATAATAACAAAATACAAAACACATTTTAACCCCGTTTTAACTTTCTTAAAATACTTTAAAAATGTAATTATATCGTCGGAAACCTTATAAAAACAAGGTGCGGGGAAACTTTATAACTCACGAGAAATGATTTATTGGTTTACCCCTGGGCAAGGGATGAAATCTTTTTGATAAGGGCACGGTAGGGAGTTAAGGTGAAATTGTAATATGACACCGTATTCTTGTATATCTGGCGAATAAGTAGATTAAGTTGTCTGTTAAATAATTTCGGGTTTTCACCGGTAAATGTTAAAATTCTGGGTTAGTTTTTTTTTATGTAGTAGGCTAACGAACATATGGATCGCCTGATGGTAAGCAATTACAGCCGCCCATGGACACCCGCAACACCAGAAAAGTCACAAGTGCGATGCCAGCCATTTAAATTTTTTTAGCTTGTGGATGTGGTTATAAGAAGACTCCAAATCATGGCAGTAACTGATGGTGTAGTGGATACCATGCGCTGAGTGTTGCTTCGAGCCCCAATTTTCCATGTTTGCCCAATTTGCTAATCTAAAATTTTTATCTCCCAAGGCAAAAGTATGCGTTATCCACAAATTGTTGTTCCAAGTCTTGCTGTTCTTTGTGTCCGTTGTTTGAATGTTTTTAAAGGTCTCTGCGAATAGTATTATAGCAAAAATATATATCTAGGGCAAGAATGCTTCGAAAAAAATTACCATGAATTATTAAATCAAATATTAATTGTAGCTCAGATATTTTTATTCAACGAATTACATTCGAATTTCTACGAATTGGGGTCAACTAATAATTGCAATACGAATATGAGCTAAATAAATGATAATAAGTTAAATTAGATCACATCCAATAATATTAAGTTTGTACTTATCAATGGAACCCATCAGATTATTACATTGGCCCACGATACAGGGTTACCTTGCGTAAAATTTCATTAAAATCCTCGCTTTTAGCGATAATTTCGAACACGTAGCAACGGTGTTACCATCCATTAATAATTATAAAAATTAAATTAAAAACGATAACATTGTTTGCTACATTTCATTTCATTTATTCAAGAACAATTTTTACATTGTGTGTAAATATAAAATACAAATAATAAAGACAATTAATTAAATAAAAACAAACATGCAAATCAGTTAACAAATTAAATAGATTAAAATAATAAAATGATCAATAATTAAAAAACAAATTAATAAGTAGCCAGGTCAAAAAAATAAAATAAAATGTCTAAAAAGGAATGTCAAACCAATAATTAATTATATACATAACTGTAGGTGCATGTCACAATCAGAATATAAATTATATAAGTGTTTACATATAATAGCATTTTTTTAACAACAGCTTGAGTTAATTTTGGAAATCCTTAGTATACAATAACGATTTTATTTGTATAGGCAAGTTATTAAAATAGCTTAATTGATTTGTAATAAGCACTGTGTTTCACAACATCAAGACTTGGTACATAATTTTTATGTAAATCATTCCTTCTTGTGCTCTCTATTATTTTTCGTTCTTCTTGCGTTTAATACTCATGGATATATTTTGATAAATGCGTAAATAATACTAGGATGTTCAAACAAGGAACTGTTAATATTCTAAGTTCTCTAAAAATGGTCTGCAAGATTCTACTTGGATGCCTACTATAGACCTAATCGCTCTTTTCTGGGTAACAAATGCCTTGTGAATATTGTACTCATAGCTTCCTCACAAAAAAAGGATGCTATATCTTAATTTAGAATCAGTTACCGCAAAGTATACCATTTTTAAATGCTCCTGAATTACTTTGTCGGCCTCGATGGCGTAATGGTTAGTGTAACCGACTGCTACGCCTGAGGTCGCGGGTTCGATTCCCGCACAAGTCAAACATTTGTGTGCATGAACATGGATATTTGTCTTGGTCTGGGTGTTTCTATGTATAATATGTATGTATTTAAAAAAAAAAAGTATATATGTATGTTTATCCATTGTCTAGTATCCATAGTACAAGCTCTGCTTAGTTTGGGCTAGATGGTGTTGTGTGTATGTGGTAGAATATTTATTTATTTATTTATTTATTTGTTTCTAGGACTTCTGAGTACATAACAGGCCGAACAAATTGAATTATCTAAATGCGTTAACATTTCCACCATCAAATACTAGATTAATATTGACGAGGTTTTGAAAGGATATAGCTTGAACTCTAAATAGGATATATATATAAAACGGGAATGACGGGAATTAATTTAGAAATTACATTACTTATAATATTAAAAAGCAGGAATTATGCATTTTCACTTGCTAATATCCAAGCATGGGATATGCATACTCGCCTCATGACACTACATGCAGTTTAATAGGCGTGGCATGTATAGACGACTATTGCTACATATAGATCCAATTAAATCTAAATTGATGATGATGATGGGTGTTTGACGGGAAGTTGTAATGCAAACGACTGTAAAAAAACGATGTCAGTACTTTCATAATTATTACTCAGTCGAAATGACAGACATCAGCCTATCTCTTGCTTTTCCATATTTCTCTATAATATTATGCACTAATTTGCACCAGTCTCTTCTATAGCTGTCAAATTCGTTCCATCGTCGCCTCGGTCTACCACTTTGCGGCTTAGCACCATCTGTGATCCAGTCTGTGCTGACTTTAGCCCAAAGCTTCTTCGGCATGTGGTTATCGTTATAGATTGGTAATAAAAAAGTACTTAAAAGTATTTTTAATGGCTTTAACCAAAGAATCGTACATTTAAGCTATTACTTAAGAAGTATAATCTAACTTGGTCCATTATTATGATTTATACTAAGGTCCACGATGTGCTTGTTGTATCAGATAAGATTTTTGAAGTAATTATTAAAGTTCGGAATATATTTAATCCTATTAGTATTAAACCTTTTGTAATTTCTTGTAGCCAAGAAGTATGGTCGCTTATAAATAAGAGGTATACCTCAAATAGACCTTTGCAGTGCAGTGCTGGTTATAAACCGCGGGAAATTTAGCGGACCTCAGCCACTTTTCAGCTTAGGTTAGTGAATAACTTAAATCCCGAAATCACACGATCGCAATATAAGTCAAAATATAAAGTGATTTACAAATAGCTGCTCAATGCTAAGTAATCTTTGTCAAGCAGTTTGGTTCGTATTAACAAGAATTAGTAGATATCTAGTGGTTTTCTTTATATAAACTTAAACTATACCAAGTTTCATATTCCGTGCGTGCAATATACTTAAAATGGAGTTACAGAGTTTTCTATGCACGTATATGTAACAATATAAATTTGACAATATTTTAATTAAATATTTAGTATATACAATATGTATGTATCTGTTGACACACCATATATAGATACTTTTAAACTGTAAATTGTTGGAAATCTAAACACAATCGACACACTATTGTGTCTGTGTCACTCAGGTTAATATACAATCTACATGCTAATAATATTAAAAATACATGACCATGACTTTTAGCTACACGTTTTAATGAATTTTCCTTCAGTGTCATCTCAAAGCTCAATTTCCAATACCGTCAAGCGAGCCCATTGTAAAATTTAGCTGTGCGAACGCCGTATAACTCTCGCCAGAGTTTAATTCTACAGTTGGGCTAATTCAAGTTTTACAGATAAATTTCTGGCAAAACTTTTAGAATATATCGTGCTCTTCAATCGGGTTCCGAAGCGAAGTTAATTTTGAGATCGGGTGACAATCTTTTGCTGTTTTTGTAGGACACGGTCTTTTTCTTAATTTTAGAAAGTTAGATATACATACATAGTTTAATGGCTACCAATATGGTATACGCAGAGGTGTATTACTCATACAAATTGTCAGCTATATTTTTTATGTCTCACATCATAGGAAGCGAGCTTATTGCCGTTTATTTCACAGCTCTGGACTCTGTGTCCTTACTGAAATGTTCTTGACATAAAATTCCATTTCACTTTGTTGACTCAGGCAATACAATCTGAGACCTCAAGCTAAAAAATCTCTTTCATAGCCATTACGTCTCTCAGGCAGTCCTAGCTGACAAAATATGAAAGCACAAATAGACCATAGTCTACTCTCTTGAAGATATAGGCCTAAGAATATGGATGTATGTAGATAACAATCCTGTTGCCGGAACAAATCCAAAACGAACGAGCAAAATATGAAATGTAATATACCATTATAATGTATGGACACGCATCCGTTTCCGGAGTTGAAGCAGAAACATTTTTTTCCTCTTGTAACAATCCTGATATCATTATTACTTTTTCTTAACCCCTCGTATCTCGAAACGGAGATCGTAGCAAGATTATGCTTTTCGAAAATAAAAGGTAAATGCCGTCTTATCATATTTATATATCAACTTGGCGATTTTGATTAAAGACTACGTAAAAAAAATTGTGATGTTGATGTTTGTCTCTATTGTCCATTTATTTATAATACAGGCGGCTTACTGCCGTCTAACAAGCAAAACATCAAACACCATGCCTCTATTGGAAACTTTCTAACGGCAAAGTTAGTGATGAGTAGATTAATTTAATGGTAATGGCTGCATGATGCTGTAAGCGGTTACCGTCTTCTATGACCACTGACAGTACCATAGAGGATGGCATTATCATGTGCTATCACTTACATGTTTAATATCTTTGCCACAGCTCGGACTTGGCTAGACAAAATTTCATTTTTATTGTGTCTGATTTCTAGCAAATAATGACTTATCTCAATCACAGTTAGCTAAATGTGTATGACCTATACTTCCGCCTACTTCGTTACGGATATAAGCGTAATACTGTGTTTATAAGTCAATAAATTTAATACGAAATCTAGGACTGTCCTTCTAAATTCTTGGTGTTACCACAAACTTGTCTTCGAGGCGTGGAGTTGGAACGTTTGAGAATTCCCATCGAATGGTTATAGATGTTCTGATTAATTAATTGGCTAGGACTTTGTAGATAAGATACTGTAGTTTTTGGCTGTGATTGTTATCAGGCGTTTAGGATTATCTATTCTATGGCTCGAGGTAAGGGCTTAACGGGGTACAGACAAACTTAGAAACGTTGAGTCAAGTTTGAAAAGGCATGATTGCTTTCATTGGTCTAATTTGATTTGGCGATATAATTGGAACCGTTTTTGGGTTAGTTGTAGACTAATCTATGAATAAAGTTACAAGCGTTTGTAAAGTATGTTAAGGGTGACTTGAGCAAATGTTTGGATCATAGATTGGAAAAGTGTTACCATTTTAGACTGGGAAATAACTACACGGATAGCGTATGGTTTAAGTAGTCGCCTTGCTAATGGCCCTACGCCGACAGTTGTGGGTTCGAATAGCACATAGAAAAAAAATTGTGTCCCACAAATGGTTGTACCGAGTCTCGGTTTATTTTGTCCGTTGTTTAATTATTTGTTAAGTCCCCAGACTCTAATCTGCAATATACAATTTCTTAACAGAAAAACCAAGTTATGTTTTTCGGACCCGGGCATCGAACCCGAGACTTTATGCACAAAAGCCTCATTTACTACCGCCATTTTTTATTAATTATATGAAATTGCTTGCAATAGTCTTTACGGTTTAGTGCCATAAAATTGCGTTTATACTTATTAATGTTATGGCCTATGTTTGACATTCGTACTAATTCTTTGTTTGTACTGCAGCAATATAGACAGTAAACGACTTTTCTCTATTATATTGGACCTAAAGCATAGCTAACAAAATTTAGATACTTAAGCAAAATAATTCATTAGACAATTGCCTGCAAGACGATAAGATTAATTTGTATTTTCAGTTCGTTGTACGTTAGTAATACAAAACATGTTACGTATCGCGGGAATCGAACCCACAAACTCACAACCGGAAATTTATGTAAAATGTAACCTGTTTTACCGACTTGGTTCGATTATGTGCATATATTAAGTGTCGACATCGGATGATCCTTAATATCGAACTTGGGGCGTCACGATCGACACATGTGTAAGCTGGTTACGCCACTAAACCAGCATAATATATTTCTTTCCAACACGCTTTTATTAGCTTCATACGTATGTTAGTATGTACATATGTAACGGAAACATTGAACATGATTTTGACCCCTTTCAAAACGTCGGATCAACTCGAAATTTGGCATACTTATGAAGGACTGATGACAATAACATTATCTGGAAAAATATTAAAAAAATAAAAATAAGAAATAGTTTAAAAAAATAAAAAACATGCTTTATTAAATAACGATTTTTGACATAAAAAAATATTAAATTATTTTCTACTTTTTTAATAAAGCGTGTTTTTTTAATTTTTAAACTATTATTTATTTTAATTTTTTTATATTTTTTTGAAACAACGGACACAAAAGTACCTTAAATCGAAACAACTATTTGTGGACCTCAATTTACTTTACATAATTTTATATACATAGATTCACGCCTGTCTTCCAGAGGGGTAGGCAGAGACTACGGCTTTCCATTTGCTACGAGCCTGACACACTTCTCTGTCTTCCTTCACTTTCATCACATTTCTCATACACGCTCGCCGGTTTAAGGTTCTCTTAACCTGGCCTTTGCCCAGAACTTCTCCGATCTGATCAAGAAACGTCGGCCTAGATCTGTCCGTTAGGTTTTTTTATAAGCATGATATTTTTATCGGTCTTTTTAAACTATTCACGCGCTAACAATTCCTGTTTCGCGGTAGACTTTACAAACATTTAAACAACGGATATAAAGAACATATTATAGATTTTTATTTTTTATGTTTAAGTTTTTTAATGACAACGCAATTTATTTGTCTACTAAGCTTCTTCTCCCTAGCCTTTATTATTCCCAAGTCATTTGCGGTCGGCTTTTCTAATCTAACCGGATTTGACTGGATATCAGTTTTACACGGAGTGGCTGCCACCTACCCTCCGCAACCCAAAGGCTAACGATACCCTAAGGCTAGATCACTGTCAGGATATTATATGGCACTGACTTCCTAATAACGACTGCCATAGATGTTCATGGTAGCTGGGACCGACGGCTTAACGTGCTCTCCGAGGCACGGAGCAGGCTATAATTGTCAATCAATACGCACATAACTTCGAAAAGTCATATAACTTCCGAAAGTTAGAGTTTCGCGACGTGAGTTTGAAACTGAGACCCTCTGCATTGCAGTCTGTTGGTCTCCCCACTGAGCATCTACTAAGCATGATATTCTTTTTGTATTTTTCATTTACTCTCACAATATGAATAATTGTTGTTTCGCCGAAGACTTAACAAAAATTAAAACAAAGGACACCAGGAACACACCCAAAGATCTTCTATCTTCTTCTTTTGTAGATCACAAATGTTTGTCTCGCGTGAGAAATCGAACTCAGTGCCATAAGCTAGGTGGCCACTCAAACCACTACCTACACCATTAGTGCAGTCAAGACCGTTATCTTTATAAAATATAAAACTACCCTCTTTTTCAACGTCTGGAAGCGCTTGCGTTTTATCTTGCTTTATATCATAAGATAAATTGATTCACTTAAAGCGAGAAAGGGATACAAGAACACAAGATATTGTAGTTTATCTTATGTGAAAAGTGTTACCTATTTACGCACCATAATTCATACTTTTAAACGGGTAAGCATAAACATGTTTGGTATTTTTTTGTTAAGTACACCTTGTTTTAGATATATATGTATACAAGTTGACTCATAGGTCGAAGTTAAGCCGGAATCAAGTAACAGGCTAAGTTATAAGAGTAACCAGGAAAAAAATCTAATTTATGAATTTCAAAAATTATAGGCTTTTATAAAAAACTCTAAATTTCTTTTCACTCCTGTTCTTATCTTGTCTTGTGTGAGGGCCAGTCAGTACAGACCGGCGACACTTCGACCCAGTGGGATCTTTTGTATCGACTTCCTCAATAACGACTGCCATAGATGTTCATGGCAGCTGGTACCGACGGCTTAACGTGCTCTCCGAGGCACGGAGCAGGCGATAATTGTCAATCAATACGCACATCATTTCGAATAGTCATATAACTTCCGAAAGTCAGAGGTGCGCGACGTGGGTTCGAACCTATGCTTTGCAGTCTGTTGGTCTCCCCACTGAGCTATCGCTGCTCTATTCTCAGTAATAACTAGTAGCATAGTTTTATTTTTTATACTTCTAAGGTGGCAAACAAGAATACGGCACACCTGATGGTATGTGGTCACCGTAGCCTACTACACCTGCAACTCCAAAGGCATCACTTGCGCGTTTCCGACCCTTTAGGAAAGCAAGTGGGAAGGAGAAGGAGCGGGATGAGGAAAAGGGGGTGATTGGGCCTCCGGCACTCTCACTCACCGAACGAAACACAACAGTAGGAATACTGCTAATTTACGTCGATAATCTGTGAGAGGGCAGTCCTTCCCCGGTCTAGCCGGCTATTCATGCTGAAATCAGCGAGCCAAGCAGCTTGGATCTATTACGTAAGACCTAAACCATAGATGGTGTAAGGCGGTGTAATATGCCTCTGCCTCTATAGAGATACTAGCGGTCGCCAAGTGGTCGAAATTCGACTATAATTGATTTAAATTTTAAGTTTTTATTGTCTATAACTATACCCTTATAATCACATTTCACGGTACTTGAGATACGTAACCATAGTTACGAAAAATTCTACATCAGGCGAACAGTGCCGAAATACTACGAACGCGGTTTGACTGCGTGTGTCAAACGCATGGTTGTGTGCGTGTCGTGTTTTTTAAAATTAATTTAATGTATTTCTAACGCATTTGTTTATAAAAATATTGCGATTCACCGCTCCTTCTCCATATAAACTTTAACTGTGCCAAATTTCATACTCCTTCGGCCGATCAGTTTTCGTGAAAAGGGGGTACAAAGTTTTTGCTTGACGTATTATATATAGATAAGCGTGAGGCTTTGTGTGGAGAAATCCGATTAAAATACCATTCCGCCTATCCTGTTGCGATATGCACTCAATCTCACCTATATAAAATACTAGATTTTGCCCGCGGTTTCGCTCGCGTAAATATAGGTTGGTAACAGAACTGTCTTTGGATGAAATGTACCCCTATGTCCTTTTCTGTTCCTCTGACTACGTGTTAACGAAATTTCATGGAGATCGATCGAGTAGTTAAGCTGTAGAAGCGTAACAAACAAAGCAACTCACATTCGCATTTATAATATTTGTTACGTTTTTCTAAGTACACCTTCATGAGGTCAATAAATAATATTTTGAAGAAAAGCAAACTCAATATAATGATTCCAATTACATATTCCTAGATTCGATAGGTTCTACCCTTTAAACCCCGTGGGGGGTGGATACCACCCTATGTTAATGGAAATATACATTTTGATTTAAAGGTCGTTTATTTAGGAAAGTACTTTGATACATTTAGAGTACTTGAACTAAAGAAAATATTGAACAAGCTCTTAATAAAATATGTTTTCTTAGTCGATTAAGTTAGTCTGTTTTAATATCTTATATACAAAGGCTGTCTTGTTATACATACATATATACCTAAGGGAAAGGCAGAGGCATAATAAATCCATATATCTCGGGCTTTCTAACACGGCTGCTATTGAAATGAAATGAAATGAAAATTTATTGTTTGTCACAGGTACAATAAAGATACAGGTCGTATAAGATTTAGCATGTTTCACTGCAACATACACATAGGGTGTGCAATAGTTATAAAATAAAAATTATAATAATAATAATAAAGTTCTCGAAAATGGTCATGTCACGTTGTACTGGGATCGAACTATCATCACAGACAGGACTGTTGTGGCCAACAAACCTGACATTGTCGTGATAGATCGATCAGAGCGCCGCGCATTGATTATCGATGTCACCATTCCGCATGATGGCAATCTCGCGAAAGCTGAAAAAGATAAGCAAATTAAATATCTCGATTTGGCTCGCGAGGTTGTCGACATGTGGGATGTTGATTCGGCAATCATTGTGCCGATAGTCATATCTGTCAATGGTCTAATAGCCAAGAGCCTCGATCACCATCTAAAGAGGCTCGCGTTGGGTGCTTGGATCAAGGGTTTGATGCAGAAGGCAGTGCTTTTAGATACAGCACGCATTGTGAGGAGGTTCCTATCTCTGGAATCCTAACCACCGGCAGCTTGGACCCTGTTCCCGATGCCGGTGGGGTACCATATATTTTATATTTTTAAATGTATTTTTATAGATATATGTATATTTAAAAATGAAAAATATATTGAAAATATTTAAATAAAGAGAATAATAATAATAAAAACGTTAAATAATAATAATAATAATGTTTATTCCTCTTCACATAAAACAAGCCTTAAATAATTACATAGTATTTACTTATACCTATTTACATGTAGCTATGGTCAAGGTCTGAAATATATAAGGAGCTGGTTTATTTTATCTTTATATTTTTTTTTTGCTTGTCAAAATGACCACAATCCGCCTGATGGTAAGCAGTCGTATGGTCTAAGAGCAGTGACGTCCACATCGTCCTCATAGCAGCCGAGGCGATGTTGAGGTCTCTACTTTGACGGCCTGAGAAAGTGCTTATTCACGCCCCGCTTAAAGGATCCAGGATTGAAGGAAAAAGGAAACACGTGCCTTGGCAGAGAATTCCATGCCTTGATCGTTCGGCAGAGGTATGAGGACCCAAACTTGTTGGTACGCACTCTAGTCGACTCCACCGTGTAAGATGGCATCTGAGCCCAGCACGCGTTGTTCTGGATAGGAAAGGGGAGGGCGGGATAAGGTTTATTACAGATCACCAGGTCCCCACCTCTCGGACGAAACAAGGGCAATAACAGCTGTGTGATTTTACTGATATCATGAAACTTTTAATATAAGTAACAAAGTATATTTAATATTGAACTAAATGATAGGCTAGTGAGGACTAATAAAGAATAAATGCCATGATCATTCTGCGTGAGTGCTTGTGTTTTGTATGTATGTACGTGTGTGTGTTTCTGTATATGCATGGGTGTGTGTGTTTATGTATGTGCTCGCTTGAGTGTGACTTTAATTGTTTGTTAGTGTGTGTGCTACTACTTTTTTATAAGGTTTGATAAATAATAATTTAGCTAAATACACATTCAATAATAGTATCGCAATATTTTATTTATGTCAGACAACATTGAAAATTTAATTAATTATATTATATTATTGCCAACATTAAAAATGTTGTTTTGAGGTTGTTAAGGGAGCAATAATAAACTTATGTGATGTATATTTTGTTTTTGAATTATTATCACATACATATACTGTGTTTGCATTTAATTTATTTTTAAAACCTTTTCTATTAATACCTTACTTTTAATTATACAATAATAATAATAAATCTACTAAATTGAATACTTGCAAATGCTTTTAACTATTTTTACTTCTCTACTTGAATATGTCATCATTTTTAAACATGTTTGACGTCTAGGAGTCTAAATCTAAATACTAACTAATATTATAAATGCGGATGTGAGTTTATTTGTCACGCTTTCACGCCTTAACTACTCGACCGATCATCATGAAATTTCGCAATTTGTATCTCCAGGTCGAGCTGTTATCTGTTAGGAAATGTTCAATGAGTCTGGTTAAATGTGCCTGTTAAACGACAATCACATCGCCTTTATTATTTAGAAAGAAAAACAGGTCTGCCTTGTAATTAAACTACTTTATATATCGTTTTGTTTATTTTTATATAACACTATTATTACATAATTTTGAATCTTTAAACTACTATTCTTAAATATTTTTACTAATTACTGTTTATTTCTATTTAAGCTACTTATAAATAAAACATGAAAAGTAACAAAATATGGGACTATAAATTTAATATAAAGAAAGGAAATGGCTGTTTTAGGCAGCGTCGTAAAATTCCTCAGCATCGCTGTCGACCGGGAAAGTGCCCAGAAGACTGGCAGCATTGCCACGTTGAATGGCAATGGTGATTCTTTGAGCCAAGAAAAATCCAGCCTTCTGGTCACGCGAAGCGTCGATTAGCTGCTTAGATATATCTCTAAAAAGCGCACGAGTGCCCGGACCCCTTGAACTTAGCGTCTCGACCCCAAACAGTTCAAAAACGTAATTACCAATTAAATTACTGTATTTGCACCGTTTGAGGTTTACCGCCGCTACAGCAGCAGCACTGGCGCAGTTCATCTGTTCGGAAGATGTGATGGCGCAAGGGTTTCGACGCATGTGGCGTCACCAAAGGCCTACCCATTTTCCACTTATGTAATAAAATCTATTTAGATTTAATTTCACACTTTCCCCGACTATTCGGTTGCTTTTTAGCAGCTTTGTTCAAGGGGAGACCTCTGCCCACCTGTTTAGAGACAGATACTTACAGCCGTGAAGCAATGTATGTACATACAAAATCGAGTCTCAATTCAAACGTTATTTCTGAACAGAACGTTCCGTTCCCCACCCATACGTTGCGGCTTGCAGCCCCTAATATATTCCGAGTTCGCTCCCATAACTCACAGGGACGTTACTGATAATATACCTATATTATGGGTGATTTTATTATCATTCTGCCTTCTGGCGTTTTTTAATTGTATGAAGTAACAATGCCTATGTATTATGTTTTGATTTTGTGGTTGTCTTTATAATCTATACTAATAATATAAAGCTGAAGAGTTTGTTTGTTTGGTTGAACGCGCTAATCTCAGGAACTACTGGTTCGAATTGAAAATTCTTTTAGATTTGGATAGCCTATTTATCGAGGAAGGCTATAGGCTATATAACATCACGCTACGACCCACGGGCGGCGGAGTAACGATAAACGCGGGTGAAACTGCGGGTACATCTAGTAATTAATAATCGCTCACTTTAACATTGATGGAGAATATTATAAAATGTGTAATGTAAACGAAAAGTCAGAGATGCCTGCCTTGGGATCAAACTTGAGACCTCTGTGTAGCAGTCCAACGGTCTCCCACTAGGCTTTCACTGCTTTTTAATAAAATATTACCATTATATTATTTACAAGCTTATTTTTAAGTAATATGTATTATTCAATAAAAAAAATCATTCAGCTCAGTGGCGAGACCAACAGACTGCAATGCAGAGGGTCTCGGGTTCGAACCCACGTCGCGCACCTCTGACTTTCGGATGTTATATGACTTTTCGAAATTACGTGCGTATTAATTGACAATTATCGCTTGCTCCGTGCCTCGGAGAGCACGATAAGCCGTCGGTCCCGGCTGCCATGAATATCTATGGCAGTCGTTACTGGGAAGTCAGTGCCCTATAATATCCTGACACTGGTCTAGCCTAAGTGTATCGTTAGCCTTCGGGTTGCGGAGGTCATGTGGCAGTCGCTCCGTGTAAAAACTGATATCCAGTCAAATCCAATTAGACCAGAAAAGCCGACCCCAAGTGACTTGGGAATAATAAAGGCTAGGGAGAAGATAACATAAATAATATCGGAAATTATTACCGTAATTCCTTACCATGGCCGGTCATTCCTTGATTCATTTCAATATAATGATAAACCGCTAAAATATGCATCTATACGTCACGACGTAGAATGAAAACAAGCAGGGTGGAACTTATAAATCGCTGCGGAAATATTCCGCAAATGGTAGGGTTGTTGCTTCGATAAGTTACAACAAAGTCTAAGTCAAAAATCATTTATTCATTTAGGTGACAAGGTCATAAAGTAACACTTATCGGTCCGTCTTATCCCCTACGCTCTTTCTTCTGCATATCAATGATATGTTGAATCTCGGCAACATACATTGTTATGCAGACGACAGTACCGTGCATGGGCGATATCTCGAACGTCCTGGGGCCAAACAGGCTGAGGTTGAGGGGAAAAGGCAGGATCTTGTCGTTGAACTTGACCAGACCTTGAACCGCATCTCTGAATGGGGTGCCAAGAACTTGGTCCAGTTCAACGCCAAGAAGACCCAGGCATGCGCGTTCTCAACAAAAAAGTCTCCGTTCCTTCCCCTCCCTTCTCTGAAGAACACTCCACTGGTGATACGCGACAGCTTCTCCATCTTAGGTATGGATCTTTGCCGCTCCCTTAATCCCAAAACCTACATCGAGAGCGTCATTAAGCAAGCTTCGCGAAAGCTCGGAGTTCTGAACAGGGTGAGGCGGTTCTTCGCGCCTGGGCAGCTGTGCCTATTGTATAAGGCACAAGTGCGCCCTTGCGTGGAGTACTGTTCTCATCTTTGGGATGGCTCCGCGCAGTACTTGCTAGACGCTCTTGACAGGTTACAGCGGCGGGCTGTCCGTATCATCGGAGATCCAGAGGTCACGAGTTCACTGGAACCTCTGCAACTCCGTAGGGATATTGCCTCTTTGGCATGTGTCTACAGAATATACCACGGGGAGTGCTCTGAAGAGTTATTCCACCTTATCCCGCCCTCCCCTTTCCTATCCAGAACAACGCGTGCTGGGCTCAGATGCCATCCTTACACGGTGGAGTCGACTAGAGTGCGTACTAACAAGTTTGGGTCCTCATACCTCTGCCGAACGATCAAGGCATGGAATTCTCTGCCAAGGCACGTGTTTCATTCTTCCTTCAATCCTGGGTCCTTTAAGCGGGGCGTGAAAAAGCACCTCAGGCCGTCAAAGTAGAGACCTCAACATCGTCTCGGCTGCTATGAGGACGATGTGGAGGCCACTGCTCTTAGACCACACGACTGCTTACCATCAGGCGGAGCGTGGTCATTTTGACGAGCAAAATAAAAAAAAAAAAGAAGAAAAAACTTATGAACGTCAAAATATATAGGTTAGTGAGTTTACTAAGTTACTGAAGTTACATTTAGGTTATTTGCTAGGTTCAGGCAAAGGGTTGAGCCTATGAGAAGAAACTCACATTATACAGGGTGTCCGGTAATTAATGGTTAACCTTGAAATATCTTATAGTAGAACTGCAGGACATTCAGAAAAAATGAAAAGAAATATATATATATATTAAAAAGTGCCAGCTATATTTGCATAGCATACTTTTAACTGTCTATCTATTAGCATAATTAGTGTTTAATAATAAAACAACAAAAAACCGATGGATTTCATTGATTTACGATCGTAGTATACAACAAAGTTATACATGGTTATTAAAAAAAAACACATATCTCAGGTAGTAGTTAGGATAGATATTTTTTTATATTTTTTTCTGAACGGCCATCAGTTCCACTACAAAACATTTCCAGGTTATCCATTAATTACCGGACACCCTGTATAAGTAATAGTTACCGTCCCGACAGACGTAGTCCAGAACACAAGAAAAAAATTAGAAACAAAACCAAATCTAAGCCATTCTCGAATCCACTTGAACATACACAAAAATTTTATCAATATCGGTCCAGCCATTTAGGAGGATTTTCATTACAAATACACGCATAGAGGATTGATATTTATAAAGATTATAAATGAGATTTATAATACAACTAGCATAATAAGAATTCTAATGACTAAAAATCGTAGTTGCGCTTGTATTTCTGCTTAGCCCTTTATAGATACAGACGTAACGAATGTTAGGCTATATATATTAATAAAAAATATAAAAGAACGTCTCTATGGTACTAATATTAATTACGTATCTTCATTCACAACATATTATTATACTGTAACGTAGTGCTTATGTCGGCCACGTTTGTAGAACGTGGTCGACCAAGAAAGTCAAGGAAACTATAGTTCACAATTACGAGTACATGATTTTTAATTCTAGATTTACACAATTAGTAACAGGGCGTGGTTCTAGCAATAAAGGCTTCGGTTCGAGGTCCGGCAGGAGCACAGTGGACCACTTAACTCTCGGACGGCGGCCGGCGGAACACGATTCAAGCGTGGCCGTGGTTTTATTTGCGGCCGAAGTAAAGTCTGACACCGCGTTCGTATGTTTGTCTGTTCGCGATAAACTCAAAAACTACTGAACGGATTTTTATGCGGTTTTCGACTAATAGACAGAGTGATTTATGAGGAAGGAAACACCTAAACTGTATAATTTGTTAAGTTTTTTACTACCCGTGCGAAGCCAGAGCGGATCGCTCGTATATCTATCAATCAATCAATCAGCCCACCGGATGTATCAATATATCTATACTAATATTATAAATGTGAAAGTTTGTGAGGATGTATGGATGGTTGTTACTCTTTTACGTAAAATCTACTGAACCGATTGCGATGTTGCGAAAATTGCGAACTTGGTATGTAGATAGCTGGAGATCTGGATTCACACATAGGCTACTTTTTATCCCGATATTTCCACGGGAACGGGACTTTTGCGGGTGAAACCGTCGAGAAAATCTAGTTAACTATAAATGCTTATGTGAGTTTGTTTGTTTGTTAAGCTTTCATGCCTTAACTACTCGACCGATCGTCATGAAATTTCGCATACACGTTGTCGGAGAAACAGAAAATGACATACGGCAACTCCCATCCAGAAAAAAGGATGTTTTTTTTTATGTCGGGGCATGCATTGTCGCATACCCCTCCGCGGGGGCAGGCGAAGGGGTTATGTCGGACTCGCCGGGGTAAAAGAAAGATGGAATAAGAATAATGTACCGCCTGGAATACAGACTAAACCTACCACGGTGTTCCTCGACGAAACCACTATCGACGGGGCCGCGCGAATCACTTTCGCATGCGGTCGCGACCCCGCCGAGACTGTTACTAATTTAACCTAACCTACATTTATGCGAACGAAGCCGCGGGAAAAATCTAGTCAAAAATATACAAAGGAGACTTTATTGCAATAATATTAGTTACATATTTCATAAGAAGAAGTATATTGAATAGTTGAGCATATTTCTGATTGGGTAATAAAAAGGAAATAAAATGTTGGTATATTATTGCGCGGTATCGTCATGATTTTTATATAGGCATAGATGTAAAAAGAATAAGTAATAACTTATGAATTACATACATATGATGCCTCACGCTTAGGTCTATCTCCAAGGACTAGACAGAGAGACCTGAATAGACACTACAACAATATATCGCCAACTATGTTTTTTTGGTTTGACGTTATGAGTCCTGACTCCTATTGTCGTCTACCGTGCACGGATTCCCAGATTCCGTGGTGCTACTGAGAATTTCGTAGCATAAGCACTTAATAACATTTTGCCCAAATTCAGCGTCGAACCCTGTACCTCATGCACCGCAGCGCAGAGGAAGTGTATGTAGCTAGTGCATAAAATACGGCTAAGCCACCGAGGCATTCATTAAATTATTATAAACTAGATGTTCCTGCGGTTTCACCCACGTTTATCGTTACTGCGCCGCCCCCGTGAGTTGTAGCGTGATTTTATACCTTCCACAATAAATAGGCTATCCAACACTAAAATATTTTTCAATTCGAACCAGTAGTTCCTGAGATTAGCGCGTTCAAGCAAACAAACAAAAAAACTCTTCAGCTTTATAATATTATAGTATAGATAGAAAACAAGACAATACAAATATAAACAAAGACAAAAAGACTGGGACTCGGATTGTGGATTACACGAATAATTGTACTGTGTAAGAATCAAACCGATAATAATCGTAGTTAAGATGACCATTTAAGCCAGTACGCAAACCGTACAGTAAAAAAATTGATTGGAGAAAAAGCAATTCAGCTTTTGTGGAAAACTGCTGACTCCAACTAACAATATATTCACAAAATAAATAGTTTCCCAAAAACTCCTGTTCACCAATCAATCTTCTCCGATATTGAAAAGACTACCCCGAAACCCGGCTTCACCTGCCAAAGAGACCGAAAACAACTATTATGCGACATCCATAATTTTACCCAAAAATAAACTTTTCCAATATCCCAGACTCCCTTATTGCAACGGACAGTCATTGGCATAAAGAATAAAAAGTCAAATTTATGACCATTTTCCTTTCCTCATTGCGTTGTTCCTTATACTATATATTATGCTCATTTGTTAACCCTACCGTTAAAATAAAATATTTGACGTTGCTAGTTATCTTGGAGAAAATAATATAGTTCCTTCCAACGTATTATTTAGGTGACTTTATTCTGGAAAGACAACATTAATTTAATTAAATGAAATGTTCATGTTATGTCATTTTGTAACCGCCTTTTGTAAATGTTAGTTACATTTAAAATGTTATAAGTGCAAATGTGGGTTTGTTTATTACGCTTTTAGGCCTTAACTACTCGACTGATCATCATGAAATTTCGCCTAAACTTTGTTAGTGGCACAGAAAAGGACATAGGGTACCGTTGATTCAGAATCAGATCAGCTGTTCTTATGGGATAGCTAGTAGAACCTTTATAACTGTACTAGATGTGGCCGCGGTTTCACCCGCATTTATGATTACTGCGCCGCCCCCGTGGGTCATAGCGTGATGTTATATAGCCTATAGCCTTCCTCGATAAATGAGCTATCCAACACTGAAATAATTTTTTTCAATTCGGATCAGTAGTTCCTGAGATTAGCGCGTTCAAGCAAACAAACAAACTCTTCAGCTTTATTATATTAGTATAGATAACTGACGTAATAGTCAAAATGGTCACCTCATCGCTATACTTCACCGAGTGTTGTGGGTTCGATCCATAACAAGGCAAAGATTAAGGCGTTTACAATTTTTTTTATTACGGCTCTAGTTATTTTGTATGTCCGTTCTTTCAATGTTAAAAAAAAAACGAAATAGTAACCAAAATACTGCTTTTGTTTAACCATAGAAACAATACTAAGCGAAATCACTATTAAATGTTCAATAATAATAATGAACATCTATGGCAGTCGTTATTGGGAAGTCAGTGCCCTATAATATTCTGTCACTGGTCTAGCCTTAGGAAATCGTTAGCCTTCGGGTTGCGGGGGTCAGGTGGCAGCCGCTTTCGTGTAAAAACTGATATCCAGTCAAATCCGGTTAGACCAGAAAAGCCGACCCCAAGTGACTTGGGAATAATAAAGGCTAGGGATAAGAAGAATAATAAACACTTAGCTTGGCCCAGGAACCGATCCCGAGACCTCACGCAAAACTTCATGATTTCCATTTGCACACTCTATGATTTCCCCACCGCGCCAGAGTTTTTTATAACAAGAAAAATAAACGTGGAGGAAAGAAATAATTTATTCATTTCTAGTATCACTTACATTATTCTATTCTATTCTATTCTATTTTATCACATACACACAACACCATCTAGCCCAAACTAAGCAGAGCTTGTACTATGGGTACTAGACAATGGATAAACATACATATAAACTTTTTTTTTGTAAATACATACATATTATGCATAGAAACACCCAGACCAAGACAAACATCCATGTTCATGCACACAAATGTTTAACTTGTGCGGAAATTGAACCCGCGACCTTAGGCGTGGCCGTCGGTTACACTAACCACTACGCCATAGAGGTTTGTATAGTTAAAGAACTAATTGTTGTAGAAATAGGAGTACCATTTTCTTAATCTTTTTAAACAAGACAAATTCCGCACTAGGAAAAATTCCTATATGTCAGCGGACTTTACAAACATTTAAACAATGGATGCAAAGAACATTTAGTCCTGGAACAACTTTTGGATCAGACAAATATTTTTGTCCCGTGTGGGCTTCGAACCCCTCACACTCAGCGCAGTAGTAATCCATGCAGTCAGGTTGTGCAATAACTATGTCATAGAGAAGAGATATAGCAATTGTCAAAGCTATGACATCAATCGATGCATATAGACAATGATTGTGTATAAATGTGCACGGATTTGGGCGTCTTCCAAACTGCAAGAGTAGCCATTTCGACGACAGAGAATCACGTTTATATACTTCTATATATCATACTACATATTGCCGACAACTTTACATAATATATACAGCGCGTAACAGAAAGGTGTGGTCATATGTAGTGCCGTAATACATACATAGATTCACGCCTTTTTACCAGAGGGGTATGCAGAGACAACGGATTGCAATTTGCTACGATCCTGACACACTTCTTTGGCTTCTTTCACTTTCATCACATTCATCATGCACGCTCGCCGATTGAAGGTGCTCTTAACCTGGCCTTTGTCCAGAACGTCCCCGATCTAATCAAGAAACGTTCGCCTAGGTCTGCCTCTTGCGACTGTTTCATTCACACTAGCCAACTTTCTTAGTCAGTCTTTTATCGTCCATTCTTTCTACAAGCCCAAACCAGCTTAACACACCCTTAGAAAAGGGTGTGTTAATAGAAATTCTTGTCACTATATCCACTTTCATGCCGCATCTCTCTCTTATAGAGTCACATCACATATGTATGTCTGTCAGCGCTCTCATTTCTACAGCATTTATTCTGCTCTCGTGCTTCTTTTGCCATACCCAACTTTCACTTCCATGCATAAGTGTAGTGTGTGCCGTTATATATATCTGACAATTGCTTTCCTGCCATATATATAATTGGATAAAAAAAAAGAACTAGTTTTTGACTGCGGCTTCGCTCGCGTTTCGAAGATTTTTGACGATTAATTTCTATCCCTCGGGAACTCCTTTTTCCAGATGAAAGGCACTCTATGTCCTTTTCTGTTACTGTGACAGAAGTCAGTAATAAGCTGTATAACAGCTGCAAAACCTTTTACTTGACTTGTAAAATGATGAAATTATGATTAAATGGCGATTTAAAAGAGTAGCACTTTCTTGCAGATATCGTCCATAGCCACAACCCTTTACCTGAACGTAGCAACTAACGCAATTGTAAAATTAAAATTGCAGCGGCACACCGGCAGTCAAGCACAATTGATTTTTAATTATATCTGGTATTCTAAGACATGATACACTAACAAATGCTTTATGACTTTGAATGATACTAGTTACCTTTTTAAAACAAGAGGAAATAGACGCGACTTATCCTCAAAATATCTGCGTCTATTTTTAGATTACAACAACGATGTAACAAACCATATCTAAATGTCCTTTTCAGTACAAATCCCTCAAAGAAACTCCTTGAGGCGCCATCACTACAACGACGACATTCTAGCCCCGCAAATTTATATGAACGGCAGTGTCGTTTGATAATAATTACGAGAAGGAAATATATATCTTTTTCAAGGTGCCATTGTTGTACCTCCATTCTAAGAGTAAAGATAAAAAAAAAATTACATTCCACCATTACAAAAGCTCAATATTCTTTTATTAACTCTGGCTGTAGAGAAAAATGAAGAGGTTTTTTATTTTTGCTTTTTTAACGCCCCTCTTTAATTGGCCTTCTTTTCTATAAATTTCATCAGTGTCTTAATTATGTTATATTAATATGATTCAGAGTGTATTAGGTCTATTGAAATATGCTTTAGGTATACTTGGGAGGGTGCATAGTTTTTGTGTTAGCCTCCGATGTTTTGTCGGTTTGATACCCAAAGAAGACAAAATTTGACTGACTTTGGGTGATCGATTTTGGGTGTTCTTTTTGTCCATTGTTTGAAAGTCTGCTACATATACGATTTATGATTCCAATGTCACTAAATAATTTTGCAAGAGCAGATTCTTAAATACACTAATATTAAAAAAGAAAAAGAAAAGTGATTGCAATATACTTAAAACTTTTAAAAGACATTTTTTTTTCAATTCTTGTGTTACAGAAAAAAAACATAAGTTATCTTTCATTCAGAAAAAGTACTGATTCCTGGGGATAAAAATGTATTGGAATATCTTAGACATTCACGCGAGCAAAACCGGTTGCAAAATCCAGTAATACATAACGTTTCACCATATATATTAGTACAATAAAAGCATTTGTTCGCAATTCGTTCAGCTACAAAATTAAACAAACAACTACAGTTATCTCTAAGTAATTTATTGGTTGAATAAATTTTGTTCGGTACAGTTCGACGCTTCCAATTCTGCGTAGTTGTATTAATTGGGCTTTTTGCAATATGTTATTAAACATCTTTTAGATGTTATATATGTTACTTGTATATAAACAGGTAAGCAGAAGTGAAGACGGTGGCAGTGGCAGTATGTGACTGCAGTGTAGGAGTTGAGAGTTCAATTCCGAGTCATGTAAAAATTCATATTAGCTCAAAATAAAGCTATGGTTTCGGATTACGTGGGATGGCATGAGGTCTCTGGTTCTGGATCTGGTCAAACGAGGTGTTATTGCGTTTTTCGAATAAGAAATTAGGAGTCTGAAATGGTAATAAGCTTGCCCTCTATTGTATGTAGATACAATTGTTGCTGGATAAATGTGGATGTAATACAATTCTGCCTTCGGGGATATATGAGCGAGACTATGTATGTTACAGAACATCATTATAGATCTTACATAATAATATATTACGCTTGTATTTATAATATCGGCCCTGTATTAAACTGTCCCACTACTGGGCACTCAGTGTGAGAAGGATTAGTTAGTAAGTTAGTTGGACGTGTGTTATCCGCACTTAGCCACACAATTGGGCCATTGTGCGTAAGTGACCGACGCGAAAAGTTGTTCGGTTACTCATACCACCTCAGCTCTGTCCAGGAAGACAATAGGCGACCGGTGTTGCACAGTACTTCCTTCATCGTTTCTGGCCTGTTTAGTAGTTTCGTCCGTTGGTTGCTCACGCTTTTGCAATGTAGCAGCACGTGAGCCGATATCTCCTCGGTCTCCATGCAGCCTCTACATAAGGAGCTGTCAGTGATGCCGATGTTAAATAGGTGTTTGTTGAGTGAGCAGTGGCCTGTTATTATACCCACTAGATGTCACAGGTTTTTCCTTGAAGAACGTAGCAGTTTGCGTGACAGATGTATGTCTAAGGATGGAAAGGCTTCCTTTATCTGTCTACATTCCTTTGTTTTTGCCCATTGTTTTTCGTGTAGTTTCGTGAGAAGGGTTAGGTCATAGTCCACCACGCTAGCCAAGTGCAGATTGGCAGACTTCACATATCTTCGAGAACATTATGAAGAACTCTCAGATATGATGCAGGTTTCCTCACGATGATTTCCTTCACCGTTAAAGCGAGCGATAATTAACTATTTAATACGCACATACCTTAGAAAAGTTAGAGATGCACGCCTTGGAATCGAACTTGAGACCTCTGCGTGGTAGTCCAACGGTTTCCCACTAAGCTGTAGCTGCTTCTAAGCTTACGCTTGTATACCTAAGCGAATAAGCAGAGGTGAAAAACACCTTAATTTTATTCCTTTACCATTGCCACTGTGGGTGAGCGTTAGTTATAGTTCAATCTGCACAAGGGACAAAAATTTAATTAAAATTAAATGAAATTTATTTATTTATTAAATTAGTTGAACCGTTACACTTACATGAGTTATAGTTAAAGTGAAATAGATTAAGTACTAAAGTAGATTTCCATATGTAGTGTTTAAATGAACTCTTACCAGAGTTACCCAAGGTAAGATCGAACTTGTGTTATGGGTACCAGCGGTCTTACAAATAGATTTCACATTAGATATTGGTTTGGTGACCATTGAAGTTCTAAATTCGTCTGATCGAAATAGTTTTTCTGGGTCCGGATTTTTAATGTTTGTAAAGTTGCGACACAGGAACTTGTGAGAGATGTCTTTAAAAAATCGCTACACTATCCATCCAATCAAAGTCCAAACCTATAATTACGTGTTTGATAACTTTCATTAAATTAACCAGTTGTAAAAACATGAGATCGATAGTTACTTTGAATGAAATAAGAATTTAAAATGTTTATATATGTTCAGCGACTGTCACTGACTGTACCTACTTAGCCATTTTTGCAATTGCTTAACAGTAGTATCAGTATTTAGAAATTGAACTCCCTGCTGATAAAACTTTCAATCATAATATAATAATATAATATTCTACCACATACACAGAACACTATCTAGCTCAAACTAAGCAGAGCTTGTACTATGGGTACTAGACAATGGATAAACATGCATATATACTTTTTTTTTTGTAAATACGTACATATTATACATAGAAACACCCAGACCAAGACAAACATCCATGTTCATGCACACAAATATTTGTCTTGTGCGGGAATCGAACCCGCGACCTCAGGCGTGGCAGTCGGTTATACTAACCACTACGCCATCGAGGCCGACAAATATAGATAGAAGAATTTTATATATTCCAAATGGTCATCAACTGTCTTTGACTGTACCTACACAGCTACTTTTACATTTGCCTAAAAGTAGAATCATTACTTTATAATTCAACTTCCTAGTAAAAACAATGATTTCTTTAGTAAAATAAATTAAAAATATACATATTTTCAGCAACTGTCGTTGACTGTACCTACACAGCCAAGCTATTTTTACAATTGCCTAAAAGTAACATCAGTACCTAATAATTCAACTCGCTGTTTTAAAAACGATAATAAATTTGATTGATGAAAAAAATAATACACATGAAATGGTAAAATAAATATATAAAATACTAAAAAATGGCCGTGTAGGTACAGTCAGCGACAGTCACTAAACAGTGACTGTCGCTGACTGTACCTACACGGCCATTTTTTTCATTTGCATAAAAGTAGTATCAGTAACGTGCATACTGTATGGGTTTAATTTTTTTAATTTTTTAATTTTCTTTGTCATTTATTTGTTTTTTATATGGGTTGAGTAATAATTTGTTTTTATCTCTGGGTACGTATCTTTGATTGTTAGTTGTAAAATTGTATGCAGCTGGCTTGATGTCCGTGCGTAACAGTGGTCTCCATTGAAAATCAGCGTTGCGATATCACATCGGTTTTATCGCAACATCAATGCTGAATGGAGACCATTTGTTGCCACAATAGCATAATGTGTATATACATATATATATATATATATATATATATATATATATATATGTATATATATATATTTTTTTTTTCTTTTTTTAATTTTAACTGTTTATTTAATTGTCTTTTTTATTATTTTGTCTATTTTGTAAGAAAAATATGTAATCATATTTCTTTGTGGCAATAAAGAATGATTTCTTTCTTTCTTTCTTTTTACATTTCTTCAGCTTCAAAATCCAAATCAATTTTGCTGCTCTCGAAGTTCAGAAGTCGCCATGGTTAATGCCATGAGTCCCAAGAGTGAGTCTTTCAATACTTCCACAAAATGTTTCCATCGCATTTCTGTTGACGACTGCTCAAATCCCCCGAGAAGCCTACGTAGGGATGCGACATCACATTCCCGGACTTTTGATTAGCGAGTTCCGGGATTTCGCAGCTCTAATTTTTGTGAAGCTTGGGTGCTAGTTTGAAGTTTTTTTGTTTACTGTCTTATGTTTATGTGAAATTTAATTATAATTATTATTTTACTGATTAGCAAAATATTTTATTGGCATGATCGTCTAATATTAACGATACGATGTGTACTCTGTATTTTAACGATAACGTGGTTGATCTATTTAATGGCGATTTATATACTAGTGTGTCGAGTTCTTGATGATTTATTTTTCTTTTGTTTTTTTTTAATATGATTATATATTATAATATATTTGTGAAGTCTGCCTGCACTGGGGTAGCGTGGTGGACAATGGTCCACCGGCCACCAGGCTTCAATTTTAGAAGGGTTAGGCTGTTGCCTAAAATTAAGAAGAGGCCTGGACTTAACAGTGGGCCAGTTTAATAGTGTAATAATTAATAATATTAGTCCTGAGGTTGATATTATTAATTATTACACTATTAACATTTTATTTACACGTTGCCTAATGTTTTGTTGCAAAAGCAAGCAAGCCATAGTCACAGAGAAACAGTTATAGATAAACACAGTATAAGTCGGAACAGTCGTAAGTAAATAATTTTTTTGAGAATAAATTTTGATAAAACCAAGTAGTTTCAATGATTTTTTGTTTATCAATAAAAAGACATAATATTTTAATAATATAAAACTGTTTACGTAACATGTGACCTTTACTACTTTATTATGAATTACCTTTTTGCATAAGTTTCTTAGCACTATTATTAATTACATCCGTTAATAACAATGTTGTAATGTGTTTATAATAACGAACTCATACGCATTTTATTATAAGTAAAACAATGACTATGTTTGGCTTTTGGCCTAAGAAGTCGGGTCAATGAAATTTACATTTATAATTATTTCATACTAATTACATATTGCAAAGTGGGTTTAATATAAATAAACAAAATAGTACTGTTTCCTAATTATAATATTTATCCGTTTATTAGTTAACATCCTCGAATAGCAAAGTGGATTTATTTATTTTTGCTTTCTTGAAACAGGCAACGCTCGCACTAAAAATAAATTCTGTGCTATTTTTGTTGTGTTATCCGTAATGTTGTCTTTTAAAAAACAAACTCAATTTTTAAACCAGATTCAACACTATCCGACTTTAAAAACGTATGCTACACTACAATCACGGGATATCCTGGGCAAATCCCGGGGGTATGCTGGCTTCGCAACAACACTAACATAAGAGATTTCAGCGCTTCGCTTGTATCAACGAGGTTTTCGTAAATTGATATGTTGTGTGTGCCGGATACACAAAACTCATTTCATTTCCGGCCCTGTCTTGATATGAAAAGCATCGTACTGATTATTTTCCGTATAATACAGTGAGAGATATCCATAGTTTGTATTTATTTTACGTAGTGATGTACGATTATCGATTATATATGCGAGTTATTCGATTATCAAATAAGTTTAATGTATTCGAATGAATGATAATCAATCATGTATTGGCTGCTAAATAATCTACAGAAGAACCAGACAGACAAAGTTTTTGTAACAAACACAATTATGTCTAGACGCGCATGTAGTTGTATGGAGAGTGGCCACATGAATGCAGTGAAGAACCAGATAGTTATAATCACACATTAAGCTAGAGGGAGAGAGACAATTACATAAATTGTAGCCTCGACTAAAAAAAAAGACATGCACATACATTACGCTAGTTGAACGAATTTCTTTTTTTATTTTTATTATATAAGGGCTTGTAGTCAAATGAAGTATTCGAATGGCAACTAGAAAAACAAAATATATAAGAGTACTCCGCTTAATGTTTAATGAAATGTATTAAGTTAGATGATAGCATTATATGTATATTATACAGAGAAGATGATTCATTCCGAAATGATGTCTTTTAATAATCAGAGCTGATATTTTATCATTATACCAATAAAAAGCTTAAAAGCCGCAACACAAACAAAACTCGTAATTGATAAATGAGTACGGAATCGCAGAATTTTCGATTATTTTTATGATTTCGGAAATTTCAATTTCTTTTAAAAAATGTAATAATGTTAAATTTAATTTAGACGATTTGAATAAAAATCGATTACTTCGAAAATTGTACAACTCGGTATTCCTTATTAGGTATTTCGTTTTCTTATGTATGGCTCAATGTGTTTTATTTGTTTTTCGAATAAAAATCAAATAATTCGAATACTGTACGACACTATACCTACTCATTAATAAGTTCTCGAAAGTGTTAATTGATGACGTAAATGTGTATTTTTGTTAACAATAGAAACTTACAGACAAAAAACGTACTAAAATAAAACATTATATTTATTTCCATCTTTAGAACCACAAAACACAAGTGTTAAGCCTTTAATAATACCAATATAAACACAATCTGACCACCAGATGTCGCTATTGAACGCCTCCACAAATGCTTTTAGTTCGGGGCAAAAAATAACTAAATACCACTCTGCCAAGCGAGAATAAACCTTATGGATATGGTAATAAAGGTTTAGTGGAATGCAGAATGAAGTTTGTTTTAGTTTAAAGTGTATGGTTTAAGTTTGAATGTGTTTATAGAACTAGTAAATTGTCGTGAAAGTTTTCTATGCTAATATTGTGATTGAAAGAATGTGGGATTGTTGTGAACAACTGTTGTTTAATTTTACTGCTGTTTTGGTATGTGAATGTTAGTATAGAAGCGCCTTATCATCCTTAGACAAGTTGTGAATCCGACAGATTTTTTTATTTATTAAATAGACTTAAATACAGATAACAAAATTACAAATACGAATAATAATAGTTATAGAAATAATTTACTTGTTAATTTGAAATCCGATTACAGTTGAGCACGGCATTTGAAGAAAATAATTTACAATTAAAGGGCAGCTAAGAAAATAAAATATTATTTAATACATTAAAAAAGGAATACAATACAATTATACATTAAAATTCAAAATTAAATATTTTATATAAAGTACAATTTATTAAAGTTATAGAAAATAAATCAATTAAAAGAAACAATAATCCAATTAGGTAAATATAAAAAAGTGATATGATAATATATGCATGAGATCTTTGGTTCAGCAAGTTATTAAGTTTCTCTGTCAGGAAATTCTTAGCGCCGACTCTGGAACTGAGTTCAGTAAAACGTCAATATCGCCATCTTGGGTTGGGTGTTTCTATGCATGTATTTACAAAAAAAAAACGGATGTATATGTATGTTCATCCATTGTCTAGTAACCATTGTACAAGCTCTGCTTAGTTTGGCCTAGATAGTGTTGTGTGTATGTGATAGAATATTATTATTATTAATATGCTCACACATTAGACTTAAAATCATACCTAGTGAAATGTGGATTTAACACAACTCTGCCTTCCCCTTCGGGGATTGAGGCGTGTATATCCTAACTAATATATAAATGATGATATGAGTTTGTTTGTTACGCTTTCACGCCTTAACTATTTGACCGATCGTCATGAAATTTCGCATACATGTTGTCAGGGATATAGAAAAGGACATAGGGTACCTTTCATCTAGAAACAAGTACTGTTTCCGAGCGATACCGCGGGCAAAAGACAGCAATGTATTAATTTCTCTACGTTTAAGGACATGTACTTTATTTAAACTAAACTATGCGGGCTCAGACACAAGATCATCCATTCTAAAAGCTTATATCGTATTTCCTATCTATACGAAGGACTATGCTCCATCTAAGATCACAAGCAACGGTCCAATCTATCTCGGAACTCAGTTTGCAGTCTGTATTATAATGATTGGAATTTACATAGGCGAGGTTTACTCAGAACGCCGGTCTAGCGACAACAATAGTTAAAATGTTCACTTGTAAACATTGGACTGGTGCCTCATACGGGGAAAGTGTATGGTAGGCAGGCGTCAATAGACGAATTGAATAGCAACTAACAATAAATATTAGTACTACACATTCGAATAAATACATTCGAATGATATCACAGGACTCGAAGGATAAACATTTTGGGTAATTTGCAGTATGGTAAAGTCTTTAATTCGACTATTTTTTTGTCTTAATTTAATTTATATGCCAAATTACTTTAATTTTTTGTCATAATAATACTTTGACATAATGGTTTTTGGCATACTATTTCAGTAGGCATAAATATCATTTATGCCAATTCCTTTTGCCCTGATTATGGATTGGCATAAAATTATGAGGCACTGCATGCAGGCCCTTGGGCCACCCGTAAGCCGCCAACATTATAATTTTATATACGAAAAGTATATTTAAAGGCAAACACAAAATTTTAAATCTTCAAATTTATGCTTTAGAATAGTATGCTTAACAGTTTATGCCAAATGAATATTGTGCGTAACTATTATTAGGAAAAGTAAAAGTACGCCATATTAAATTATGACATATAATTTTATGCGAATAAATAGGGAACCTTGCAATATAATTAACTAGTTATTCCTGCGGCTTTGCTCGCGTTAATCTAAATTTTGTCATTTAATTGTTATACCTCGGAAACAGTACTTTTTTCTGGAGGAAAGGTATCCTACGTCCTGTACACCCAAGTACCCAAGTCAATGTGTATGCGAAATTTCATGCTGATAAATTGAGTAGTTAAGGCGTTAAGCATAACAAACTCACATTCGGATTTATAATATCTGTTAGGATTATCACTCGGTTTTACGGCAAAAGAAAACTACGTGAAGAACCCAATACATCTAAAAGTTCTTCATAAGCTTGTCAAAGAAAATAATCTTTAACACGAAGGCGGAGCCGGCTGCGAATGGTCAGCCAATAGATCACCACGTTGACCATTGGGTCAAATGGTCAACGTGGTGGTCTATTGGCTGACCTTTCGCCAACTTTGAAGAGTCCCATGCCCACCTGTGGGACAGTGCACAAACAGAGCTTATATTATTATAATATTACATATACAATCGCCCCATTGTCTCATAACACAACATTTGGCGCACGACTAATTGCGCAGTGTGTGCCCGTCTTTATTCCACCCCTTTCATCCCCAATAGCTTAATGCCAGCTTTTTAATTACAGCCTGCAGTCCTACATTATAGTCATTCAATTATTAACTTTTTTATTCGCTTTTTTTAAACGGGGTTGACTTTTAAAAGGTCGGTTAGGGTGTTGGGGTGTGTAGTGTTATGATGAGTGTGAATCGCTTGGTTGCATATAGCCATCGTTTAAGGGTCTGATTAATCCAAACTGTAGTAATTAATAGTAATGAGATAGTTTGTTACGCATTAACTAATCGACTGATCATCATGAAATTTATACGTTGTTACTGGTACATAAAAATATACCGGGTAACTTTCGTCCAGGAAAAATTACTGCTGCCGAGCAAGGAAAGCCGCCGGCAAAAGCTAGAGTAAAAATAAAAATGCTTACAAATATATTTTATTTGTCAAATGCCTTCATATGTCCATTGACATTAGTCAAGTGTATATATGTGTCTAAATCATGGGGCAGGCATTATCACGGTAATTGAATGGGACATTTTCGCCCCATAAAAATATAATTCGTTGTTGCTTCCAACAACTAGTGAGTTACTGAACCAGGATGTTTCAGACAAATACTTATTCAATTTATATTGTAATTGAAAATTTATTTCAATACTAGATTTTTCCCGCGGCTTCTTGCGCGAAAATATAGGTTAAGTTAGTAACAGTATGTTTTTCTGGATGAAAGGTGAATATTATGATAATCAGTCGAGTAGTTAAGGCGTGCAGACGTCACAAACAATCTTACATTCGCATTTATAGTATTATAAGTATTATAACTTAATATTGGTATTTGCTTTTCAATCATTAGTTGAATTCTGAAATGTTGAGTCCGATTTAATCCAAACGTGGCATCACAAAGACGAATATAACGAGTTTCTTTGGTCTAATGATGATATCCTTTGCTAGCAAAACACATTATTTCACCGCTGTCATACGATGTTAGAATAAAATTCTAATCATTTCTAAGTACTAGCCCTCTTTGTTTACTTAATAACGATATATGTACGCCATTAATCATGCTTAGACGTTTTTCATTAACACTATAACATAGCAGCTCAGAGTATATTCGTGTTTATTTTATTTTAATTTAATAGGTACAGTAACAGAAAAGAGGTTAAGGATTTAAGCAAAAAAAAAATTCTTGAATTGCCTTGTAACGGTCTTCCACTAGGTTATCGCTGCTATAATAAAAAATAAGTAATTATGAGGAATCTTGCTATTTAAATATAAAGTATGAAAAGGAATCCCATTCCTCAAAATAGATTTCAATTATCATAGCTTTTGTGATATGAATTCTCAGAAACTCTGCTAATTTAAAACTATTTCTCATGGCTCGTCAGTAGTTACTAGAAGCAACAGTAAAAATCCCATTTTATTTATGGGGTGAAAATGTCTTGCTCTACAAATGTCTAAAAAAAACATGAGTGGCAGTCTTTGGGGACTGCCGATAGATGTGAAAACTAAGTAACTAGCGTGCGGTGACGATGACACGAGTTTCACGCTTTTTGTTCATCCAAAAAGTACACATAAATACGCAGTATACATATAGCTCATGGAAAGCGTTCGGTGACGATGACGCGAGTTCCATGATTTCTGTTCACCCAAAAAGTGCTCAACGCGCCTTAAGAAGTTTTCACTTCAAAAATGTAATATGGGGCAATCTATACATGTAAAAATCAATTCATGTTTCCCTTGGTCACGCCATAACTTGAGAAAGACTTTACCGATTTTATTTATAAGTTTTCTAATATCTTGTAAAAGGTACGTCTTGTTACGGAAAGAAAGGTTAAAAAAATCCTGCAGAAAATTAGATAATTACAGAAAACTTAACGGCTTATTTAACCTCGCGAGATTGACACTTCGTTTAGGCTGCCTGTCCATTGAAGCGAAGCGAGGCTGCGGAGCGAAGAAACGGAAAAATTATTAACCAATAGAATTGCATAAAATCTTTGCTCCGCTCCAGTATGCAATCCTATTAGTTAATATTTCTCCCGTTTCGCCGCTCCGCAGCCTCGATCCACTTTAATGGACAGGTAGTCTTAAGACAGGACAACGTCTGTAAGGTCAACTGGTACCTACTTTACAGAAAAAGATTTTTACTCTACCCTACCTGTAGTGTAAGTAGCCATGCTTGACAAAACCCACAAGTCCATTAAAACCTCTTAAACTAACCACATAACAACTAAAATGAGCTCCCAAATAACTCAAAATTGAAAAATGAGCCACTGTTTAAAGCCTTGTCTCGCCATCGCATGTTCTGACATAAATTTGTCCTACTAGTCGACCAATCATTGAAAACGACATTCTGGCCACATTATATGAATTACTTTAGTATGGGTTCAATTTATAAGTTATACGCGATAACTATATGAAAAATATATTTGGAATTAGCTTTTGCCCGCTCGCTTTAATTTAGATTTTGTAAATAAACTCCTCAGGAACAGTACCTCTCTTCTGGATTAAAGGTATCATATGACTTCACATATCTTCGAGAACATTATGGAGAACGCTCAGATATAAGAAAGAAAGAAAAATGTTTTATTTGCATCTCCATATGATACATACATGATTTAAAAAAACAATCGTAAATACAATTAAACAAAAACGGTACATGACATCAAATTAGGCAACTGCGTCAGTTATAGTTGCAGTATAGACTGCAACGCTGGTATTCTCGCAGGCGTACAAACAATAATTTATTAATACACACCAATGCATAAGAAAATAAAACATACAAGAAATGGGATGAAAATAATAAATATAAACTTAAAACTATATCCATACTATCTTATCTTATCTTATCCCGTGTGGGGGCCAGTCAGCACAGACCGGTGACACTTCGACCCAGTAGGATCTTTTGTGTCGACTTCCCCAATAGCGACTGCCATAGATGTTTATGGCAGCCGGGACCGTCGGCTTAACGTGCTCTCCGAGGCACGGAGCAGGCGATAATAGTCCATCAATACGCACATAATTTCGAAAAGTCATATAACTTCCGAAAGTCAGAGGTGCGCGACGCGGGTTCGAACCCGAGACCCGCTGCATTGCAGTCTGTTGGTCTCCCCACTGAGCTATGAGCTATCACTATATTTCTTCACGATGTTTCCCTTCGCCGTTAAAGCAAGCGATTATTAACTATTTAATACGCACTCAGCTCCGAAAAATCACAGTTGCGCGCCTTGAGATCGTTTCGAGACCTCTGCGTAGGAGTCCGACGGTCCTCACGGTCTTCGTCTCCACTAGGCTAAACTTTCGTGGAAAAGCTATTTATATATGTAGTTATGCAGTAAGGCTTGACATAGATGCACATATATTGACAGAAATACGTCTTACAGTAGGTTGTCCAATTATTTGAAGCTAACATCCGGACAACTACGTTATATAATTTGTACCGAGTTTGGTGTATTGCATGAGAATAAGGGTACATATAATGTGTAACGGTATTAACGCCATCATGCATGTTTACCTTTTTACTGCTTGTTTCGAACAAGTTACACCGGCCGCGGTTACAAGCTGACTTTAAGTCGCATCGCCACTGACAGACAAAATTTTGTGTGATCTAGTTGTTCCGAGTCTTGGTTGTTGTTTGAATATTTTTACTGTCTCCTGCAATACAGGAATGATTTCTAGTGCGAGAGTAGTCGGATTTAGAAAAAATACAAATAAAATAAGTTTTTTAAGTATTCGCTCCCTTGACTTTTTGCATTTCGATCCGCACACTGGACAAAAATTTGTGTGATCTACAGTTGTTCTAAGTCTGGGTATTGTTTGTATTCCTTTTTCGAATGTTCTGGAAGACACGTACGATACAGGCATTATCTAATGTGCGAAAACTTTCTTAAAACAACCGTCTTATAGAGCAAAGATTCCCTTATCGTCAGTGTTATTGGATTTGTTTGTCAAGACAGTGTCAGTAGTAGCATAGAGTCTAAATTTATATGTGTGTATGTCTAATAGACGGCAATAACTCGACCTCTATACATACATACATATTCTCACGTTTACACCCATACTTCGGCAATTACTTTTTTAGATTCCACGCAATAGGCAAGTCTCTTGTGCGTTCACCGGACCATTGTCAGACTACGTGCTGCTTCTGAAAATTCTTTGACAGGCAAATCCTATAACAATTCGTCCGATACGGGAATTGAATCCGAGAACTCGTGCAGCACTAGCTGGATCTATACTAACGTTAGAAAGAGGAAAGATTTGACATTTTATATTTTGAAAGCTATATTATCACCGAGTAGCATAGGTAATTTTTTTTTTATTGCCTTTGGTGCAGACGAGCAAGTGGCCCACCTGATGGAAGGTGGTAACCACTGCTCCTGGGCTTCAGCAATGTCAGGACACAGCAAAGCCGCTGCCTACCGAGAAAGAAGAACTTTCTTTAAACCTCGTTTGAAGAAGAGTTTTTTTTAAAAGTACTGTTACTATCATAACCTTGTCTACTTTTACGTGGGCGGAACCGCGGACAAAAGCTAGTTATTAATTACTGACCTAAAACGTCTGGCTCTAAACACAATTCAAATTAATAAACTGCTGTCCCAATAAATACAAAGCTTTGTGCATTTGATATATCGCACAATAAAATAAATATATCGTCGTCCGCCTGTGCTTTGTGGCACACACGAATGCAGACAGAATGCGTTCCTGATGGTCCGTTCTGGAGAAATGCCAGCAATACGGACATACAACGAATAGGCAGCGAGTATTATATGAGATTTGTTAATATCATAAGTTAGTGGAAAATTTGTGGGTCAGAAGTCGCGCTGAAAGTTTTAAGTTGGAATTTTTTACTGCATTGCGTTTGTATTGGAATATTGAGCTTAGAAAGAGAGATTTATCTTACGCCCAGCAGTGCATTGACTTTAATCAACTAGCAACTAATCTAAATGTAGCTTTAGTAACTTAGTAAACTCACTTACCTATATATTATGACGTTCATAAATGTTATCTGCCTCGCTGATTTCAGCATGACAGTGCTGGCTCGACCGGGGAAGTACTACCCTCTCATAGAATATCGACGTGAAATAACAGTCTTCCTACTGTTGTGTTTCGTTTGGTGAGTGAGAGTGCCGGAGGCTCAATCACCCCTTTTCTCCCTTCCCGCTCCTTCTCCTTCGCAGTTCATTTTTTTCCTAGAGGGTCGCAACGCGCAAGTGATGCCTATGGTATTGCAGGGGTCCATAGGCTACGGTGACCACTTACCATCAGGTGGGCCAGGTGGTATGCTTGTTTGCCAACAGCGTAGAATAAAAATAAAACTTAACTTTGACTTTGAATCGACTTAGATAATCAGGCATATACAGGGTGTCCGGTAATTAATGGATAACCTTGAAATGTCTTATAGTAGAACTAAAGGCCGTTCAGAAAAATGAAAAAAAAAGGAATAAAAAAATTAAAAAAAATTTAAAAGTGCACGCTATATTAGCATAGCATACTTTTGACTGTCTATCTGTTAGCATAATTAGTGTTTAATAATAAAACAACAAAAAACCGATGGATTTCATTCATTTATGGTCGTAGTATACAAGAAAGTTATACATGGTAATTAAAAAAACAACACATATCTCAGGTTAAAATTCTATCCTAACTACTGTTAGGATAGAAGGTTTCATATTTTTTCTTAACGGCCATCAGTTCCACTATAAGACATTTCCAGGTTATCCATTAATTACCGGACACACTGTATATGATATTTACACAGGCCTATTAGACGTCATCCTATTTGACTGGTGCACGGATGGGGTGATGGTTTACATAAGTGGTCGTTTCGCCATCGCCACTGTGCTGAGTAGGTACTATATGTGCGACACGGGACAAAAAATGTGCGAGCAGAAATAGTTGTAATGAATCTGGGCGTTGTTTCTGTCTTTTGTTTGTGAAGTCCTCCGCGGTAAAAAACTATAGTTAGTTTTAACTAGAGTGAGAGTTGTCTTTTTAAAAAGAAATAAGAGAATCTTGTCTGCCTCAATGGCGTAGTGGTTAGTGTAACCGACTGCCACGCCTGAGGTCGCGGGTTTGTTTCCCGCACAAGACAAACATTTGCGTGCATGGATATGGATGTAAATATTAAAAATATTACATCATTTGTCAGAATATGAGTACACAAATGATGGTAAAAACACATGATAGTTCTGTCCATGTTCTGCCATTAACTGGCGTACAAATGTTTTTGGATAACATTTAGGTAGGTAAATTTATCTGATACATTCTTAATTTCTGTGAGTATTATTATTTAAAAAAAATAATTTCGATATATTTTATATTATTAATGTAACAAATTATTCTAAGAATTTGATAGTGTAAAATTCAGAATATCGAATAAGAATAGTAAAATGCAAAATGTCAGTTAAATCGTCACACAATGTCACACAATAAATCAATAAATAGCAAAATATAAAATGTTGGTCTGGGTGTTTCTATGTATAATATGTATGTATTTACAAAAGAAATGTGTATAATAATATGTATGTTTACCCACTGTCTAGTATCCATAGTACAAGCTCTGCTTAATTTGGGCTAGATGGTGTTGTAATGTATGTGATAGAATATTATTATGTTTCTCTTATCACAGGTACTTTCTAACAATATTATTATTATTATTAAAATGAATCAAATCAAAGTTAAATAAATCAGCCTTCATCAGTCTACTGGTAGGCATAAGCCGAAATGAATGATAGATTAAAATTACGACTCATAAAACATCAAGGGGATGTAAATATTTCCCTTCAAAATATACTTTATATAACAATTTGTTTGTAATCAAAAAGACATCTTCAAATAGAATCTCATTAACATTAATTCATCAAGATTTGCATTTCCGAAATCCTTGCATTAATTAAAATTTTATATCCAAGTTTTCTAAATATTTCGAAGCCTAATTAAAAGTTATGAATTACGTATTTTCAATGAAAATAAGGTACTTTATTTCTAATTTAGTGAGGGTATAAAGGTTACGCCGGCCCTTGTTCCCTCTGGGGCAAATTCTTCTGTTTTCCCACAAAAAATGGTTTTATTCCTGCACGAAAAGGGTTAATATTTTATTTAATATCTCTTCTTTTATTTTCTGTGATGAATAATATATTTTTCCTGCTATTTTAACGTTTTTGTGGCTGCCTACAATTTTCGTAATTAATTTTTATTTATGGTGTGGCAAGCTACACTGTTGGGTGAAAATTGGATTGTTTTCTCTCCTGTGGCAGAACGGGAATTCAATCCACAGTGCGAGATGTATTGGTGAATGGTTAAACATCCACTTTCCTAATGCACTGATCGTATTTAGATAATAGCGTTTTGGTGCCAACGTGAATTTTAAATTCATTTCATAAAGTTATTACCCTATTAAATAACCCGTGAAATTTATATCACAGATAGCAGAATAAATAAAATTAAATTTATGGGATTGTCAACCCTTGCGCTTCCGAAATATTAAACTGCTTTCATAAGTCATATTTAAAGTGACTGTCCGTTTTATCGACGCTAGTTAAATCATTACCGTCAATTATATACGACGAAAATAAAATTGACATGATTTAACGGTTGATGATTGATGACGACATAACTTTTTAAAATGGACGTTAAAATAATTTTCCATTTTTGGTTTTAAAATAACGTGATCAGTTTTAACGCTTACTCTTTTATTGCTTTTGTTTATAATTATATATTTTTTTATTGCCATACGGGAGTTTAGTTTTTTAGTACATACTTAGGTATGTTTAAAGTCAATCTACAAATTAACAAGACTGTTAATTTTAAATGTAGCTTAATTTGGGCCAGAACACCCAATCTGCATCCAGAAGAATTCACTTCAAGGTTAGGTTTGCAATACTTACTTTACAGGATGCAGTTCAGGTGTTCTGTCTATCCCAGATATTTTCAGGACAGATTCTGGCTGCATGACGACCTACATTACGTAATACAAACGTTACTAAGGCATGAATTCTACATACTAATAACTAAAACTTAATAAACAAGACCTTCAAACGAAACAGTGCGTAACCCAGGCAACGTAACAAGAATTAACATAATATAATTTAATCAGAAATAAATGCGTAGCACTTAGTTTTCGTAACCAAAATAGAAGTAACTCATACGAATCGATAGCTCGACTTTAACAGAGCCAAGATCGGTACAGTAAAACTAAAAATTAAACAATCCTACTTGGTGTTCTGCCAAAAATCTTTGTTCAACCGATGCATATCTACTAAACTTGGCAATGGTCTGAGCGAAAATGGTCTCCTTGACTAGTACCGCTGATTTTCTTGATAAAAATTACAATATATACGCGTTTTCCTGTAAAATTTTCGCGGATTTAGCGGAAAATATGTTTATTTTGATTCGAATCTCATATGCGAATTTGAATTGGATTTGTTATCTGATTATGCATATACGCATAGTTGGGATTCTTTAATCATATTTTCTGGAGTAACACTGATATTAAGTTGGTAACTTGGTGTCTTTGTTATTGCAGTATAGACTAGTTGAAGATGGTTGCCACGCAAAACTCTTAAATCCGATCTTAAAACAAGCACTTCTGACTTTTCAAAGTTGAGTATTAGTTCATTATCGCTCGCTTTAGTAGTGAAGGAAACATCGTGAGCCAATCTACATGTCTGTATGTTCTCCAAAATTTTATCGAATATTTGCAAAGTCAGTCAACCAACAATAATCGTGGTGCCATTTATAATATGTTCAACATTCTTTTTACCAGAATTGGCCATCTGATCAGTAACAACAGTTCGGTATATTCAACCTTTCTATACAACTAGTAAGATATGCACACGATCAGATCACTGGATCTTTCAATCTGCAGAAATACTCACGTTGATTTCTTTCTCGATAAAGTTAAATCATAAAACGTATAACAGGATATCAAAAGTTTTGAATATATCGGAATGCAATCCAGTGATATTCAAATGGAAGATTCGATATCTTTGAACATATTCAACATTATCTTGAGTATATATCTTGACTGCACGGATAACGTAATGATTTAAGTGGTCGCCTCGTCACTGCGACTGCGCTGAGTGTTGTGGGCTCGACTCCCACACGGGACATAACTTTGTGTGATCCACAAATGGTTGTTCCCAGTCTGGGAGTTATTTGTGTCCGTTGTTCGAATGCTTTTAAAGTCTTCTGTGACACAGGATTTATTCCTAGTGCGGAAGTTGTCATTTAATATATATATATATATATATATATATATATATATATATATATATGTAAAGTACATGATATTGATGTGCATGAGGTCTAAGGTTGGAGGCTCGAGTCTAGAAAAGATATTCTTACTAGTAGCACGAAGTCTAGAATTATTCTAGATAATCGGCAATAGGCTCAGTATTACGTAAAACCTAAAAACATAGCAAGAGAAATGTGTATATAACACTGGGATATTAGGCGTGGGACTATGTATGTATATCGCATAATAGCTTTTGCTCGTGGATTCGCCTGCATAAAACTATGTTAGGTTAGGTTAGTAAGAGTATTTTTTTTAAATAATATTTAGCCTTTGTGACTTGGTGATAAAATAGCATCCTAATCACAAAATAATTTTTAGAATCTATTAATTACTTTTTTACTTAAATACAACAAACCAAACGTCTAATCTTTCCTTTTTATAATTTTAGCATAGATTGCTCGGTCATGTAGCTAAATTCCCCGCACTACATATTCCTTTAAGCCGAAATGTGCATTCAGTGCCTTGACCATTTTAGTGAATAGAAAACCAGTCCCCTGCGTACAAAATACGGTCTGGCGAAAAGGAAGTTGAGATAAAATCTGTATTGATAAAGCCCCTAACATAACTGCCAACTTAAAGATTGAACCGATATATGGTCCTTTATAAACTTCAATCCAACTCCAGGCTTAATTGAGGAGGTATTTTTAGAATACATAAGTGGGTTACATAATATTGTCTTATGTTTACGCGAATGTTATACATTGAAATTAAACACTTTATACGGATTTTATCGCGTTGTTTATTTTACTTTAAACACTGTTATTACATAATTTTGAAAACTCTAACACTACTATTATTGAATTTTACTACTATTTAAGCTATATATTTTTTCTAATTAAATCTATTTGTATTTAAGTTTACACTTTGCCCCGACGTTTCGGTTGCTTTACAGCAGCCATGTTCACGGGGAGACTAAGATGGCTTAGTCTCCCCGTGAACATGGCTGCTGTAAAGCAACCGAAACGTCGGGGCAAAGTGTAAACTTAAATACAAATAGATTTAATTAGAAAAAATATATAGCTTAAATAGTAGTAAAATTCAATAATAGTAGTGTTAGAGTTTTCAAAATTATGTAATAACAGTGTTTAAAGTAAAATAAACAACGCGATAAAATCCGTATAAAGTGTTTAATTTCAATACATAAGTGGGTATTGAAATTGAAATTCTTGGAAAATATTCTAATTACTTGTTTACGTGTCTGTGATATATAAGATATTTAAACTGCTGTATTTATAGCAGCAGCTGTCAGCTATATATAGATTGACGCCCGTTTTTCAAAGGCGAAGGCAGAGTATATGATTCTTGTTAGCTACTTAAGATAGAGCAAAATGTTTCTTGTTATTATATTCTCAGTGGAGACGTGAAAAGTTTATTTGTTTAAGAATAGTATCGATATCATTTGATAATACAATAACTGAACCTATAAACAGAGATGACCAAAAAAAACAAATAATCTATAGGGATCCTTGTATTGCCTTACCCCCTACAAGAAGGCTAAATTGACAGTTGAGACAACATATGATAGTCATCAAGTCATCTGTATTCGATGACGTAAAATTTAAAGTATGGTTGGTAAAATGTGCTTGGTAATGTGGTTGTAATCTCCAATTAGTGTTTCGGAAATATCCAGTAAATTAATTTAGCTATTGAAATTAGTTATATTACAGGCTGCAATTCATGTGTCCGATATATCAGACACCTAACTGTAGAAGCTTTAGTTAATACTACATGTGTACGATTTGTCGCACAAGTCAAACAAACAATACTTCACCAAAATATCCCCAGTTTGCAATAAAGGCATTCAATACTCACCCCGCATTCAAAATACAGCTAACAAAAAATAAAATATTTAACAAATACAAGCTTTGTCAGTACATTCTCCGTTTTTCCCTTTGTGTTCCACCATTTTTTACTCTGCTTTGTACCTTTGAGTCGTGTCAATATATCGTACGGTTGTTTATTAAAAGCCTGGAGGCTTACCGAATGAGTCGTGATAGACGAATTGAGAGCTAATTAGTATAAGCGATGTGGTCGAGAATTGAATAACAGCGTTTTTAATAAATATTTCAATGTTTCGACGTGTTTTGGTTAGTTGATGATGAAGCTACATCTATGTGGGTTAGGCGAGTCTGGGTACAAACTAGCATGTCATCAATGTACACTAATATTATAAAAAAAAATGTACTACTTTATCCAGAAGCAACACAGGCTATATAACATCACGCTATGGGCCACGAGAGCGGAGCAGTAATCACAGATGTGAGAGAAACCGCGGCGGACAGCTATAATTTGATAAAGGTCTTTTTATCTGAAAAAAACAGGCGTTTTATACAAGTTATTGTGCACAGATTTGACAAAATTTAGTTCAATATTGATCTATTTATTTATTTATTTCATGCACAAAACAAGTTACAATTTTTTACGTAAACATATAAAGCTTATAACTAACTTAGATCTAAATTGTAACTCAGCAATATGTGCATACACAAAAACATGATAGTTTCACGTGACTATTAATAAATTACGGCATGAGTTACTGTGTATATACAAGATTAATAAAAACAGAGAGAAAACAATATAAGTATATATGTGTATTTTACAATATTAAGTGTCGGTCATACTACATTCAGACAGTTTGAATATTATACCTTCTGAGAAGGTTGTGGTTTTGAATGGAGGATATCTTTGACAATTTTTATATATGATAGAAATCTAGGATTAAAAATATCTAAATGTAAATTATTTGTCACTAGTGATCATAGTATACCTAACGGGAGATCGTCACATTCCGTGCTTCTATAGATACAATAACACTGTGTTCGGATTTATTCTCAAAAAGAACAGGTACAGTTCACTTTTATTGAGATTCTATATAATTTAAGAATGTTCTAATAAATACAGTCTGACTTACGTTAAGGTAGCAGCGATAGCTCAGTGGGGAGACCAACAGACTGCAATGCAGAGGGTCTCGGGTTCCAACCCACGGCGCGCACCTCTGACTTTCGGAAGTTATATGACTTTTCGATATTATGTGCGTATTGATTGACAATTATCGCCTGCTCCGTGCCTCGGGAGAGCTCGTTAAGCCGTCGGTCCCGGCTGCCATAAATATCTATGGCAGTCGCTATTAGGGAAGTCCACACAAAAGATCCCACTGGGTCGAAGTGTCGCCGGTCTGTACTGACTGGCCCCCACACAAGATAAGATACGTTAAGGTAAGAGATGATAAATTAATAATGTTTTGTGACTAAATCAAGGAAACGTTTTTATACAATGCTAGAGTTTTAGTGTTCTTATTTCATCTGGTGATTTGTTGCACAGTTGTTTGACAAAAAAACAAACCTAATACTTTACTATCAGCCGCTAAAATAAGCGCAATCTTATGCCCAAAACCTCTAAATAGCACATCCAATATTTTCAATTCCCATTTGAACCACCGTAATTCCTTTATATACACTGGTGTAGTATATCCTCCTAAGTGTGAGTAATCCAAGTAAGTAAATTGTGCGCACTAAGGCAAGTCTGACCGACCGTAAATCTTACCATACACACGTATCTATGTTTAACTAGGTTGTGAGGTGGACACTGGAGAACTTACGGTATTCGTGTAATTATCAAAACGACATTAGACCAGTTGGCAAAAATGTACCATATATACTATTGAAAACTAGATTTTGTTTACGGCTTCGTTCGCGTGTATGTTATAGGTTAGGTTATGTTAGCAACAGTATTTTTTTCTGGATGAAAGGTACCTTAAGCCTTTTCTGTTGCCCTGATGACGTGTATACGAATTTTCATGATGATCAGTCGAGTAGTCAAGGCGTGAAAGCGTCACAAACAAACTCACATTCACATTTATAATATTAGTTAGAATCTAAGAAAACGTATATGAACTCACTCTTACATTGTTGTAAGACTTTATCGTCTATTCTTTTACATACGTTCAACAATAACTAAATCTTTATATATGTATATAATTCTTCTGTACGTGTGTAGACAGTGAACTCCTCCTAAACGGCTGGACCGATTTGAATGATTTTTTGTGTGTGTGTTCAAGTGGATTCGAGGATGGTTTAAATATGTTTTTATTTTTGTTTTTCGCCTGTACAGGACAACCTCTTTCGGTACAGCTAGTATACTATAAAGTCGTTTAACTAACAGAAGGAAAACAAGGCATATAACTATTTTATAAAAAAAAAACAATTTCTTTTTTAGTAATTACTCTAATTCTTGTCAAGCTACGAACAAATGAAAAGAAACTTGGTTGACAAATTGAAAAGAGCAGAAAAATATACTGACCTGTTTTGTTTTTGCTTATTTATATAAATACTAGCTTTTGCGGGAAAAGCTAGTATTTATATAAATAAGGCTTTGCTCGCGTAAAAGTATGTTAGGCTAAGTTTTAAAAATATAGCCTATGTTACTCGGTAATAATATACCTTTCTAATGGTGAAAGAATTTTTTAAATCGGTTGAGTAGTTTTTGAGTTAAACCCTTACAAACAAACAAAAAATCGAATCTTTCTTTATAATATTAGTACAGATGGTACGTACTACAGTGGGGATGATGTGTGTTCACTTGACTGCATGTTTATGTTCTCACGCTTATATACCCGAAGCAATAAGCAAAGATTTTTTATCAGTTGTCTCCCGCACAGCATTCATTTGCTGCACCACCGAGCCATTTCAGCAAATCTTCTCCCTGAAGTCACTTGGGATCGGCTTTTCTGGTCTAACCGGATTTGACTGGATATCAGTTTTTATACGGCGCGGCTGCCACCTGACCTCCGCAACCCGAAAGCTAACGATACCCTAAGGCTAGACCAGTGTCAGGATATTATAGGGTTATTCCCAGTAACGACTGCCATAGATGTTCATGGCAGCCGGGACAGCGGGTTGTAAAACTACAATTCAACAACCAACCAATTTTAATATTTTGCCTTAGACAGTAAAACTTAATTACCACTTTGAATGCAGCCAGAAATATCTCAGTCTTCAACTCCATATTCAGACTCGGAAGACGAATTCTTTAGACGAAAAGATACCCATCTCTTTCTTTTCTAACCCTCGCTGTACGAAAAGAACTACACTACGGGTTTTAATTAGGCAGCCTTATCTACTTTCGCCAGGCGTCCGGGCGGGAAGGAAGTTGAAAAAGTCAATAATTACCTTTTCTCACGGTCAGAAGTGGCTTTTAGTAACGTGGTGGAGTCTTTGTGAGAGCGGCAAGCGAGTTCAAAACGCTTAACCGCGTTGTTGCGTAGGATTACACCTTTATGAGATCGCTTACCATTAAATAGGTGTAGGCTTGTTTGATACCTTAGCTTTTTCTTCTTCCCAGCGATTATTTAATCCCAGCTTAAGCCAGGGTCCGCTTATATCAGGTCTAACGAGATTTAGCTGAATATCAGTTTTTACACGGAGTGACTGCCATCTGACCTCCGTAACCAAGAAGGATAACATCATTCCATGGTTAGAGCAGTCATCAGGGTATTTCCCAGTAACGACTGCCATAGATATTCATGACAGCCGGAACCCACTGTTTCAACACCGGGATGAAATACCGCTAACTTCCTATCTCCGGGCTAATTATTAAGAACTTTTTGACAGAAATTCTTAATAAATTGCTACCAAGAAATTCTTGACGGAAAATCTTAGTAATATTTTCCAAGCCCGACCCGGGAATCGAACCCGAGACCTCATGATCCGCAGTCGTATACACTACTACTGGACCAACGAGGCAGTTTGATACCTTAGCTGTATAAAATAAACAGAACAAAGACAACCAAACTGCAAAGTGGATTTAGGTGGTACTTAGCATAATATGTATACTTACTGTGTCTTATATTGTCTATATATATAAAACACAGTTGCTGTGCGTATGGAGCTTAATTGGCTTAGGTTCAAGCTTCCTGATTATTTTATTTCACATAATCCTTACTAATATTATAAACGCGAAAGTTTGTATGGATGTATGAATGTTTGTTACTCTTTCACGCAAAAACTACTGGACCGATTGCGATGAAACTTGGTATGTAGATAGCTGGAGATTTGGAATCACACATAGACTACTTGTTAACCCGATATTTTCACGGGAACGGGACTTACGCGGGTGAAACCGCAGGGAAAACTAGTAATATAAAAAGTATAAAAATGGTTTGAATCTATGTTAGTTTCATCTATTTTACTGGTAGACAGCATGTGAAATTATACTATAATATCAGCTCTGTATATAAATTGTCCCACTGCTGAGCACGGGCCTCTTAGTTTGAGAATGGTTACACCATAGTCCACCACGCTAACCCAGTGCAGGCTAACGAAATTATAAAAGCGGGATAAAAAGTAAGTATAAAAAATTGCTGATACAACCGCTCGCGCTTATAAAAGCGTCCAAACCTTTACCGTACAAGCGGCACTTCTAATTGCATTATTAACCTGGCACATTTCGATCGACGGAACCCTTTTGTGTTTTTTCGTTTTAGGGGTCCACGGGAATTGCTCCTTCAGAATTGGATTACAGAATTATTTAAATCTATTCTTGAAAACTTGGTTGTTTTCGCCTTATTAAATTCGGGACGCTATACAAGGATTTTTGGTACTGGCTGATAAATTGTATTGGAAATTTGAAAATGCTGGTTTTCAATATTTTTAGTCTCGTTGTTCTAGGGCTGTAAGTTTGCATGCGATTGTGAAGTCCATAGTTCAATTCCCGGTAAGTACTAGCAAAGTGATATTGAGTTGTTATATTAGAAAACTCATATGCATCATATGCTCATGCGATCTAAGGCGATAGCACATCTATGATTGCTCGGCTGACGAAGTGATTTAAGTTGTCGCCTCGCCATTGGCTCTGCGCCGAGTGTTGTGGGTTCGAATCCCACACGAGACAAAACTTTGTGTGATTCACAAATGGTTTTTCCGAGTCTGGTTGTTCTTTGTGTCCATTGCTTGAATGTTTTTTCTTTTTTATTCCCCTTGGCAGCAGACGAGCAAGCGATCCACCTAATGGGAAGTGGTAACCGCTGCTCATGGACTTCAGCAATGTCAGGACACAGCAAAGCCGCTGCCTACCGTGAAAAAAGAACTCAGGAGTCTGCCCACTACCCCGTCTCATACCATTATCGTATTAGGAACGTGTCAGGCAAAAAACTATTCTTTGTAAGGAAATGTATAAGACTAGACCGTGCCGTCACCGCCCAGCAGTTCCTAAAGCAGGGCGTATCGTGTTGCTTTTCGTGTCTGATACGTTCCTAGCACAGTCATGGTATGAGACGGTATAGTAGGCAGACGCCTTTGTTTATATACTCCCCCCCCTTTCCCCCCTCCCCCTCCATAAGATTTATTTTTAGTGCGGGAGATGCATTTTACAAAAAACAAATGTATTTTTGATGGAATTAGTTAATTTTATTGTGATTGTATGATTAGTAGCGTAAGCTAACTATACTGTCTGTTCTAGGACTGATTCAATTTAACTTGAAGTGGTTTTCTGATAGTAGCAGTACACAGTCATTCTCTAGAGAAAACTAATGAAAATTAATACCACGTATGACGTCATGGTTTAAGAGGTCGCTTACAAATCTGATTTGGAATATGCATAATATTCTAAAATTGGAGATTAAACAGAGTAGCTGTGAGTTTCTTGTTCTTCTCATAGATTCTACGTCCTTGCTTTGCTTTAAATGGCGACCAGAAAATGAAAATTTGCAGTAAATTTGATGATCAAAGTCAAAATCAAAAATCTTTATTTCATAATTCCAACAATTAACTGATAAATTAATAAAAATATAGTAGAATAATTAAATTAAAGGATATCAAAATTAAGCATTGTTAAAGCCTGTTCGAGAAATAGAGCTTTCATAAGATGATGGATGAGATCGTAAGTGCTGCTTTGAAAGTTATAATGTGAATAAACGCAATTTTCATTTTGATCACGCTATATGTTGCATTGAAATCGAACTCAAGAACGAATGCTTAGCTATCGCATTCACCACCACTGCACTGTCAAGTTTTTTATACCAAGTTGTTTATATGATTAAATACAAGTAAATAAAACTTCTATTAAACATTCAAAACCTGTTCAAACATTTACGTAAGAAACTACCAACTACTCCGGTCCCTTTTACTTTCTTTCTTTCTCTTTCTAAAAGTTTGACGAATGTTCGGAATAAGTGATGGATGGAAGGCCAGTTCTCCGAATTAAGGAGTTACGAAGCATTTCCAAATAATTGCGGGGCATCCGATGTTTTTATTAAAAAGTTTTTAAAGGGTTCATTCGGATTGACTTGTAGAATTTGTGAGTTGTTTTTTTACTCGATTTTGACGGTGAATAAGCTGACGAGCTGATGTCAAATTCAAAGCCAAAATAATTTATTCATTTAAGTCACAAAGTTACACTTATGAACGTCAAAGTTTATGAGTGTTTGGCTTGGCTTCATTTTTATAGCAAGCCTTAAAAATCGGTGGTACTGATGGCATATGGCTTCAGTGGTAACCTGGGTGTAACTATGGGTTAGATTAAAACGAGACAAAAATCTGTTGTATTCACGAACAGTTGTTCGGAGTCTGGATATTCTTTGTGTTCGTTATTTGAATGATTGTAAATTAATTGTAGTGTGAGAATTAAAAAACGTATAAACGAGGAAAAAATCTATCCATGACCCAGGACTGAAATCTGTGACCTCGACAAAACGTTTCGTCGATTTACAAACTAAGTTATTCGTCATCATGTGGACTTGAAATTTGCCTTGATTTTCCGCATCTTAGGCGATGCTATGCGTCGTCTTAGTCGTCAACTGTATAGCTTACTATGCGCTTAGCAAGTACATAATATACTGAATGTAACAATAGCTTTTAAAGATGTTACCGGTCTTAATATCTAGTAGGTATATAGATAAGCAGTTCTCTTGATAACTGCAATGCTTTAGATCTTGGCTTCGGTACCCGGATTGGGTACTATTGGATCTAGAAATTCTTAGTATCGGTAATCAGATTTGCCCTCTTTTACAAGAAATCAAAAATCATAGTTGCCAAAAATCCAATCGGCAACTCAAATTGCTACTACCATTTAGAAATATAATACCTACTTCTCTGCCACCCCCTTTAAGGCAAACATGAGTAAACCACGTAGATTAACTTTCGTACAAGTCATTTAAGCCTCACAACATTTTAAATATAGCTATTATTGTATGAAATCCATCTCATAAGCTTCAATATATTGTATTATACCGAATATGTAATATATATTTTATTATCGACATATTCTAACGTTTCCTTCCCCGGTTGCCATAGTAACGGAAGCCATAATGGACCACAAAGGCGTTCACGGGATGGAATATAGACGGAATCTATTGTTCAAATGTTTTTGTATTGCTTTATGGGCGAAACTAATGGAGCTATGGTTTTGCGTTTTATTAAACTATAGTAGGTATGTTTAAAAACAAATAATGCTTGACTTTGTGGAGATGGCATAGTAGTTTAGTCGTTGCTATTGGCACTATGCTGAGTTTTGTGTGTTCGAATCATATGGGACATAAAATTGTATGATTCTTAAGTACTAGCGGGCAAGCTGACATATAAATAAGGTATAGGTAACCATAGTTACAAATAATTGTACGACGTCAGACGAATAATGTTGAAATACTACGAACGCGATTCGACTGCATGTCTCAAATGCATGGTTGTGTGCGTGTAGTGTTTTTCCATTAATTTCTAATGCAGATTTTATAAAAGTATTAGGATTCGCCACTCCTTCTCCATATAAACTTTAACTGTGCCAAATTTCATACTTCTCCGTCCGCGCAATATTCGTATATAGGGTACAAAGTTTTTGCTTCACGTATTAATATATAGATTTGTGCGGAGTCTGGATGTTCTTAAAGATGGATGCAGGTATTATAGCTAGTATTTTTTTATCCTCCGTGGCGCAGCGGTAGTATGCGACTGCTGTGCATGAGGTCTCGGGTTCGAATCCCGGGTCGGGTTACAGTTATTGGGTTTTTCAGTTAAGAAATCTCAATAGCAGCTCGGAGTTAGAAAGTTGGTGGTGTAAGATACCCCCGTGCTTCGGAAAGCACGTGAAGCCGTTTGTCCAGCGCCTGATCTCTCTCCAGTGTGTCGGATTACCGTCCCATCGGATCATGAGAGTAAGGGAACAGAGAGTGCACTTGTGTTTGCGCACACACTTGTGTACCTACTATAATATCTCCTGCGTAGTTGGCCAGTCTCCGTTAAGACTGGCCGCCGTGGCTGAATTTAACCAGTCACGTTTTATTAATTTAATAAAGAACAGGTCAAATACGGTATTTGCTGCAACTGAAAATATATGTCTAATGAGCAATTTTTTGACATTAAGGATAACGCCCGTACTTGTTTTAATCCTTGCGTCAAGCGCCAAGCAAGACAACCATTGGAGCAACGTATATAAAGAACAACCAGTATTGGTTGGCCGATTAAGTATAGATAAAATCGAATTATTCGATTCCTTAAACTTGGACAAATATTCAAATACGGTTAAACGTAACTAAGCTTCTATATCGATTGATTATTTGATTTGGTATAAACTCTACATCAATACGATTATTGATACATACGGTGATGCGATACAGCAACTCGATAGTGAGTCGTCATCGAAAAACATCGAACTCAATCGAATATTCGATTATGATTCGAATTATAATTACGAGTAGTAACAACTAATTGATTAATCCATCGATAGTTGTGACATACTGTAATTTATAAGAAGTTTTGTCTCATGTGAGATTGGAAACCAGCGCTCAGCGAGGAGGTCAAAATATCCACTGTACCATTCGTACAGTCAAAGTTTTATAAATCGTGATGGTAATTAACTATAGCAATTTCTGTTTTTAATAATTATTTATTACAATAACGAAACAAGAATTACAATGACATATGAATTTTAATTACAAAAATATTTTTTATTATATTGAATAAAAGATTTAAGTTTAATTTTCTAATATTTTGATGCAGCTATTTCATTTGTATGTCTTGCGTCTGACATGTTTTAAATTAGCTATTGTTTCAAAACTATTCTAAAACATAAATGAAATATAAATAAATTTGTTTTCTCTGAAATATATTTTTATTTAATAATTATGATCGTGGAGTGGTTTGAAAACAATTTGTATTTTTGTTTAATATTTATATTTTAACAATATCTGGTGCTATTCATTCGAATATAGATTAGGATAACTCAAAGTGAAGTCAATGTCAAAATAATTTATTTATTCATGCCACAAAGTAACACTTATGTAAAAACGTGAAAAGTTAAGTAAATTTTTAAAACCCCATGAATTTTTCATTTAAATTTTTCGTATAGATTACAAAGTTACATTTATTAATGTGATTTTACATTAATCTGTTGCTATGTTCAGCAAAGTAAGGACGTAGAACCAATGGGAAGAACTGGCAAGAAGTTCATCACGTTCATTCTTTTTATCGCTACGTTTACAATATTGTTTATTTGATCAATCAGTTTTGTTACGAGCTGCATGATCAGCTGTACGATATTTTTCTATTTCTCCAAGTACATAAAATTTTCTTTAGTATGACATCAAAAAACCATAGGTATAATACAACTCTGTCGACTACGTCAACAACCAATAAGGTCTCTGCTTACCCACTCAAGGATATTTCGTTTAAAAACACAACTCCCGCACTAGGAACAATTCCTGTGTCGCGGGGGACTTTACAAATATTCAAACAACGGACACAAAGAACACTTAGACTCGGAACAACCATTTGTGGATCACACAAAGTTTTGTCCCGTATGGGATTCGAACCCGCAGCAATCGGCTCAGTGACAGTTGCGAGGCGACCACTTAAACCACTACGTCATCCGTGCAATCAAATTATATGGACATTTCTTTTTAATTTTCTTTTCGCACTGTTTGGGCGTAAAGACCAATAAGCTCTATACTTACCCATCCAAGGATATTGGTATAACAGTAACTATGAGTAGTAGACCCTAGCTGATTTCAGTATAAATGGGTCGGCTCGACCGGGGAAGGACTACCCTCTCACAGAATATCGACGTGAAATAGCAGTATTCCTACTGTTGTGTTTCGTTCGGTGAGTGAGAGTGCCGGAAGCCCAATCACTCTCTTTTCCCCTACCCGCTCCTTCTTCCTACTTCCTTTCCTAAACGGTCGGCAACGCGCAAGTGACCCCTCTGGTGTTGCAGGCGTCCATAGGCCACGGTGACTTACCATTAGGTGAGCCGTATGCTTGCTTGTAGATGTATGAAAAAAAAAAATCTACCATCGAATACACAGCCGGAACTCAACGAGACGTATTAACTAATATCCTTGCTCCAAGTACACAAAGTTTTTCTTTAGTATAACATCACAAAGTGTGACATAGACCGCAACAAAGCCAGTTCCCACCTTTGTGCTCAGACAGTAATATCCGTTTACAAGCCACAAGTCACGGGAGACGAGCGAATGGAGTTAGTTCGGTGAACTTGCTTTTTGGGAACTTAATTAAGGTGCTTTTGGTTTAATAAACAATTTTGGGTTTGTACTTAAAATGTTTCGTTTAGTAGCCCAACCTGGTTTTGTTCAGGTTAAACATGTTATAGTATAGCTATGTCTATCTGGAATAAACCTAACCTAACTTACAAAAGGTGACAAAATCATTAGTAAAAATTTTTTTTAAATGCAACTCTCTTTCATGTTTCGAATCCTCGTGACCTCTCTTCGAGTCACGAGGAATTGAATTAAAGGACTCTCAAGACACCCAGACACAAAACAATCATTAGTAAATCTTACTTATAAATGTTATATGTGGGCAGCGATAGCTCAGTGGGGAGACCAACAGGCTGCAATGCAGAGGGTTTCGGGTTCGAACCCACGTGGCGCACCTCTGACTTTCGGAAGTTATATGACTTTTCGAAATGATGTGCGTATTGATTGACAATCATCGCCTGCTCCGTGCCTCGGAGAGCACATTAAGCCGTCGGACCTGGCTGCCATGAACATCTATGGCAGTCGTTATTGGGAAGTCAGTGCCCTATAATATCCTGACACTGGTTTAGCCTTAGGGTATCGTATCGCCTTCAGGGTTGCGGAGGTCAGGTGGCAGCCGCTCCGTGTGAAAACTGATATTCTGTCAAATCCGGTTAGACTAGAAAAGCCGACCCCAAGTGGCTTGGGTATAATAATTTCTATAATCATATGTGAAGCAAATTATAACCAGTGACAACGAATTGAATAACATTCGGATGCGCGCTGATACAATATTAGAAATTCTTTTCCCGTTGCGATTAGTCATTGCCAGACAAATGTGAATGGCATGCTGTGGACCGGACTATGACCGATCTGCTGGAGTATGTCTTAAATGTCAAGAAAAAAAAAACATCAGATGTTTTCTTGTTCTATACATACATTTAGTGACCACACCACCACACACCAGCTTAAATATTTAAGAATAATAATAATAATATTCTATTACATACACACAACATTGTTTAACCCAAACTAATCAGATCTTGTACTAGAATATTTATAATATATGTATAATTATAATATATTTTACTTAATTGGCCATGAGTTTCTTGTCTGCTTCTTTTTCAAGAGAGCTCAACTCCTTATTACAAATTTATTTCTGAAATAATAACATTTCTAGAAGCTCCTGTATTCTGTTTTGTTTTTTAATAATCTTATTTCCTGTGCCTAAATTATTCTATAGAAATAAAATATAATTGAATATGAATGAGATCTTTTAAAACTCCTTGCTACCTTCCTCTAAAATCGCTCTCGCTAAAGTCCATGGTTTACTTATGCACATCTCTACGTACTTATAAACGGTTGTGGCACGTTATTCTAAGGTTTTGGTTACAATTTGATACACACGCGATGGAAAAAATAAACGCTGTGATAAAAAATATAACTCACTTGTAGCGTCATAACATTTTCCTTTGTACGATTTTCTTTGCTTAAGATCATTTATGTGTAGTTGACTATTTATTTAAGCATGTGTATGCTAGATCGAATAGTATAATTACGTTGACCTTAAGGTCTAAAAACTCACGTAGCTCGCGTGAGTTGCATACGCAAGCTAATCATATGAGTTACATGCGGACGCTACTTGCAGGCGCAAGCCGCTCACGTGAGTTACATGCGCAAGCCTCCAGTGGGTTACATGCGCAAGTTGCTTCCGTGAGCTACGTGCGTAAACCTCACTCTAGGTCGCATGAGTTACATGCTCAAGCTGCTTGCGTTAGTAACATGCGCAAGCCTTACTCGAGTTATATGTGCAATATAATCAAGCGTCTAAACTCACGCCAATAGCTTGCACATGTAACTCGTGCAACATTATCGACGTGAAATAGCAGTGTTCCTACTGTTGTGTTTCGTTTGGTGAGTGAGAGTGCCGGAGGCTCAATCACCCTCTTTACCCCTTCCCACTTCCCTTTTTTCATAAAGGGTCGGCAACGCGCAAGTGATGCCTCTGGTATTGCAGGCGTCCATAGGCTACGGTGACCACTTACCATCAGGTATACTTGTCATATACATGTTTGCCAACCAAGACGTAAAAAAGAAAAAAAATACATTCGCAAGCTGCTACATGCAAATTGTTCGCGTTACAGCCTCCACATTAGGAAGCTATAAATAAGTTGTAGTTAAGGATGCTGTTTTTTTTTTGTTAATAAGGAAAGGCATCTCCTGCACTAGGAATAAATCTTATGTCGCGGGGGCCTACACAAACATTGAAACATCGAACACAAAGACTCGGAATGAATATTTGTGAATCACAAAAATGTTTGTCCCGTGTAGGATTCGAACCCACAACACTCGGCGCGGCTGCAATGTTGAGGCGAACACTTAAACTGATACGTGTAGTATTTCCAGCGCCGTAAAATATTCAATTGCTAATACAATTTTTATCTCATGCAAACCATGCATGCATTTGGTACCGGAGGCCCCTCTTTTGCCTGGGGAGAGGGGACAAATTTAAAAGGCTGGCAACGCGCTGGTGACTCCTCAGGTGTTGCGTGTGTCCATGGGCGGCGGTAATCGCTTACCATCAGGCAATCTCATCTCGTTTGCCTCCGATAAAATACAAAAAAAAATGGAATGTATGATAAATATGCATGGAAACCATATCTACGTTACGAAAAATGTTCTTAATATATCCCAAAATAGGCAAAAAAATCGAACGCTCTACCCTTCCTATTAATATTACCACACCACCACAACCGAACCACAAACTTTTTACCTGCAAACATTAATTAGAGTAATATCTTGACGTCCCTTAGGATTAAATTTTAATTTACGATCTCTGCTTTTTAATACCCAACTCCCAAATTGTGATTAATAATAATTTATGCTATTTGAATTAATGAAATAATTTCGTTTTGTGATAATGGTGAAATGGGGTAATATCAATAATTAAGGCTGTCTTTGCCTTAGTTTGCAATTGTGATCATGATTGGTGAATCGTTGGTTTTAAGTCCTTACACCTACTATTCAGGTACCCAACAAGCATATGGGCACACCGGCGGCCAGAAAAAATCGGGTTTTTAATTATGTCTGACGTTCAAAGAATTAACAGGTTAACCTACGATAGCGTGCAATACCAATGGGATTATTACTTATGGATAAAAAGGAAGGAACGGATGAGCGTCAGACACACTCACCGTGAAAACCGTAGAACAATGTTATTAGTCTTACAGACTGTACTTTTAAGAGAATGTGTTTCACTTACGCTTACGATTACTGCTCCTCTCCCGTCGCTCGTAGCGTGATGTTATATATCCTATATTACTTCTGGATAAATTAGCTGTCAAAATGAGAAAGACTTTTTTAAATTGTTCATCTTTTTTTTGAGTATATTCATTACAAACATACATACAAAAAAACAAAAATCTAATCTTTCCTCTTTAGAATATTAATAGCTTGTGCCCTCAGATTCACTCGCGTAAAAGTAGGTAAGGTTATGTTAGACATTGTAATTTTTAAATAAAAATACTCGCTAATAAAATAGATTTCTAAGTGCGAAAGATTTTTTAAAATGTTCTCTTCATTTTAGTAAATTCATTACAAACAAAAATACAAACATAAAAAATATATTATTTCCTTTTTATAATATTAGTATGATATTTATACTAAAGATTATAAAGTGGAAAGATTAGACTTTTGGCAATATACTTTAGGTAGGTACCCAAAGCGTAACTGGCTGATATCTACACTCCGCAGAACACGTCTGCTTACCCCATTGGACGTATATAGACATCAGTATACATACATATATGTATTTCGTGATTGGGAGATGATAAATGTATTTATAAACAACTGTGGTAGGCAATAATGATCAGGATTTCCTTTGAAAGATTGAAACATCTTGTCCTTAGATTGCAGGAAATGAGGCAGTTTTTGCCCGGATTTATAAGCCGGGTTTTCGCATCTCTTTTCACCAAATATTTTTAGACAAATACCATATATTTGAAGCAAAGACTTGCATGGTGTGTTTGTTGATAAAAGTATGAAGATATAAAATATTAGTCGCTGCTATTTATAGCGAGTCTTTGATTATTATTTGTTAATTGTGAGTAATTTGTAAGATAAGTTATTATATTATGATACGAATAGATGGAACATCTCATTTGAAACCCGACACCAAAAAGTAAGAAATTAAAAATATTTTCCAGACTTAGCTCTCAATCTAATCAAACAAATGCGATATCAGTGCCAATTTTAATTATCGTTCTTGGCTATATGTTTGGCATCGACTTGAAATTTGAAATTGGTTAGATTTGGTTAGAAGCTTAGTTAAGACTAGAGGAAGAAATAAAAAGAACCTCTGGTAAATCTCTGGTAAATACATCAAAAACACACGATACAAAACACGCCCGCCGGATGCTTGCGCAATTGAACTGTATGTTTGACTCGCGCAAATACCTTGCGCATGTACTTGCATCAGCAAGTAGTTGGTGCGAGGTTTGCGTCAAAATAATGGCGCTTGTTTGATCACAAGCGCCATTATTTTTGACGCAAACCTTTGCTCATATAAAACACACATTTATAAGTAGTCACCGTTCTATTTGCGTTCGATAAAAGAAATGAGTGCAAAGGTAAAATTAATAAAAGAATATTAAAAAGAACAGTAAGGATATTTCATTAAAATCTAGCCTAGAGGCTAAGGAGTAATTTAATATCATCCTAACTGACTTAATTATAATAGAATAAATCGAAGAAGAATTTCTTTAATTTGTGTAAAACATTTTACTTTGTGTAAAATCTTTTATATCCTTTCTGAATTTTTTATATCGTTTATATAAGATGTGTGAAGTTATGTGTGAATTCTGCCAATCTGCACTAAGCCAGTATGGTAGAATATGATCTAACTCTTTTTATACTAGTAAGAGGTCCAGAAATGGTACAATCCCTTTCGTCATAACTAACCATATTTATGATATGTCGTCTCCTCATCACTATCATACTGAACAAGATGGCAGTTTATAAACATTGCTATTAGATTATTGTGCTAATTTCTATATTCTGTTCGTTACAGCTCCTCCGACCGCAGTCGAGATAACGAACCACCCACCAAGCTCGAAGCTCGAAGTGAAGGAAAGTGAGGAGGTGTCCCTCGAATGCCTGGTAAAGAACGCGAAGCCAGCAGCTAGGATCGTTTGGTACAGGGGCAATGTGGAGCTGAAGGGGGATAAAGGTAAGAACTATTTAGGTCACTCCTAAGATATAGGTGTCTTCCAAGTTAGGTTGGTCTTTATGTTATGTCCTTTGAAAGAGACTTAAGTAGACTGTTACTTGCATGAATAGCCAGAGACCAAAGACGATGTGACTCTGACCGAAATGCTGATCATGGTGGCCTATCTTAGCTGGGACTTACCATCTATCTCCCTCTTACCATCGTATTTATAATAAATAATAATAATAATAATAAATAAATAAATAATCCCACATGTGACGAACATTTCTGTGTTCCACATATTATCTTTCTGAGGATGAATTCTCTTCGTGTCCGTTGTTTAAATGATGGTTACGTTCCTCGCGATACAGGCGTGATTCCTAAGGCGGGAGGAGAACTTATTTAAAAAATAGGGAATATAATATATTACGTCTGGCGTTCTGATAGATAAATTTCGTTTTTAACAGAAACGCGGTACAGTTTTCCATGTTTTGTGATAAACAGCATACCAAACCTAAAATCGGATGTTATTAAACCTGGCTGAAATTAAATCAATGCAATATTCGAAGCACCCAAAACGCGTATTTTACGAAATGCATCCATCTCCAGTTACTCGACACTTCAATCATCGGGATATAAACCAGATATCCCTGATATGTTATTAATTGGAAAACCCGGTTAACACGCAAAACGATATTGGATTTTTTTAATCGTCTTCTTTCACGAATAAAACATTTTTTTATTTATTTCCCGGTCTGTATTCATATGCTTTTCGAGGAATTTTCGAGTAGAAATCTATAGAGGGCGAATATGCAGTGTTTATTTAGTATCTCGAATTTGGGTAAAGCACTTGGTAGTGGCGTGCCAACTGGAATGTGGGTTGCATTGGAGTGATCGGCTTTTAGTGTTCCGTATCGTAAAGGTGCCAAGAGAACTGCAAGCTGATGCTGTCTGTCTGTATGTCCTGCTTTAACAAGCTGTTGGTCCGTGATAAATTGTGGCAGATATAGAATACGTTTTATTGTATACCTCATATATATTACGCAGCATATTACAATGTAAAATGGCAACTTTATCGCTTTACTTGTTAAACAATCCAGTTATCAAAAATACAAAAGAACAAGAAAGTAGGCTATCATAACAAAATTTCCGTTTTAAATAGTCTAGGTAAGCTCGAATGCCGGCGTTCTAGAGGTGGTTGAGAGATTAAAGCAATCACTTATAGGCAAACTTTGGATGGACAAGAATAAAATGAGCACTAAAGGCAGCTTGCCCTGTGTCACGGGGCACATTACCAATATACAATAAACGGACATCCGAAGTCAGAAGCTGCCAAAAAGCTATGTAATTTGATGAAATAATTCAGCAATGATTATTCTTAGTTCTATTCTCTAGTATCTAATCTATAGTTGTATCTCTAGTTACATATATCTAACAGTGTACTTTTAATTTTAATGTGTGTATCTAGCTATAAGGTACAATGGGATTGACATATCTTTATGGATAAAAATCCCAAATAAAAAAAATATAAACGGACACAACATCCCAGCTTAGAGCAATCATTTGAAAATCACTCAAATAAATGTTCAGTGTAAGAATTGTACCCCATAGCCAGCGGCTGCGGCGACTCAACTGCTTGCCCGCTGTCAGACATTAACACGTCATAAACATATGTATATTGAAATTAAACTACTATATACGGATTTTACCGCGTTGTTTATATATCACTGTCTTACAAAATTTTGAAAATATTACACTACTACTGCTATTGATTTTATTTTACTAATTTATAAGCTAATAAAATTATTTAAACTATTAAATCTATTTATTTTTGGTTTACACTTTCCCCGACGTTTCGGTTGCTTTTCAGCAGCCATGGACACGGGGAGTCTCCCCGTATATAGTATAATCCGTATATTTTATATTAAGTAGTTTAATTTCAATGAATAACATTCGCGTAAACAGAAGACAATATTAAACATATGTATATTTTGTGAAAGGCATTTTCTAATCCCGATTTACGATAGAATTTTAACTCTCTCGCATAAGCTTTTAATATATACAAGCATTACACATGGAATGAATATAAAATTAACTTTTAGTAAAAGCACACTAATATTATAAATGTGTAAGTTTGTGAAGATGGATGAATGAATGTTTGTTTGTTACTCTTTTACGCAGTAACTACTGAACGGATTTTGATTAAACTTTAGCATTATCACTACATATTATAAAAAAAGTCGCCCGCCGCGTCTGTCTGTCTGTTCGCGATAATCTCAAAACTACTGAATGGATTTTCTTGCGAATTTCACAAATTGACTTCCTTCTTCTCAGTACTTCCTTCTCCTTCCCTCTAAGTCTTTTATCTTAGGTGGTGAAGGCTTAGTGATGCCTTGTTGTTGCATATCATTCATCATGGTCTACCCAACTCAGCCACTGGCACCATTAGGAAATTTATATTTCTCCCTAAACCTTCCTCATGAACAGTGGTTCATGAGGAAGGTTTAGGGAGAAATATAATAGGTTTAGGTGTATAATTTGTTAAGGTTTTGTGTAAATTAGTTGAAATATGACGATAATAGTTGCAAATCTAGGCAAAAGTCAAACCGCCCTCTGCGATATAAATAATAATATAATAATATTCTATCACATACACACAACACCATCTAGCCCAAACTAAGCAGAGCTTGTACTACGGGTGGGTGCCTATTAGACAATGGATAAACATAACTCTTTTTTTGTAAATACATACATATTATACATAGAAACACATAGACCAAGACAAACATCCATGTTCATGCACACAAATGTTTGACTTGTGCGAAAATCGAACCTGCGACCTCAAGCGTGGCAGTCGGTTACACTAACCACTACGCCATCGAGGATACGCCATCAGCGATATTGCAAAGGGATATAACAAAACATACCTGTACGGAGCGGGTCTATAGTTGTTTATACCTATATCAGAAATATGTTATTATGATGTAAAGTTACTAAACATTCTATCTTATATACAAAATTCTCGTGTCACAATGTTAGCATACTCCTCCGAAACGGCTTGACCGATTTTTATGAAATTTTATATGCATATTTAGTAGGTCTGAGAATCGGCTACTAATTATTTTTCATACCCCTTAGTGATAAGGGTTGTCCACTCCTAACATTTTTTTTTAATCTTTTGGTTAAAACATTTTTTTATGGCAAAACAACGTTTGCCGGGTCAGCTAGTCTTAACATAAATTTTATTTACACGAGCGAAGCCGTGAAAAAATCTGGTAAAACTAATTACAAGCCAAGTGTGAGTTGATATAGTATGGTGGTACGGAACCTTCAATGCGCGAGGCCAACTCATACCTGACCAGATTTTTTTTTATTTGCTTACATGAAGTAAACATAAACTGGTAGTGCTTTCGTGCAATGCTGGTTTTATCTGTACCAAAGTTAGATACGAACCTTATTTTTAGTTCTATCTGTAGCACATTAGTCATTTGAAGAGTGAAAAGAGGTGACTTAGGTTAAATCAAATAATAGAATAGTAAAGAAGATACATGTAAATGATTTACATTCATACAAACATAGAGATTTCGAAGAGATAGAAGAAGACTACGGATTTCTACATGCTCTAGAATGTTTTCGATTTGTTCATAATACGTTCATCTGCAATTTTTTTGTTATATATTGGGTTCGGATAATCGGATGCATAATTTACTTTTAATTTTTAAGGTTAGGTGTTGGCTATTATGGAAAGCGCTTTTTTATCGACAAATACTACTAATAATAATAATATATTATATTCTGCCACATACACACAACACCATCTAGCCCAAACTAAGCAGAACTTGTACTATGGGTACTAGACAATGGATAAACATAATTTTTATTTTTTTCTTGTTGAAAATACATATATATTATAGATAGAAACACCCAGACCAAGACAAACATCCATGTTCATGCACACAAATGTTTGACTTGTGCGGGAATCGAACCCGCGACCTCAGGCGTGGCAATCTGTTACACTAACCACTACGCCATCGAGGCCGACAATCTTAATCTTTCATTTCTTTTCTATGTATTTTCTGTATGTACAAAACACAAAAAATTTTTAAGATATCCTTTACAAATAAATAAAAAAGAGTGATTTCAATAATAATATTTACATTAATTTAAGTTTAATGTAAATATTTTTTTGTCAATTTAATGTAAAGTATTTTGAATAAAATTATTCTCAGAATACCGTTCTAAAATAGATATATAGTAAATATGCATACAATTATCTGATTTCTAGATAACCAAATTTTTTAATAGCAGAGCAGCATATTTATATCCTAACTAATATTATAAATGCGAATATGAGTTTCTTTGTTTGTTTGTTATGCTTTCATGCCTTAATTACTTGACCAATCATCATGAAATTTTGCATAATACCTTTCATTCAGTAAAAAGTACCTACTGTTAATAACAATTTTTCCCTAACGTAACCTACATTTAGCGTCACCTACATTTCGCGAGTGAAGCCGCGGGAAAATCTAGTATATGATATAAATCTCTGTTCGCCTGAAGCCTTACATTATCGACCTTAACATCCGCCTTATACGCTTTCCTGGTCAAACTATACACGAATTTATTTTATATTTTTTCAATAAAATACCTTAAATGTTCCTCAAACAAAACATTTCAAAGAAAGAAACTAACATATGCCTAACTACTATAAACATTTACTATTACGGTATTGATAATTTTTACTTTAGTGACTTTATGAATATAGAAATAATGAACACATAGTAAACCCAAACTCAAAACAATAATTTGTGGTAAATGCAAATAATATCCAGAATAGGATTCGAACCCATTATATTCATAAATCACACAACGTTACACTTATTAATCTCACAGTTACATCTGTACAATTTCAGAGAAATGCGTAAAATAGAATTTCATTCACTATCAATACGTCCATTGAATACAATTAAATTTCTATGTCCATGTACTATTATTGTTACTGATATATATACGTTAGGTACTAACTAGAACCAATTGTTGAAATATTTAACCCGAATTACTGGAAGCTTCCAAATTCCGTATACCGTTAATTCCACAACGAACAATAGTAAATTAAAATTAATATTAGTTAAATTAACACGCCAATGTCGATAATTGGGTGGCCCCTCACTAATTGGCTCATCGGTTCGTCTGCACGGTCATTAATTAAACAAGTTTTCGATTTCAATTTGCAAACAATTGCACTGCGCTATTAACGAGTAGGGATGGGGTGTACTCGATAGTTTAATTAAATCACGAATGAGATCAGAACTTTCAATCATAGTCAACTATTACATAGTTGAACTGTTTTATTGAATATTATGCTGAATAGTTCGAATATGTCGAAAATACTTTATATTGTGAGGGTAGGACTATTATGTCACAATAAAAGTGTTCATATTCTGGGTTGAGTAAAGTAATATTAGGTTTTTCTGTCAATTAATTACAGTTGACGTTGGGAAGTCAGTGCCCTATAATATCCTGACACTGGTCTAGCCTTAGCCATCGGGTTGCGGAGGTAAGGTGGCATTTAAAAACTGATATCCAGTCAAATCCGGTTAGACCAGAAAAGCCGACCCCGAGTGACATGGGAATAATAAAGGCTAGGAAGAAGAAGAAGCCATGCGTGTTCTTCAAAAAACCATAAAAATACTAAGTCACCTATAAACAAATAAGATATCCTATATCAAAAACCCAATGGATTTATATAATCTTAAGTTCTATCAGCTCATATACGTATTTTATTCAATCCCTAACGTTATTCACAGAACATAATGTACAACTTATCTCGTATAATCCTGAGTTCTAATTTTACGCATATTAGGCAAAAATAATCCACAGCTGTTGGCCTAAGTTTGACAAATATTAATAGAAAAGCGTCGATACCGGCACGTCACTACGCCGGGCCGAGTCTCGTAGTATAAAATATTAGGTGTCGATATTCGTTAGTTGCATCACTAGACATCTGGTGACGTAAAACAACTAGATATGACTTACTTTTTAATATTCATTCAAATGAGTTTGTAGTTTAGAAAGTAAACATGTATAAATATGTGGAAGGAGCACTTCAATCAGAGATCTGTAGAGAAAGGCATATGGTACAGGACCATCCAATGTCAGCCCTCTCTTATATCTTCGTACACCTTTATTAAATGAAACAGAAAATATGTCATCATAGCACATAGACTTCGAAGCGGCCATATAGTGTGTAACAAATTTGGATTTTTAATTGGAAAAATTCCTTCACCTAATTGTCAGAATTGTGGAGTAGTTGATGATATACAACATAGGCTAACGGAGTGCATACGTTATCAGTCCGTAAGGGATCAATTGATCCTAAAACTAAATTTAAATAGACTAGATGTGGGTTTATTTAATCGAATTTTATCTAATCCTAATTCCGAGGATGCATGTATTTTGTATAAACTCTTTAGTGAAAATTGTAGTTAGTAAGTTGTTTAATTAAGGTAGTAGCCGATCTAGTATTAAGACTGTTATAGGACAAACATGGACAAATAATATATATATATATATATATATATATATATATATATATATATATATAAATGAAAGAGCGAGATAGCCCCAACACAAGTAATATTAATGACTTACTGGGGATGTCTCATTTATAATGAATGCAACTGTTGTGAGATAAATAAAGATTTTCATTTTCATATTTAATAATAATAATAATATTCTATCACATACAGACAACACCATCTAGCCCAAATTACACAGAGCTTGTACTGTGGATACTAGACAATATATACACATATATAAATACAATAGATAAACATACATATATACTTTCTTTTGTTAATACCTACATATTATACATTGAAACACCCAGACCAAGACAAACATCCATGTTCATGCACACAAATGTTTGACTTATGCGGAAATCGAACCTGCGACCTCAGGCGTGGCAGTCGGTTACACTAACGACTACGCCAAATATAAATAAAATAGCAAATTGGCTTGTTAGATGATACCAAGTCTTGTTGGATACAATTTAAAGTATTCTCCTGAGTTGATGCGTGATTGCTTCGTCATACAGTTATTATTGCTGTTATTATTAATGTTTTTGTTTTACGGTTTTTGTTTTTATAAAACTACTTCATTTCTGCTTATCATACAATGCAAATTATATAACATAAAAATGTCTTACATGTAACATTAACCTACATGTTTATACTTAATTTTTCAGAAAAAGAGAAGTGTCCTATACAAACATAATTTAGCTTAAAAGGAAACGCCGAATGCAATCTGTTATTAATATATTAAATGAAAATTTTTTGAAGTGAAACCTTCTTTATTCTCGTTGAGCACTTTTTGGGTGAACAAAAATCATGGAACTCGCGTCGTCGTCACCGAACGCTTTCCATGAGCTATATGTATACTGTGTATATATGTGTACTTTTTGGGTGAACAAAAAGCGTGAAACTCGCGTCATCGTCACAGCACGCTAGTTACTTAGTTTTTACTTCTATCGGCAGTCCCCAAAGACTACACCGCATGTTTTTTATTTCATTTATTGTTGCTTCGTCACACTACAGTTTTTGACTGCATGGATAACATAGATAATGTTAGTTTAGTTTAAGTGGTTGCTTTATCGCTGTCTTTACGCCGATTATTATTGTTGTAATATATTGTGAGATCCACAAATTGCATAGTTGTTCTGTGTCTAACGGACACAAGGAATACTCCTTGTGTCCGTTTTTTAAATGTTTGTAAAGTACTTCGCGACACAGGAATTATGCCTAGTGTAAATAGGAGTTCTCCAATAAAACTTCCTCGTCGTATTGTTCACACTCTGTATTTTGATACTGGTATAGCTACACACTTTGTTACACGTCCGTTCGCCGCGACCATCCAACTCAAACTGTCCTAAGTTAACTCGCCGGTCTCTCGATCCCCACTCGGTTGGTATTGCCAAGTTAAAAATATTCCTCGATTAAATCGATGTAAATTATTTTATCCCAACTCGGTTGGTGCTGCCAACTTAAAAAGTGTTACTCGATGAAATCGATTTAAAACTTTGACAAATAAATCGGATTAGATACTATGTATTTTATTACCAAAACAAAAGAAACTTACACTAGTGCAAGAGATGGCTTTTTTTAAAAGAGAATTTTAGAGAAAAAGAGTTTTACTATGGATTCGACTAGGACTTTTCTAAGGGTTGGCAACTCGCCATTTATGACTCTGTTGTTGCTCATGGGCTACGGTATTCGCTTACCGTCTTGCAGGTAATATTCTTAATAATATAGCTTCGATCTACCTGTGTAATACATATTCTCCACTATATTTTCCGTGTACCAAATAGTAAGTTTTAATAGCTTTCCAATAGGCCTTGTTCGTATTCCATCAACGTAAAAGTAAATTGTGTCTACGTCTGGAGATAGCAAACGGATTGTTTAAGCAACTTGCCAATAAGTTTACTGGAACTGTCTTCACCAAACTTACACAATGAACGAATCTTCTAGAAAAATACAACATTTCTAGACCGTTTCTGGAACCCATGTCAACCACAGACGTACTATTTCCGATTCGCTTTTTCACGCAGTTTCCTTCTCACTTCATTAGCACTAATACATATTCGAGACACATCTAGTCTCTATAACTCCGCCCCGCGACTTCGTCTGTAATAACCGTCGTGTGACATTGACGCGACCCATCGAAAGTCCTCTCTCTATATTCCAAATATTTTCAAGCAAAAAATATACGAATTTTTCCTCATTCCATCCCAGGCCTCCATTTTATCGGAACATCGGGAAATTATTGAACTTTTAATTTGTTTTTTATGCGGCTTATGAAGTGGTATATGTGGCTGTATGATTTGATGTCAAAGTCAATATTTCTTTATAAATAATACTTATATTTTTGATTGGATGTAATTTTCTCACCCCACTTTAAGTCCTATATATCAAAATCCTTGTTTATACCGAGAAGTTTAATGTCTAATATGAAATGTTTGTGTATCTAACGATAGGAGATGGTATAATTATAATACGGCCTCGGCCTCGATGGCGTAGTGGTTAGTGTAACCGACTGCCACGCCTGAGGTCGCGGGTTCGATTCCCGCACAAGACAAATATTTGTGTGCATGAACATGGATGTTTGTCTTGGTCTGGGTGTTTCTATGTATAATATGTATGTATTTACAAAAAAAAAAGTATATATGTATGTTTATCCATTCTCTAGTATCCATAGTACAAGCTCTGCTTAGTTTGGGCTAGATAGTGTTGTGTGTATGTGGTAGAATATTAATATTATATTAGAATATTATTATATTATATTAATATTAATATCAGTTTGTAAACTAGCCCACTGCTGGGAACGCTCAGTGTGAGATGGGTAAGGCCATATGCCGCTACGCTGGCTCAATGCAAGTTTGGAATTTAATATTAACACTTTCCCCGACGTTTCGGTTGCTTTTCAGCAGCCATGGTCACGGGAAGAAGAGGTCACGAAATGTCGAGGAAAGTGTAAACCTAAATATAAGTAGATTTAATAGTCTAAATAATTTTATTAGCTTATAAATTAGTAAAATTCAATAGTAGTTGTACTGTAATAGTTTTAAAATTATGTAATACAGTGATAAATAAACAACGCGATAAAATCCGTATATAGTAGCTTAATTTCAAAGTATTTAGGTTCTATCGTTTATCCAGGACATGGTCTATCTTTGTGCTAAATTGCATCCACATCCATTTGTTGGATTACGCTTGAAACATCCACACATGTTTAAGAGTTTTTACGTGTTTAATATTAATTAGATGCCTCGTTGTTCCCATAGCTTGAGTTTACTCTTACGCTTAAGGCTGATAGATTTCGGTTTCGCTTCCTGATTCAGGCAAAATGGTGTCATGAGCGCACTTTCTAATATGTTTTACCTATATACTACGGACAGAATATGAACGTAAAGCATAATTGCATACTTGCCTGCCTCTCGAGCATTACAAAGCTGTGTATATGGATGTATAAACTTGCGATTCCTTTAGTGACAAAACAAAATGAATCTTGAACCTCAAGAATCGGAATAACAATCTCAGGATCAACAGACCCAAATTGCTCTGCAAGGTATATCCTTTATACATCGTAAAAGTAATATCGCGATCAATAACACCAAAGAATCCGAATCATGAACTCGATAACATCACATTAAATATTGACAAAAATACTTCAATAAGTTTGCAAGTTCGGGCAAAATAAAAATCCTTTTCTTACAGGAAATTTCTTTTACATCAAATATAAGGAGAGTAGGCACTTTATTTATTAAAGAGTACTCATTCATCCTTATATGCTGAACGAATTGGCCCTTGCGAATGTGAAAGACCAATTTTATTTCTACATACATAAGCTTATGGCTATACAGACGGCTGCTAGCCTCAAAAGGGGTGAACAGTCTTCTCAAATCTCTTGATTTAAATTATGGATGTAACTGTACTTAGATCGCATGAGGACTAAGATGAGTGAGGTCACATATTTAGAGAACGATAGTTTTAGTTCCCAGTATGAGTCAGCATGATAGTACTATTTTTGTAATACAGATGTGATTGAAATGGTAGCCATGGTCACGGGGAGACTAAGATGGTAGTTGTCTCATTGTTCCAGTGTAGTGTGTATAGAGACAGCTACCATCTTTGTCTCCCCGTGACCATGGCTGCTGAAAAGCAACCGAAACGTCAGAGAAAGTGTAAACTTAAATATAAATAGTTTTAATAATTGAATTAGCTTCATAATTAGTAAAGTTTAATAGTAGTAGTATGTAGCTTAATAATTTCTAAATTGTCAAATTCTAAAGTGTCAAATAAATAACGCGATAAAATCCGTTTATAGTAGTTTAATTTCAATGAATAGCATTCGCGTAAACAGAAGACAATATTATTCTGATGTGATGTTGTCATTGTGTATCAAACGACAATTAAACAAGAAGAAAGGTGACCATATTTAACTATGGTTTACTTAGCTAACTTACCATTAATACAAATATCAAATAATTAATTATACGAATACGAACGTTTCTGGATCAGATCGGAGATGTTCTGGATAAGGGCCAGGTTATGAGCACCTTTAACCAGCGAGCGTGTATGAGGAATGTTATGAAAGTGAATGCAGCCAGAGAAGTGTGTTAGAATCGTAGCAAATGGAAATCCGTAGTCTCTGCCTACCCCTCTGGGAAACAGGCGAGAATCTATGTATGTTTGTATGTAATTATACAAATGATATTATTTAATAACAGCTGCCCGCGGTGTCACCCACGTTTATGATAACTGCTCCGTTCCTGTGATCCTTAGCGTGATGTTATAGCCTATTTATTTCTATATAATCGGCCTCGATAGCGTAGTGGTTAGTATAACCGACTGCCACGCCTGAGGTCGCGGGTTCGATTCCCGCACAAGTCAAACATTTGTGTGCATGAACATGGATGTTTGTCTTGTTCTGGGTGTTTCTATGTATAATAAATATGTATTTAAAAAAAAGGATATTTGTATGTTTATCCATTGTCTAGTACCCATAGTACAAGTTCTGCTTAGTTTGGGCTAGATGGTGTTGTGTATATGTGATAGAATATTATATTATATAAAGTAACTTTCTAATGGCGAAACATTTGTTTAAATCGGTTTATTCGTTTTTGAGTTTATTCAATACAAACAAAAATACAAATCATTTATCTTTATAATTTTGAAGACTAAGAAATATTCCATATATATAAATTGAATATACATGGAATCCATATAAAATAATAGTAACTCCTTTATATAAAGTACGGAATCAAATACTCCTGTTTATAAAATTAATAGACTGTATCATGATATATACAGAAATATATGAAAATATATCTGGCCAGAGATAATAACAGCAATAACAGAGATAAAGAAACCATCAAAGGGTCGATGTTGAGACCCCGTTTCGCGGGTCTATGGTCTGAAGTATAAGATGTAGCGATACTTAAGATCTGTGAGGTGATGCTTGCAAAGATCTGTTGAGTTAATAATAATATTATGTTTATATAAACTGCCTCTGTAGCGCAGCGGTAGTGAATGCGACTGCTGTGCATGAGGTCTCGGGTTCGAATCCCGGGTCGGGCCAACATAAAGGTATTGGGTTTTTCTGTTAAGAAATCTCAATACGAGCCCGGAGTTAGGAAGTTGGCGGTGTTAGACACCCCCGTGCCTCGGAAAGCACGTAAAGCCGTTGGTCCAGCGCCTGATCTCTCTCCGGTCGTGTCGGATTATCCGTCCCATCGGATAATGAGGGTAAGGGAACAGAGAGTGCACTTGTGTTTGCGCACATACTTGTGCACTATAATATCTCCTGCGCAGATGGCCAGTCTCCGTTAAGATTGGCCGCCGTGACCGAAAAAATCGGTCTGGAGGACATTATGTTTATATAGTTTCTCTCTGTAAGGCACTGTTAAGTCGGGTTGGGAGCCTTTTGCGCTCACCCATAGTCCGCGTAAAGCTGTCAAGGCCATCTGAGGCTAACAACAAAAACACAAAAAAGAACACGTAAATGTAAGTAGGGTTAGGCCATAGCATAGATTCACCACCCTGTCCCAATGCGGGTTGGCAGACTTCACATTTCTTCAAGAACATTATGGAGAACTTTCAGACATGCAGGTTTCCTCACGATTTTCTCCTTCACCGTAAAAGCGAGTAATAATTAACTATTTAATACGGCATATATTCGAAAATTCAGTGGTAACTTGGGATACTATTCAAGACTTCTGCGTCGCAGTCCAGCAGTCTCCTACTATCCTCGCTATTCCTGCAGGAATACAGTTGTGACTACGTACATACGAACGTAGTCACAACTCCGTATACTAATGACAAAAAAGAAAGAATATTACCTTGTCAACTGTTGGAATTCCAGACATACCTAATTAAAAAACCTATACTCTCAGACTGCAGGTGTACCGCTGCGGCTCGATAGGTTAAGAGTTTTGATACTGAATGTACTATAATTGTTACGTAATATACACAATAATCGCTACCTTTTACAACTTGCGTCTACCACGAAGACATTTGTGAGCGTTTTGCGGTTTTGAAACCGTCTATTTATTGTAGCAAAGAGTTTTTGTGTGCTTCCCAATAGCAGGGCTTATGGCAGATAGAAACCTATTAATGTTATATACAGACAAAAAATAAAGACACAATTTGAAAGGTCTTTGAGGAAATTACTTTTTTGTGGCATTGTTCTGGTCAGAGAGAATATATTGGTTAGGTGAAAGATTGGGCTTATATCGTTGAGTTTTTGTATTTGGGATATCGGCTGTGCGATGTAGAATTTGGGTGTATTTCTTATATCGAAATTTGAGTTGATTTGAACTATTGGCTACACAAATCAAATCAAGACAAATTAACTATCGACTATGATTGCTATGCTTTTTAGATTTCGATGAATCGATTTAAAACGTCTTTAAGTAAAGGATTTTTTTATAATATTCTTTTAGTGGGCAAGTATTTTCATTTGACTTAATATGGAGCTGCTTTTTGAGTGGTTTGGCAATTGAGATATTTGTGTCTAGGCAAGAGTAGATTGATTTGAAAACATGTAGAATCAAAATAGTGTATCTAAGTCGAATTAATACATCTAACAGGGAAAAACCTAACAATATTCAATACTGCTTAGAAGTAAAATTAAATTAAATTTTTTATCTCTTTTGTAATTACAGTTTTGATTTGTGGGGATTAATGTCAAATCAAATCACATTGAATCCTTTTATTTGAATGGATTTGATTAGACTATCACTGAACCAGCTAATCTATAAACCGTTTCACATAAATTAGGCTAGATATCGTAGGTTCCAGCTTTATAGTCAAACAAAACTAGATTTGCGGCTTTGCTCGCGTTAATAAATTTCTATCCCTCGGGAACTTTAATTTTCAGTATAAAAGGTACCATTTATCCTTTTCTGTATCCTTGAGAACGTCTATGCGAAATTTTATGATGATCAGTTGAGTAGTTAAGGAGTGCAAACATAACAAAGAAACTCACATTCGCATTTATAATATTAGTAAGGATCTCTTACTAAAATTAATGTAAGTACTTAATTATTATTATTGTAATCAAACGTAAATCTTATTAAAATGTTTTCAGTATCTTTCTCCGTAAAATCTTAAAATTGCTCTCAGTCGTTTATTTTAAAATACTTTGTATCGTGCGTTTTTAATTAATTTAGTACTATTACGAGATGAACATGATCGTTAGAACTAGTCTAGTGTTGTTTGTGTGACGGTCGTGTTCGCTGCTACAAAAGCTTAATAGACTGAGTTCCCAGAAACGCCTGACCCACGCCATTTAAGCGCAGCTGAGTTGTTATCACAGTAAATATGTTATGTAGGTGACTATATTGACCACGGAGCTGGAGTGAATGCGACTGTATGAGGCTTAGGTTTGGATGAGAATATTGTTATTAAGTTCCTGTGCAAATAAATCGTTAGTAGCAAATTTGAGTCTGTAACTGTGCCCATGAGACATAAAATATACCATATTTATCCATTCCTTCGGGTATATGCAAACGCGATTCTGTGCGCCCTTCTTTGCCGTCCATACAACATTATATTTTTTTAATATCACGGCTGACTAGTCTGTCTCTATGTATATTTGCGATATCGGGTGTTGGGAACATGAGGAAAACGCATTTAGTTCGATATTAGACTGACTTTATTTAATTAATGACAAACTTACTTACTTAAATTAGTAACAGACAACATTACAATATTAACATTTATGTATGTTTATCCATTGTCTAGTTCCCATAGTACCAGTTTTGCTTAGTTATTTATACCATAAATGGTGTTATGTGTACTTATGTGATAGAATTTTGTTATTATTATTATTTTACAATCATTTCCCATTATAAAGTAGAATGTAATGTTGTTCATTTATTAATTTAAGTCTGTGTACGTATAATTCGCAAAATTAACATAAATACGAAACTCCAAATCTAATTTCACAATCTAATCGGCCGTCACGCCCAATTTCTTAACTGCAGCGGATTTAAACGACAGACACATCGAAGTACCCTCACAATACTCAATATCGTCAAAATATTTCCGAAGATCGGTGCCAATTAATTTCAAAAACCGAATCTGTCCCGTGCACGTCGTCTACTTTCAATAAGTTCGGGTATTTCGGGGTAAAATTTTGATTACGACCGCACTGGGCGACAGATTTAAAACGACTGGTTTAATTGGCTTTTCAGTAGTGATGGGATTTATCGGGTATTAATTATTTTCTGTTTTGATCTCACTTCTAGTGCTGTTGGCAAGTTTGTTAAATTGATTGATTCTGAGTAAACGTTATTATATTTTAGGGGCGGTTCCCTTGGTAACGTTGGTGCGATGTTGATTATTTTGACTGAATTATGATTTTAATAAACTCCAGCTTACCTGGATCGTTGTTCTTTAGATAATAGCAAGTTATCGTCGGCCTCGATGGCGTAGTGGTTAGTGTAACCGACTGCCACGCCTGAGGTAACGGGTTCGATTCCCGCACAAGTCAAACATTTGTGTGCATGAACATGGATGTTTGTCTTGGACTGGGTGTTTCTATGTATAATATGTATGTATTTACAAAAGAAAAAGGTATATATGTATGTTTATCCATTGTCTAGTACCCATAGTACAAGCTCTGCTTAGTTTGGGCTAGATGGTGTTGTGTGTATGTATGTGGTAGAATATATTATATTATAAGTTATAGCTAGGAATAGACAAATAGAGGGAGATATACTTTTGCAGTGTGGAAATAGGATAATAAAAAGCACTGTACAAACATACATTGACCCACGCCTATAATAATAATAAAGTTTATTTTATTTTGTCTATATCCCCTAGAGAGTAGCCAGATTTTGTTTATGATTTTTAGTTTCCTCGAATATCAAAAAAGTGCATCTATTTTAAAGCAAATTGAATGCATGGAGGAGTATGACATTTCTCATAATGAAAGTTTATATAGAGGAGTACAGAAGTAAAATTACTACCAGACAGTATAGCGCACATACTTTCATTATGATCATATCAAATTACATTTAAACGTATAAAGTTCCTTATATCAAAGAAGGCACTTTGCCAGTCGGATTGCTCTTAATTAGATTCCGTTTGTCTTATACATTTAAATCTTATTTTTATTTAAAAAGACAACTCCCACACTAGTTATAAATATTGTGTCGCGGGATTCAAACCCACAATACTCGTCATATTACTTTTGAAGCTAATAAATCAAAGACCACTTTCACTTAATAAATATTAGTAAGAATTGAGCTTATCATAATTATCCAGTAATATAACAGCTGAAGTAAATTATTTCTCGTTTCCTTTTCTCTCTTGAATAAAGCTTGAATGAATAACGTCGCTCTCCCTTTGACTCATAACTTTCACACCATTTGATCGATACCCCACTGTGAGAACAATTACTGCGAACAGAATGAGCAGTTTATTACGACAAAATGGCGGCTTTCGGCAAATTCGCGCCAAAATCGCGATGCGTTACTGGGTTATGACGTCAGTGTAGGGTGACCATCTGGCGGTTAATTACTGGGATGTTTTCAGTTCAGAGTGCGGATAAATATAGGTTGTTTGACGTCACTGTTGTTATTATTTAGTGGGCCGTTAGCTGTTGTTATAGAAATATTATTGTTTGTGTTGTTAGAAATTAATTTCATGATGTGTTGCACTTAAATATTTTGGCCAGATTTAAAGCCAGCCCATTTTTTTGGCTCTATATTTTTAAAGCCAGTCTTTAAATATTAGCACATATTGCACAAAATGTGTACAAAATAATATGGTTTCTACTTAAAAAGAATGTGATTATAATTCTGACTGCCTAGTGGGCGCAGCGGTAGCGTATGCTACTGCTGTGATTTAGGTCTCGTATTCGATAGCCGGCTCGGGCAAAGAACTTACCAAGAAATTATCAGCCAATATACGGCATTAGGGCCTTACCATATTACGTGGGACCTGAAACCACAGCTAAAGAAGGTGAAAGAGCAAAAGAAGCTTAGATTCACGCCTGTTTCCCAGAGGGGAAGGCAGAGACTACGGATTTCCATTTGCTACGATCCTGACTCACTTCTCTGGCTTCATTCACTTTCATTACATTCCTCATACACGCTCGTCGGTTTAAGGTGCTCTTAACCTGGCCTTTGTCTAGAACGCCTCTGATCTGATCGAGAAAAGTTCGCTTAGGTCTTCCTCCTGTTCCATTCACACTAGCCTTATAAATTTTCTTAGTCAGTTTTTTCTCGTTCATTCTTTCTACATGCCCAATCCAACTTAACATATCCTTTTCATTTTTTGTCACTGTATCCACTTTCATGCCGCATCTTTCTCTAATCACACTATTCCTTATTCTATCTTTCAGAGTCACACCATATATGCTTCTCACCGCTCTCATTTTTACAGCATTTATGGGTATATAGGCGTGATATTATGTTGATTATAATTAGGTGTATTTAAAGTTTGTACAGCCGTATTATGATATTAGCCTGCTAATTTTATACCCTTCATAACTTCCAGTTAATAAATTTAAATTTATGTTAGTACAGAGATAGCTAAACTCTTAACAGGTAGTTAAATATTAACGGGAGATTTTGTCTCGCAAATTATTTTATATACTTAAATTTGTACACCATAGATTTTGATCATTAAGTAACTTTTTACAAGAACAATTTGCAAATGTTTAAAACATTATACATTAAATAAAGTATATTCCTATGGGTCGTTTATAAATAAAATGAAAGTTACTATTATTATTTACAATACCAAAATTATCATTTAAACCAGAAGATCTCAAACATTTTTTGTCATAGACCACTTTTAAAATTTAGGTGGTTCTGGTGGACCCCCTACATCAAGAAATTTAATCCGCCAAGTATAATCAGTATATTACATTCGGACCAAAGAGTTAAATTGGGTTAAAATGAAAAAAAAAACTGCAAGTCTTCACTCGCTGAAGACTTGCAGTTTTTTTTTCATTTTATCCCAACTACTCGGTATTCCTCAAAATATCCGTCGACCGACGTTTAAACAATTAACAGTCGCTGAACTTCTTAAAATATTATTTGCCTACATTGATAGGTGAAGTCAAATTTTTTGTCACGCCAACGTAGACCCTTGTCGACTCTCCCGTGGACCACTTTGGGAACTAAGGATTTAAACAATATTTACCTGATTCTCGCGAAGGCGCAGCTATAGTTCATGCATCACGGACGTAGATATGTACGGTAGCTAAGTAGGCAACGCAGAGATATCAGGTTCGATTTCAAGGCACCCACCTCTGTGATGTCGAAGTTATGAGCGTTTTAATTATCGCTTGCTTTAATGGCGAAGGACAACATTGTGAGGAAAGCTGCTTATCTGAGAGTTCTCCATAATGTTCTTAAAGATATGTGAAGTCTGCCAACCTGAACTTGGCCAGTTTGATGGATTATGGCCATATCCCAAATAGCTGTTCCGAGTCTGAGTATTGTTGTGTCCATTGTTTGACTATTTGTAAAGTCCCCCGCGACAAGCATCATTCCTAGAGCGAGAACTGCCTTTATAAAACAAAATTAAAATACCGTTCTCATACTAAGAAGAGGCCCGAGCCCAGCAGTAGGACTGTTTATATACAGGGCTGATATTATAGCTATGACGTCATTAAAACATTATCCCGAATTCTACCTTATAAAACATGGTGAGTGTACACTCTCAACGGGACACTGTCATTGCCTAGATAGCTTAAATTAAGTACAAGCATCCCCCAGTGTGTGATCACACCTTTACAACGATATAAAGCGTTCATTTTAAATAGTTATGCTAATGCCTCGGAGTTGCTTTTGAATAGCTTACCAACTTGTTTTTGTCGTGTAAAGTTAGTATTTCATATTTTGCGTTTGAACAATGCTTGTTTTTGAACTGTACCGTTTGTTGTCTAGTTGTAATAATGCTACTTTGTCAAATTGGCTTTTGTATTATACAAAGTATATTTTGTATTAATTGCTTTGAAGTAGAAGTTTTCGGTTGTGTTTCTGCTCGATCGTGAGGTTTTGGGTTTTAGTCGCAAAGGTTATTGGATTTTCTAATAGATAAGTTTCAGTTTTGTTAGTTTGACTATGTGTCCGAAAGATTTACGCCTAAGATATAGTTGACAAAATGTGGGTATAAAACACCTCTCCTTGTTGTTTATTTACAGACATTTAAAGATTAACCACGCCAAAAAGGCTTAAGTAGCGTAGCGTAGGAATGCATTTGCTGTGTATAAGATCTCGGGTTGACAACCAGATCAGGCAATGTTTTTGGGTGTTTTACCAAGCAATGATAAATAGGCCGCATCTGTTTCGCAGCGTAGTGAATGGGACTGGTGTGCATAAGGTCTCAAATTCGAATCCCGGGTCGAGCCAAAAAAAAATTTATTGGGTTTTTCTGTTAAGAAATCTCAATAGCAGCGGAGTTAGGAAGCTGGCGGTGTTAGACACCCCCGTGCCTCGGAAAGCACGTAAAGCCGTTGGTCCTGCGCCTGATGTCTCTCCGGTTGTATCGGATTACCGTCTCATCGGATCATGAGGAACAGAGTGTGCAATTGTGTTTGCGCACACGCTTGTGCATTATAATATCTCTTGCGCAGTCTCCCTTATATTGGCCGCCGTGACTGAAATTCGGTCTGGAGGACACATTATAACTAGCAGCACGGGGTCTGGAACTGTCCCCTACAAATAATATTAGATTCGCCTCTATTACGTTTGACCTTATATAGTGTATAATATTATGGGTGTAATACCTACACCTCTGCCCCCTTCAGGGATATTAGGGTGAGACTTAGTTTATATATACTACGCCAAAGATAAGCCCTTTAAAAGTCTTAATATCTGTTCTATAATTGTCATTATATTAATATTTGTATCTCTTTTGTTGCAGTATCTAAGGAGGAAATTAAGGAGGTAGAAAATGCTAATGGAAATCCGAAGGCTATGCGGTACACCACTATATCCAGGTATGTATCATTTAATATACACATTGCGAGGATACCGTAGTGGCCAGCATATGGTACCGCTGCCGTCGAGCCGAATATTCTGAGTTCGAATCCAACAAAAGAAAGTTATTTGTGAGGTCCGCAAATGATTGCCATGTATGAGATCTAAGTCTAGACTTAGATCGACAAACACAAAGTACACTCAGGGGGATTTTGTGTCCGTTTCAACTCTGCGGGGCCTGACGCGTGAAATTGACGACGTCATACGGATATATTACTTATTAAATAAAGCACTTGTTATTTATTTAATATATAAACAAATATCAGTCCTGTAGGTATATAGCCTGTTTCATTGCTGGGCACATGCTTCTTCTCAGTGTGTAAAGCGTTAGTCCTCTGCCATGCTGACCCAGTGCGGGTGGGCAGACTTCACATTTCTTCGAAATCTTTATAGAGATGTCTGATATGCCGCATTCCTACGATGCAACGCAAAACATAACTTTGAAAAGTCATAATTACCCATCAAATTGAACTCCAGCTAGAGAGCTGGAGTTCTATTTGAAGGCTAATTATGTGTAGATGAGCTAATGGGAGACCCAGTGCTGTCAATTAATTTTATGTAATTATAACCGAAGCAAAAGAATGTGCTTTAATATAACTACGATTAAAAACGCATATAACGCAGCTACCCCATAAGGATAACAACAAAAACCTTCGCATGTACAACAACTATTCACTGTAATTGACAACAGGTTTAGCCGAGTCGGTTGCGCATAAAAACTGAAGGCTTTGCACTGGTTGGCCTAGGCAGGCAGTTATGACGCTCAGACCGGTTCAGGAGCACGTCACTTTATAAGGAACTAACGTTATTTGAGTAGTAAGGGCTTTAAGTATTTCTTCGTGGGTTAGTAATGAAATATATACGATCCTAGATTTTGTCCTTCGATCGCGTTAATATAGATTTCGTCGATTTTTGCTTTTGGTACAGGAATTTTTTCGGAATGAAAGGTCCTTATGTCCATTTTTGTTCTCTTGGCAAAGTTTATCCGAAATTTCATGATGATCGGTCGAGTAGTTTAGGCGTGGAAGCGTTACAAACAAATTCACATTCCTATTTATAATATTAGTTAGAATTTGGCACGCGTGAACGCTACGTGAACGCAATGTAGTGATGAAAAGTATATTGTATTAAGTCTAGTATATGGTGCCAAAGTCAACATTCATTTAAGTCACAAGTCGTGACTTTTCTTATATTCTAAGACATTTCAAAGTTATGTGCGTATTAAGAATTTTCACCGTGGGAGAGCCACGCTTCGGCACAAATGGGCCGGCTCGACCGGAGTGATACCACGGCCTCACAGAAAACCAGCGTGAAATAGCACTTGCGTTGTGTTTCGTCGAGTGAGTGAGGGTACTGGAGACCCAAACCTCTCCCCTTCCTTCTAGGGGGGAGGCAAATTTAAAAGGCTGGCAACGCACTTGCAATTCCTCTGGTGTTGCGGGTGTCCATGGGCGGCGGTAATCGCTTACCATCAGGCGATCCGTTGCCTCGTTTGCCACCTATGACATTAGAAAAAATGTATAGTTAACTATAGCTTACTTTAACGGTGAAGGAAAACATCGTGAGAAAATCTGCATGTCAGAGAGTTCCCATAATATTCTCGAAGATATGGGAATTCTGGTGACCCGCACTGGACCAGCGTGGTGGACTATGCCTGACCTTTCTCATACAGAGAAGAGGCCCGTACCCATTAGCGGGCCAGTTAAATGGAGCTGATATTTTTTAATACATTATGTGTTCCGTGAAAACAGGTCGGCATGTTTCCTTTTTTGTATGAAAGTTAAAAGGAAGACCTCCTATTGAACTCATAAATTAATTAACAAATTCGTGGAAGTTAGGATAGAAAAAGATTTAATATTTCACAGAATACCATTTTTATTAGCTCCTGTTTTCTCTCACTAGCTTGGGTATAAAATTGTGCCATATTAATATTTAACTTTAATTTAAATAAAATATTTTTAATTATGAAATGGGAACTAAATTGAATGACGCGGAATAATTTAAAATAAAACGTTTGGATATCGAAGGATAATTATTTTAAAAGCTTTCGTAAATCTATCTACCTACATATACAATATTACCTATGTATACCAATATTATAAAGAAGAAAGATTTGTGTTTTTGTTTGTAATATATAAACTCAAAAACTACTGGACCTTCTCCCTAGCCTTTATTATTCCCAAGTCACTTGGGGTCGGCTTTTCTAGTCTAACCGGATTTGACTGGATATCAGTTTTTACACGGAGCGGCTGCCACCTGACCTCCGCAACCCGAAGGCTAACGATACCCTAAGGCTAGACCAATGTCAAGATATTATAGGGCACTGACTTCCCAATAACGACTGCCATAGATGTTCATGGCAGCCGGGACCGACGGCTTTACGTGCTTTCCAAGGCACGGAGCAGGCGATAATCGTCAATCAATACGCACATAATTTCGAAAAGTCATATAACTTGCGAAAGTCAGAGGTGCGCGTCGTGGGTTCGAACCCGAGACTACTGGACCGATTTAGAAAATTCTTTCACTATTAGAAAGTCATTTTATCCAAAATAATATCACGCTACAAGCTACAAGAGAGGGTAGTAATCATAAACGTGGGTGAAATCTTAGTACGTCACTAAATATTATAAAATAAAATTCCCCACCGCTTTTATCTGTCTGTCGGCGATAAACTCAAACACTGTTTAACAGATTTTCATGCGAATTTCACTAATAGACAGAGTGATTCATCAGGATGGTTTACGTGTATAATTTGTTAAGGTTACCAGTGCATAGTCGAGGTAGGTCGCTAGTAACATAATAAAGCTGGAAAGGTTGCTTGTAAATTTTTTACGGGCTATCCTCTGAAACTCTTCTCCCTAACTTTATTATTCCAAAGTCACTTGGGGTCGGCCTTTATAGTCTAACCGGATTTGACTGGATATCAGTTTTTACACGGAGCGGCTGCCTCCTGACCTCCGCAACCCGAAGGCTAGACCAGTGTCAGGATATTATAGGGAACTGATTTCCCAATAACGACTGCCATAGATGTTCATGGCAGCCGGGATCGACAGCTTAACGTGCTCTCCGAGGCACGGCTATCCTCTGAAACTACTAGTCGAAATTCAAAATTATTTTTCATTTGATAGCCCAATTCTTGAGGAAGATTATAAGCTATATAACATCACGCCGAGCGAGCCTTGTAAGCAGAGCAGCAACCGTAACCGCGCAAACAGCTAGTGTTATCTATAAAACTGTACTTCACATAACTCCGATTCTGTTCAAAACTATTCGCGGAAATCCGAATAATACATTTGAATTTAACCATTTTATATGTAGATTACATGATCACAGCATAAGTTTTGTATTTATGCATGTAATTGTGTGGCATTTGATTCCCGGAGCGAGGAAAAGGTTGCTGTGTTTTCCAGCTCGAAAATTCTTAGTAGGACCGTGTCTGGAAAAGTTTCAATAGTAGTAGCAGTTGGCAATAAATAGCCCGTTATTACATAGGACCTAACGCTGTCAAAATATGTAAGTTGTATAATCAAACACACAACTTACCACATCAATCACTTACGCTTAATGGCCCAATTGTGGGACTAAGTGCGGATGCCACATGTCCAACTGACTAACTACGCAAATTATATTCTTTCCCGTACCCTTAGCCTCAGAAATATCCCCAAAAGTGGACTTATGTATGACTAGTTTTCGCCCGCGGCTTCGCTCGCGTAAATGTAGGTTATGTTAGGTTAGGTTTGCAACAGTTCTTTTTTTCTGGACCCTATGTCCTATTCTGTACCCCTGACAACGTGTGTGCAAAATTTCATGTTGATCGGTTGAGTAGTTAAGGCGTAAAAGCGTAACAAACAAACAAACAAACTCACTTTCGCATTTATAATATTATTAGGATTAGGATATTAGGATTAGGATTAAAAATATCCAAACAGAAAAATCAATACTTGTTTTATTTTAGTTATTTTTACATACATATAGTATCACTAGTTTTTGCCTGCGGTTTTGCTCGCGCAAGTAGTTTAGATTAGTAACATAACTGTTTTCTGGATGAAAGGTAACCTATATCCCTTTCTGTGGCCCTGACTATGTGTATACGAAATTTCATGATGATCGGTCAAGTAGTTAAGGCGTGGTAGCGTAGGATGTTCTGTTACGAGATTAAAATGATTTAATGTCTTTCTTCTTTTCTTTATCAATTTGTCCAACTCGGGAAACGAACCTCACAAACAGCAACAAACAAACACAAATACAACACACAGACCCAAAAAGCCAGTAACAACAACAACGTTATTATTAAATTTAATATTATATTCATAAAGAACCTACTGTAATATTCCCTCTGTTATAGCTTGACCTGTGTCAAATTCTGACGGGAATTATCGTTGAAACAAATTAGTTTTGGGCCAGCCCATTTCCTTTTAATATTATGTTCTGTCTACGTCAGGGGTATGTGTAAATTCTATTGCTCTAAATGTACTGGAATTCAACGCGTCTGATTTCAAGAAAACATGTCTTCCAGACGAATCAGAGGTATTATTTGAAATGTTTATTCAAAAAATAGCTGCCAAGTTAATCTATATATTAATACGTGAAGCAAAAACTTTGTACTCCTTTTTACGAAAATTGCTTGGTCGGAGGAGTATGAAATTTGGCACAGTTAAAGTTTATATGGAAAAGGAGCGGCGAATCTTAATATTCTTATTAAATATGCATTAGAAATACAATAAATTAATGAAAAATCACTACACGCACACAACCATGCATTTGAAACACGCAGTCGAATCGCGTTCGAAGTATTTCGGCATTGTTCGGCTGACGACGTTACAATTCTTCGTAACTATGGTTACATACCGTATATACCTATATGTAATAAAGAAAAAAGAAAACAAGGTAGCAAGTTTAGGAATATCGTCAATGAAAAAGTATAGTTAAGTCAATGATAATTTGTTTGAAAAATATAGGTAAATCAACCTGTATAGCCTTGGCGAAATCTGAATGAAATGTGATTACAAAGGCAGACTCCTTTCCCATTACCCAGTCTCATAGCATGAGCGTGCTACGAACGTGTCAGGTAAAAAAATATTCTTTGTAAGGAAATGTATAAGACTATGCCCATTAGACCTTTCCGACACCGACCAGCAGTTTCTATAGCAGGGTGTATCGTGTTGTTTTTCGTGTCTGATACGTTCCTAGCACGGTCATGATATTAGACGGTGTAGTGGGCAGACTCCTTAAGGGTAAAGTTATAGAGAATAAAACCTTAATAACGATCAAACTTAACATTTAAATCAATTATGGTCTAATATCGACCACTGGACGACTGCTAGTGTTTATAAAACAGTGTTTTTGTATATGTAAGGATGGCGCATTGGCTTAAGTCTTCGCCTCTCCACTGCCGTCGCTCTGAATGTTGTGGATTCGACACAGAAATTTGTGATCCACTAATAGTTGTTACTAGTCTTGGTGTTAATTTTGTTCGTCATTTGAATATCACTGACACATTTTGTCAGTTCTGTCTGTCCTGGGAGACAATTCCCGCACTAAGAATAATTTCATTAATTCCCGTGTCACTCACGATCGAGGAACGATTCCTAATGTGGGAGAGGCCTTTAAAAAAACTTCACTCTTAAATTTTTCGTTCTCGTAATCGCCTGGGTTAGACTAAGTGAATTAGAGAGCATGCACTCTAACGCGTTCTATATTTTTTTTAGTTGAGATGTCATCTCTTGTATGTAGTGTTCATATAAGTCAATGTTTTAAAAGAGAAAATACAGTATTTTGTTGATGTTGAACGCTTTTGTATATTTAATATAAATACTCTGTTAAAAGGCTTTAAAGAAAATAATTTGGTTATAGCTCGGAGCTTGATACTGTAGACTAATGATTGATGTTATTTGCGTCAATGTTTTCCTTGCTGTATATTTTGTTGTTTTTTTATACCGGTAAGGTTACAAACAAATATGCCGGTGATTGGTAAACGGTTACTGCAATCTATGATCGCTGACGGGATCAGATGAATTCAATTACACATTGCCGATCCTTTGAAAAATATTGCGTTTACCCCTAACGCAATCGGACTATTTAAGTTTAGAATTAATCGTAGCTTACTTATTTTTTTGTTAAGTCTATCAGATAAGATTTATCAGTCTGAATATTCGAGAAACACTTATTGAAAGACCCATCACGTTAACATAGTAATTATATAATAGATACTGGGCACGGGCCTCTTCTCAATATAAAAAGGGCTGGCAGCCTTCACTCATCTTAGAGAACAACATAGGGAACGCTCAGATATGTAGGTTTCCTCACAATGTTTTGTTGTAAATAATAATATAAATGTTAAATTGAAGGTAGCCTTAGAATGTGACTCGAGACCTCTACGCAGCAGTCCAAGAGTCTCCCACTAGGCTATCTCTGGCATTATTTTAAATGTTATTATTATTAAATGTACTTAATACTTAATAATATATATATATATATATATATATATATATATATATATATATATATATATATATATATATATATATATAGCTCAGTGGGGAGACCAACAGACTGCTATGCAGAGGGTCTCGGGTTCGAACCCACATCGCGCACCTCTGACTTTCGGAAGTTATATGACTTTTCGAAATTATGTGCGTATTGATTGACAATTATCGCCTGCTCCGTGCCTCGGAGAGCACGTTAAGGCGTCGGTCCCGGCTGCCATGAATATCTATAGCAGTCGTTATAGGAAAGTCAGTGCCCTATAATATCCTGATACTGGTCTAACCTTAGGGTATCGTTAGCCTTCGGGTTCCGGTGGTCAGGTGGCAGCCGCTCCGTGTAAAAACTAATATCCAGTCAAATCCGGTAAGACTAGAAAAGCCGACCCAAAGTGACTTGGGAATAATAAAGGCTAGGAAGAAGACTTTATAATCAGTACCAGGCCAAATGCAATGGTTCTGGTTCCAAATGTAATAGGAATAAAGCCTTCATGTTATGTTATGTTGTGTATACCCATTAAACCATCTCTTATACACCAAACAACTCCATAACACGAATACTTTCGACCAACACGAACAAATACTCATTAAATTCAAAACACAACACGCATCTGTAAAACCCGTTTTGTCATCCAAATTTTCTGTTAAAACAACACCAAAAAACCGTTTCAACAAACATCATACCGAAACTTTGGTGAATTATAAAACTGGAAAGTTTTGCGCGCGGAGTTCAAGCGGTGTTTTCATCATATCCAACGCCGAAACAGAAACATTACGGAGTTTATGCGACAAATGTACCTACACGCTGGATTACTTTTTGCCAAATATCTGTTGGATGCGCAGAAACTGAATGAATGGAGGCGACAGTTGGATGTAGGTTCTGAAGTTAAATTTCGATGTAATTTTTATGCGAAACTGCCGCTCTGGTGGTGTAATTTTGCACTTGTTTTACCCGGATTTAATTCATATAGTGTAGTAATATGCCTGAATCCAGCAAAATATCCGAAAATCAGCGCTGCACTACCTACCACAGTGCTGCAGCATTATGTTGAGATAAGTGCCATTTTTCGTCTCGCACTTGCAGTATGATGATACTTAAATTGCGTATTCTTATGTTTTCTTTGTTTTTATTTATGTATTTCTAATCTTTCCTTTGTTTTTTTTTTGTTTTATGCCAGTGTAGAGGCCAATGTAAACTGTTTTGCTTTCTTTATTTAAAATAAGTAAGTATTGGTTCATTTGGGGTCGCGCCAATTAGTAGCGCCGTTATCAATTATTTCTTTCGTCTGTACCGCTCTCACCAGAAACCGATATAAGGCTAGTAATACTATTATTGTGTTACGTCCATTAAATTAAACTTCGGTGGCTAACATTTTGATCTATTCCAGTGCTTTTAATTAATTTTCAACCGTTTTTATCAGAAAACGAAGAAAAACGAGAAAGCACTATAACTTTTTATCATAATCATCATCAGACTACACTAGTTCACTCCACATCATACCCTTCTTCAACTGAAATATCAGCAACCACTCTCATTCAGATCTCACCAGCCACCTTATGTAGATCATCACTCCACACACTCTGGTAGCGTCCTATACTATTTTTACCAATCCTGTCTCCCTTTTCCCCAACGGTTTCCAATTCTGCGTCTAATACGTCCAACTGTCACTTCTATTCCCTCTAATTCCACACGACAAACATATGACAGGAGTATAAAAGTTGTGCAAAACTTTCAAATTGATGTGAGCAACAAATGACAATGTTCCGGATTTATTTATCTAGTTTCACAGCGGTAACTTTTATGAATACTTTTCATACGTTGTATTACGTCGAGTTTAGATTAAAGGACGACGTATAGAAGTGCTTTTGATTAAACGTGAATGTTGTAAGCATATGTACACACAGCGACACATCAACCTAGACTGTTTGGAATTTGAACTATTAGAAGTTGAATGCTGCGAATAGTGCGAGAGAGTGCGTTATATTTTTGTTATATCGACACCACCATGCGCTGTCCCTTGCCGACGATTCTCTATTTTGTATCTAGCGTAGTTATGCGTATATAGGGTGTCTAACTTGATGTGTAGCCGTGTGTATAAAAAGGGCTTATGTTATCTTTACATTTATAAACTGTCGAATTGATTGGAACAGGCGTTTTCTTAGTCTGAGACTGGTCAGGCTATAGTCTATAACACTGAAACAGTAGAGATGGACAGACTTTATTTATTATCTCCGATAACATTATGGACATATATATAATTCGTAATGGCTATTAACGCGATCATACATGATGTTTATAATAATATATTGATGGTTAATATTTCAACCAGGTTACTCCGGCTATGGTCACAAGCTGACTGGTTCGGTGTTGTTAATGGACTATTCTGATTTGCAGATATTCCCCTAATGTTGTTCTTCATCCTTAAAACGAGAAATATTATTTGTACTTCACTTCAAAAAGCCTGAGGTTTCAACACGAGACCATTGCGTAGCAATTGAACGGTTTACCTACTAGTCTTTTCATACTGCTGTAACTTCTCTAACTGCCTCCGTAGCGCAGTGATAGTGAATGCGACTGCTGTGCATGAGGTCTCGGGTTCGAATCCCGGGTCGGGCCAACAAAAAGTTATTGGGTTTTTCTGTTAAGAAATCTCAATACGAGCCCGCAGTTAGGAAGTTGGCGGTGATAGACACCCCCGTGCCTCGGAAAGCACGTAAAACCGTTGGTTCTGCGCCTAATCTCTCTTCGGTCGTGTCGAATTATCCGTCCCATCGAATCATGAGAGTTAGGGAACAGAGAGTGCTCTTGTGTTTGCACACATACTTGTGCACTATAATATCTTCTGCGCAGATGGCCAGTCTCCGTTAAGATTGGCCGCCGTGACCGAAATTCGGTCTGATGGAGATTATTATTATTACTTCTCTGTACGTGTTGGTCATGTTATAAACTACTAACTGTGACGGGTCCCGACCGCTGTAGCTTGTTCTTCTTTAAATGTGGATTAAAAAAAGTGTTACTATAACGCTGTAGTTTAGCTGTTCGCCCCAGAAAGTATGATATTGAAAAGTGAATAAAAAAAAAATGATATACATATCTCAGTGAAATAATGTATACGGATTTGTATGCCGCAGTTTTCCATTATACATTGCTAAAGACCATGAGCTTCCAATTTCAAAAAATTTTTACTGTGAAACAATATATAAAAAAAAAAAAATTGACCAATATTGTTTAAAAAAAATTTCTACTATTTCTTGCCAGTACTTCTCAATAGTACATCGTACATTAGTGGTATGGCTAAATAATGATTTAGCAAGTTTAAAAGGTTTAAACAAAACGTATAGTCTAACACTCTATTACATAATTTAGAAACTGTTACACTACTATACTATACTACTCCCCGTGACCATGGCTGCTGAAAAGCAACCGAAACGTCGGGGAAAGTGTAAACTTAAAAACAAATAGATTTGATAGTTTTAATAATTTAATTAGCTTAAAATTAGTCAAGTTTAATAGTATAGTCGGCCTCGGTGGCGTAGTGGTTAGTGTAACCGACTGCCACGCCTAAGGTCGCGGGTTCGATTCCCGCACAAGTCAAACATTTGTGTGCATGAACATGGATGTTTGTCTTAGACTGGGTGTTTCTATGTATAATATGTATGTATTTACAAAAGAAAAAGGTGTATATGTATGTTTATCCATTGTCTAGTACCCATAGTACAAGCTCTGCTTAGTTTGGGCTAGATGGTGTTGTGTGTATGTGGTAGAATATATTATTATGTTTCTCTTATCACAGGTACTTTCTAACATATTATATTAGAGAATACCTGGCCCTTTGGGAGGCTTACACGGAGACATGGGTCCAACGTGAAGAGGCCCTTCGAGAGTTTTAATCAAAGGTGTGATGGAACACCTACAGCGGCACTAGCCGCAGCAGGCGTAGGACTATTGCTACGTATAGATTCTAATATATGGGCTATAGGTATGGGTGTTTGGTGGACCGGTATATTGCTAACTATGGATGAAAAACGGCGTCTGCCCTGAATACTCTAATAGCATCAATGCAATGGGCAGACGGTGACTCGCCAACTCACTAGATGGGCCCCCTGATAAGCCACTATAGGCATACAAGCCAGCAGCAGAGGGCAACACCGGTGCGAGTGGCTAGGGGTGTCGAGCGGTGCGGCGCCGGTTTCACCATCACGGGTCTCGTGACAACGGAGACCCGGAGCGGGTTTCCCCGTAGTTATGCCCTTGAAAATGACACTTCCACCCCCAAGCATATAGCTCTAGCGGCCCCCCTCTGACCAGCCGACCAAGGCAAGCCAGAGTTGAGAGTCCTACGGGCGCTCTTGAAGTTCCACCCCAGCCAACCAGTAACGGCAAGCCGGGGACGAGGCCCTAACCAACTCTCTGAGGCATTCAGGACCGCAGTGTCGCCACTCACATTCAGCCCGCCACAAGCTGCCCTGCGGTTTGTGCGCTTTAATTTAACCTGGTGATACATTTTTTGTTTATATCACAAGGCGAAGGTGATAGTTTTAAAGCTAGTGTACTGTGCCCTCCGATATCGCATTAGTCTCATGATGAGATAACGACTGTCCCAGAGGGGTATATATTATTATTATTATTATTATTATAGTATAGTAGTGTAACAGTTTCTAAATTATGTAATAGAGTGTTAAATAAACAACGCGATAAAATCCGTATATAGTAGTAAAACGTATAGTCGTTTCATTTTAGTTCAAACGCGTATTGATCGACTTCACACATTCAATTAAAGAATTGCAGGTTTTCTTCCAGAAAAAGTGATACGATATATTTCTAAAGCTTCACTCGTCAATGTTTGCAATGTTACTAATAAGTTACCCAACACGCAGAACACTTGAGTATTTTTACAATTTTCTGCCGACTGCCAAGGGTCTTGGTTATATTCTTGCCCTGAACACGCAAAAGGACTTTCTTGTTGAACTAATACGTTGACTTGCCGGCGTTCGCTACTTCACGCAATAATATAGAGGCCTTCACATTGAGTAAACTCTCGGCGGTTTTCTTTAAGGGAAAGGCAAAAGAAAATTTGTACATGAGGTACTATATCGTCTATATGTGTTTAGGTGGAATGTTTGACTGCATGGATGACATAGCAACTTAAGTGGACATTTCGCCACTGCTTTTACGCCAAGCGTAGTGTGTTCAAATCCCATACGGGACAAAAATTTGTGTGATTCATAAATTATTGTGCTGAATCAATCTATTATTTGTGTCTATTGTTTGAATTTTAGTAACGTCTCCTGTAATAATTCCTAGTTCAGCAGTTGTATCTTATATAAAACAAAAAAGAAAGCATGTCTGGAAATCGCCTGTATTGTTCTAGGCACGACTATAAGTGGTAAAAATAACAAAGTGGTAGTAAGGTAACTCCCGGGAGAGCTAACTCATTCGTACTGTCAGCTGGCTCTGTCACTCAAACAAATATTACTTTATGGACAAGAGAGAGACACCTCATTCCAAACCCTCGTTAGAACTGCAAAACTCAGCGAACATCGTTAGCTATTATTCATCCAAAAATTACGTTTTTATTTATTTAACAACACTAACTCCCCGACTATAACATACGTGAAGCAAAGTCACGTAAATGAAAATTACAAACTAACTGTTAACTTGCGACTCTATTAAAATTGGACGTAGTATTTCGTTCTAAATTGAGTTTATTATTTACGTTAACTATTTATTTAATATTTTAGTGTGGGATAGGTTAATTTATTTAATTGTTCACGTGTTCGTTCAACTGGGTAAACGCTCACGTAGTAAACTATTTCGATATTATGGGATTTAATTCAATATTCGTAAGGTGGCCGACAAGCTTATGTGACGATAAGTGAGTATGATACCTTCTAAGACAACATGCAATTACTATTTAAAAAACAATCGTATGTCTGAATGGTGATCAATTCGTTGTATTGTAATCATTCGAATCGAATAATCTAATCACTTGAATCGAATATTCGAAACACGAATTGATTATAACTCGATCATAAAGGTGACCGCATAAGATGACGAGTTATCGATCATGTATTCTTTAAGCCATTATTAGGAATAAAGATGATGAAATTTGTTCACTAGAATTACTGTGACTTCGTAGCGGAGACCTTCGTACCGGCGAGGTACCTCGCCGGTTCATGTACATAATCATATTATGCATCATAAATCTTAAACGAAATTGGATATGTGACCTAGATTCTAAGATACAAGCTACTCTACTGTGAAAACTACATCGGTATGTTCTCAGTGGTTTTTGCATGATGATGAACAGACAGAAATGAATAAGAACAGTCTTTTAAGATTCAGACTCTTCTAAACAGTCAATTTGAAATAGTTTTTCGAAATTATATGTAATGAACACACCATTTTCATTACAGATTTATAATAATATAGAATGGCGAAATAAATATATTTTTATGGTTCTCCACATGATCATGGCAAAATATTGGAATATCCTATAGTTGTTAGGTAAAATAGTAAAATTTTGTAATTTAAATAAACCGCGTCAAAATCCGTGAAATGTAGATCGATTCCAACAAAAAAATATTATATTACCAACCATTAGCCGATGACGTTAATATTGTCGATCATTACAAATTGCAATCATTAAGATTGAAAAAGCGAGAATGTAGACATTCTCACTTTTCATCATTAGATACATGATCGTCACGACAACAAATCGTGATGTTTGTGCTGTGTTGATAATAAATCATTAAGTTGTTTCATAAGTGGAATAACGGACCTATCTTTTTCTTAAAAAAAGCAACGGATTAGATATAATTCCTGTGTCGCGGGGAACTTTACAAACATTCAAACAACGGACCTAAAGATCTCCCAGACTCGGAACAACCATTTGTGGATCAAATAAATTTTTGTCCCTTGTGGGATTCGAACCCACAACACATGGCAGTGGCAAGGCGACCACTTGAACCACTACGTCAACCATGCAGTCAGATGTGTATGTCTCGAGTAGACTTAATGAAAGGATTTAAGGACACTTATTGGACTTAGCAAAAGGGCTTGCTCCGATACAATGTCGAGCGACTGTAATCATTCAAGTTAGATTGGAAGGGGATGTGAGCGGTGGGTACGGCTGCGATGATGATTGGTTTGTGGTTTATCTTCATAATTAGAATGGCTGCGGGTAGCTTTGTGAATTTTGCTTTAAAGGCAAAGGGTTGACGGTCGTATCATACGTTTTCTTTTAACAGAACTAATGACCTGGTCCTGCTTCGTGAGTTGACGGCAATATATGTAGGTGATTAAAAAGCCGGGGTTAAATATCCGACTGAGGAAAATGTTATATCAATATTCTTAGTACCGTCATTAGGGTGCAAATGCGTATACTCACGTTTACTTTTCGAAATACTTAACATATAGCTAGAAATAAGCTTGGGTTTAATGTACCTCTGCCTACCCGCTACTGCAAAAAGCGTGATACTATGCATGTATATGTGATGCAAAAGCATTAACGTAATTAATATTATAATTAACTAATTTTTGCCACCAATAGTGATTTTAGTAAGCCCGTCACTAGACGCCATTTAGATATATACCTATGACAAGTATTATTTACTCAAAAATTTATACAAACTTAGCGTTATAATTGCTTTTCTTTTAATAGAATCTTCATAGACTTTATAAACAACATTTTAAAGACCTCATTAAGGTCACAAAGAAACAGTCATGAACATAAAGCTCCTTTTACTAAATCATAGTCTTTAGATTCTCAAAGGATCTAGACTTGAAACAATGTTAGCTTAATTGTCAAATTCACTGTATTAAAATATCTAGAATATTGTTATATCATTGGATAGTAAAATACTTAAATTAGATAAATATAATAACAATATCAGCTTTGTTTATAATCTGTCGTTCTGTTGAAGTAGGTCTCATCTCAGTAATAGTTAGGCCTTGGTCCATCACGTTGGATAAGTGCGGGTTAGTAGATCCTCGCTAGTTTCAGCATGAATAGGCCGGGTCGACCGTGATAGTAGAGAAGGTAGCTTCTCACAGAATACCGGCGTGAAGTAACCGTACCCGTACTGTTGCGTTTCGTATTGGTGAGTGAGAGAGTCGGAGCTCAGTTACCCCGATCCTTTTCCTATCCTTTCCTTTGTCCTTTCCCTCCTTCATTCCTTTTTAAAGGGCTGGCAACGCACTTGTAACTCCTTTGGGGTTGCGGGTGTCAATGGGCGGCCGCAATCGCTTACCATCAGGCGATCCGTCTGCTCGTTTGCCAAACTATACGATAAAAAAAAATACCTTTTTGAAAACTTTATCTATACTCTAAGACATGATTTATTTACTATGGTATCACACATTTAACGCGCACAACAATCATGTGACTTTTTATCAAACTCGATACGTTCACGATCACTTGAACGGTCAACCTACTAGGCTATTAAAATAAACGTCAAAATACTGTATTCCCATAAAAAGAAAATAATAACTCATCCTAGAAACGCCAATTACGTTATATATTTGTTATTATATAAAAGAAAACGTGGCATTGAAAAAGTCAATACAATGAGTTGAATTCTCATGAGAAGAATCTATACAAGAATTATTATAATACAGTAATTATTTATTTCTCATATATGAGACGTTGTGTACCGCTGCTGGATCTAAAATAAAAAAGGTTTTAGCAAAAAAATTTTTATTTTCTTTTTCATCTTAATAATTTCACAAAATGCACTTTCGCCTCTCTTCAGTGCCACCATTCCCACAACAATAAATTGCGAAAACACATCCTGTATAATATACAGCTTGTTGTCAAAAATTGTTAACCCATTTTATGCCTTTAATTTTTATGTCAAAAGTTGGCACATTCACCGATATTTTTTTTTGTATTTTTTTTCTGTCACGTTCTGAATCGCGTGGTAAATAAAATTGGGAAGTAGTTTTTATTTTATGAAATATCGCTTTTGGTAACGCAACGCGACGTACGTGTTATGTTCAGAACAAGCAGATTTAATCGTTACTGTATTTAATATTGTCGCGATAGCTGTACTAAACGTTTGTTATTTATACCTTATAAAAATGAATTTTATTTTTTTCGTCGCATATAGAATAGTGGATTGGAGTTTAAATAGAAATAAGCAATAAGTACAACCTGTATGTATCCTACATATGAGTTTATTTCTAGTGACATTTAATTTATTTTGTGAGCAATTCTTTTGTTAGTTTATCAAAGGTTGATACTCAAACCGTATAGCGACTCAGAAGTCAAATAAATGCACGACTGAGAGGAATGCAACAATATCTACTATTAGTAACAGCATATAAATAGTTTTCAACACCATGTACTAGCACCCAAGACCTCACGAACGGTAATTTTTGTTTTCTCTAGCCCTTGGAATAATTCCAGTGCTACTAACATTCAAAAAACGAACACATAGAACATCCAGACTAGGAACAATGATTTGTGGATTATACAATTTATTGTCCAATGACAATAGAACCCACAGCCTTCAGCGTAGTGCTAGTGGATAGAAGACCATATAAACCTCTACACTACCCACCAGCTATTGCTACATATATTTAGATTGGCACATAAATCCGCACAACTAATTAGTATTAGGTTGTAAATCCGCGGTACGTACATTAAAAGCGAGACGTACAAAGTTCGCGATGGTACAAATTCCGCATTATTGCAGATTTTAGCTGATATAACCGGATTAAACTGGATACGGGATGTCGCGCAAGTGACAGCCGGGGAATTACGGGACATGTCCCGCTTGAAATTAAACGTGTGGCCACAATAGCTTGATGTTTTACGGATTATTTCTGTTTGACTGCGGTGACCACGCTTTAGTTGTGAGTTTGGATAGACGTCCCGTTTTTATGGAGTTTGCCGACGCTTTTGTATGAATGCAATATGGTGTTGCGGCTTTGTGTGCTATCGTTGGAGTCGTTTAGAAGTGTATATTTCAGTGCGCCCATTTCGCTTTAGCTATTATACTGGGTACGATTTGGGCTTTGAGCAAATTATATACTGACTTTAACTTTGGGTTATACTGTTGGCAATAATTGGTGTCGGTCTAAAGTAAAGCTATTGTCTTGGTCTTTGTTCAGATCAATTGTGGTTTAACTGAGCTTATAGGCAGATTGGCGAAATTATGGCTAAAAAGATGGATATCATTGTATGCATATAACCTTTATTTTGTTATAATATTGTTATAAATGAAACAATTATATAGAATAATTTAAATTGGCTTAATCTGTCTTTAGCTCAATCTCGGTGTGACTGAGATTTTACAAATATCAGATGGAGTGTCGAGCCTAGTCAGACAGAATAGGTAGACAGGAAGGTATTACATCCACATTTTGATAGATATGAGTTTAGGTTCACAGTCTCGTATTTACTTCAATTCTTCTACACTAATAACTAAATACTATGTACTGACTGCTCCGGTTGTGTAACGGTAGAAAATACGACTCTTGTGTCTATCTGATCTCGAGTTAGATGAAGATATTTATATGATAAACCGAATGGAGAATTCGGTCAAAGTGTTATAGCGTTTTTTCAAAATTCTCAGTTGCAGAACCGAGTCTGGACTGAGCCCGGTACACGGCATTAGGTTTATCTATAGCTGGAGAAATGTGTGTGTAATACATATATGCTTACCCCTTCGATGATATAGCCGTGAGACTATATATTCTTACCACTTCTTTAAACCAAGTCATGAGCTTTAAACCCTAATAATTTGACCATTTACTAATGACAATAAAGACAGGCAAGAATTAGCTGTACACCGCTTTGATGATTTCAAATTATCCATTATATCTACTCAGACAAGTTACCATTGCGATTTCTTCCCCAAAAATTGTCATCAATCATACTCCTTTCCAGCCCATTTCCACCAACCATGTTGACTCTGACCGTGATATTTCTGGAAAGTTCTCGTGAAAAAATATATAATACATACAGAATATTTACATTATGAATCTGTGGCAGTACCGTTGCTTCGGCACGTACACACATAACGTGTGGTGTATATTTACGTCCTTGTATTCATAAATAAGATATTCTACTTGCATATATTTTTGGTTATGCTCGCCTTGTAAGTTGGCGATAGTTTTGGTAATGTTAGGAGATTGTGGTGAATGAAATGTTATGTGTTTTCTTTGCGATAGTCTTATGAACAGACTCATTACCATCTTGATGGTAATATCTACGAGAATATTTACAAAGACTAGAGAGTCAGAAGTGAAGTTTTCCAGATTCGGTGGAAATACTGAAGATTTGTTAACAGAAAAACCCAAAAGCATCTTATAGTTATCTTATCTTGCCTTATTCGGTGTTCATAGTGAAATCAATAGTTGCTTTTTTTTATTTTGATCGTCAAAATGACCAATCTTCGCCTGATGATAAGCAGTCGTGTGGTCTAAGAGCAGTGGTCTCCACACCGTCCTCATAACAGCCGAGGCGATGTTGAGGTCTCTACTTTGACAGCCTCAGACGGTGCTTTTTCACGCCCCGCTTAAAGGACCCAGGATTGAAGGAAGAAGGAAACACGTGCCTTGGCTTTTTTCATCACTAGTAGCAGAAATATTTCAATTTCAATCAGTCAACTAATTCTTTGCAGTCTATTACTTAAGGCTACTTCTATTTGCGTCATAGCACTAAGTGTTCCACCTGTCCTGACCAACAGTACACCTGTCTAACGGTGACATTATAAGTACCAAGATCTCAAGTGGAAGACTTAACTTCTTCAATGGCTTTAGGCACTTCAGTAGACATGACCTGCCTATTTAACCTTTCAAGTTTAGATCAACAACTAAGTTCAAGACGATTGTTCTTGCGTCTCTTACCCAGTTCTAATTCCCAAATGGAAAGTTCTTTAGCAGAAAAACGATTTAATTCTTTTGCTCGACCAGAATACTCATTGACATTTATCTGATTATTGAACAATCTAACGGAAACACAAGAGTTTAAGAACTAAATATTAAACTTGTTAAAACAAAATTTTCCAAGAATTTCAACTCGTGAAACCACTAAAATACTTTAAATTCTTTCACTAAGAAAACAAAAGTTTATTTAATATACAACTTTATCATGTTGTTATTTTCCTTCGCCATGAGGATGTATTATTTCGTTCCATGGGGCTCTTCCAGCCATCTGGCGCTAGTCGTTTACTCTCAAACGCCGGCACGATACATGTGTCTTTTATGGTCATATTATTTTAAGGGTCTTTTGCAATGACAAGTTAATTTTACACTCGCGTAAGGCTTAATGTTCTTGGCAGATATAATTTTGGAGGTTACATAGATATAAAATACTGTCTGTATATCGCTGAAGGTTGAGGTGAAATGGTACAATAATATTTTGCTAAGGAAGCAGGTTATAGGGTCATTTACTGAGCGCAGTGCCTGAACATTTGCTAACAAGAACACCCATTTACGCTTCGCCCGATCCATGAATTGATTTCAGGTCATTGTGATCGGTCGCAAATATAATTGAATAGGTACTTATACCAGATAGTCAATTATAGCTGAAGAAAAATAATAAAAGATGTGCCTACATATAATATTGTCTTACGTTTACGCGAATGTTATGCATTTAAATTGAACTACGTTACACGGATTTTTACACTTAAAAATGGACACTTTCTCCAATGTTTCTCTTGTTTCTAGCTGTTATGGTTTCCATGGACATTTGTGATGGCAGCTAAAAACAGCTAAAACGTAATACTAGTTTCATTTCAACATCCTAAAGGGGAAATAGAAGCTTAAAACTACGAAAACATACTCGTTTTCTTAAGTTGAATCGATTGTCCTATTTCCATCTGCCAGGCATCATCAACACAGCTGCCATGATGATACTAAGCATTTGAAAGAATACGAGATACAGCTGTCCGCCCCGTGTATCATACGTGGAACCTTATAATTTTCTTTTCTTAGCTGAGAAAACTTTTAACTTTACGTAAGTAAAGTTTTTATTTTTCACTCGTTCATATATTGTAGTTATAAATAAATGAAATGCGTAGTGTATTTCCCAGCGTGAGCGCAAGTTAATTAAGAAATATGTTAACTTAAAAGAAAATATGTGTCCAACAAATGAATGCAACTTTCATTTTGGAGGATTAGCGGCTGGACGGCATTGCAACTGTGGTGACCACTAATCCAGTCGAGGTCGAAACAAGGTTTTAGTGGATGAAGCAATTAAACAAACGTTGACATTTTTGTAGGCGGCGGCTTTAGGCGAATTCCTCAATATTAAAAATTGTACGATTTACTGAGTAAGGTTATGAATTATAATTATGTACGACTGCACGGATGGATTTAAATGAAAATTCACAAGCAGCCATTCCAATTATGAAGATAAACCATAAACCAATCATCATCGCAGCCGTACCCACCGCACACATTCCCTTCCAATCTAACTTGAATGATTACAGTCGCTCGCATTGTATCGGAGCAAGCCATTTTGCTAAGTCCAAAAAGTGTCCTTAAATCCTTTCATTAAGTCTACACAAGACACATCTGACTGCACTGGCGTAGTGGCTTACGTGGTCGCCTCGCCACTGCGAGTGTTGTCGGTTCGAATCCCACACGGGACAAAAATTTGTGTGATCCACAAACGGTTGTCCCGAGTCTGGATGTTCTTTGTGTCCATTGTTTCAATGTTTGTAAAGCCGCCCGCGACACAAGATTAATTAGTCTATAAGGTTTTTCACAAACACCATACTGATCCGTTAGTTAGCGGTTTTCTAAGTCTGTAAATGCTTATAATACCAGTTCTTCCACTTGAGGTTTGCCAATCTTTCAGAAGAGTTCTCAACTCAGATTGCATATCTTTCCTTCAAGGAGCTTAGAATCTTTTAATAACAACTAAACACAACATGAAAACCATAACCAAGACTTATCATTAAAATTGACATTTTCTAACCAAGTTAACACTCATAGGTGGAATTTGAATAATTTACAATATTATAAACCCAACATTAACCATAAGACGTGGCTTAAACATATACAGGCATGTCCCGTTAATTACTGAAGCATAGTTACACTACCATGTAGGAATGTTGCTACGAGACCTTTGTTCATATTAGTTGGTTTAGGAACCTTCATAAATGGTCTGTACCTGTATGACAGACATTTGTCTCTATATGAAAAGACATGTACATACGTCATGCTCCTAAATAATTTAGAGGTCAGTATTGAAGAAAGGTCTTTGTTGCGCAGCGGTAACGAATGCGACTGTTCTGCTTGAGGTCTCGGGTTGGAGTTTCGGGTAAAGTTTATAAGATTTTTCTGTCAGTAAATTAATAATAGCTGTATAGAATGTAAAATATGCCCGGAAAATGACAATGTGATTGACCCTAGCTTAGTGAAAAACCGTTGGACTGCTACGCAGAGGTCTCGAGTTCGATCCCAAAGCGCGCATCTCTGACTTTTCAAAGTTATGTATGTGCGTATTAAATAGTTAATTATCGCTCGCTTTAACGATGAAGGAAAACATCGTGAAGGGTTTCCTCATGTCTGAGAGTTCTCAGAAATATTCTCGACGATTTGTGAAGTCTGCCAACCCGTACTGAGCCAGCGTGGTGGACTGTGGCCTAAGTCTTCTCACACTGAGTAGAGGCCTTTGCCCAGCAGTGGGACTGTTTAATGCAGGGCTGATATTATTAACTTAGACCTAAAGCGAAACGTGAGTGTAATGCCCTCTGCCCCTCTCGAAACAAGAGACTTTTCATGTAAGAAATACCAAACAAAATCTTTCCCACATTATTCTTTATAATAGAACACAAGATAAAACTGTATTATTTAAGGACTTAGCACAAGCAAATCTAAACTTAATTTTCTTTTCCACAGGGTACATTTTAAAGCGACAGCCGACGACGATTACGCTGATTTCACTTGCGAAGCGAGACACGAAGCTCTGCAGAGAGATAGCCCTATGAGGAGCACGGTGCAACTTAGTGTGCTATGTAAGTATTTTTCATAATAAGATATTTTTGTTACAACGCCATCTTTTGACATAGGCTGTCAATTTTTCAAATAATTCTTAGATTTTGCCACGTAAGTATTTTTTTTTTGATTCTGGTTAACTTCATGAAATATAGTAAGTTGAATAGCATTGTGTTTTATTAGGTCGAATCGTCACTGCCAGTACGTCAAGATTTGTTGGTTTAATCCGCATATGAGACGATAATTGCGTTTGCAATAAATAGTTATCATGAATCTGAATGTCATTTGTCTTCGTGATTGAAATGATTGTGTCTGCCGCGACACAGGGATTAAAATTGTAATTTTAGAGTAAAAGTCATACCTATATGACCACTAAATTCTATTTTAAATAAAACGCTGAGGTACATTTTATGACTTAGATCGTAACAGTGACTTCCAAAATACCACGTTCTATTATTCTTTGACAGACCAAATTATAGTCATATTAACCCAAAACGCATATGCTAGGTTTATTAAGAATTAAATATCAGCATTTTTCATGCTAACTTAGAATAATATAAATTATAAACGATGTCACAGATACAAGTCTTGCTTCATAGATCATCTCTTTATGGTCATGTTAGTTAGTCATGGTTAACATTTACCTTAGCATAGCAAATACTCAAAAGTAATTCTTAATAAACTAAATCAAGGCCTTTTTATCTTTATAAACAATAGTTCGGTATACGTTATTATTCGTCACGTAGATCGATAATCATATAGAGATGATGTACAGCATCGCCTAAGATGCTAAGCACAGAGATATATTTTAAACCTTGACACGCTTACGAGCATACGTTTTATTCCGTCCATCGCACAAAATGTCCCTTTACGTACAAAGACTTTTCCTAACCTAATTCTTTTCAAAGGCTTGAAAATAACAAGTAATACGACAATTTGTTCTTACAAATTTGATTACCCCAAACAGTCTATACAATACATTTGAGAACTCGTAAAAGTAGAGCAATAAGGACATTTATAAGGGATCTCCCGCGTAGATGATATTTCTATCACAATCCCATCAAATTAGGTCGCGCCCTCCCACTGCGACGCAAACGTTATAATATACTCTCGTGCTGTTTGTTACATGTTTAGTTTTGTGTGGTTAGAATTATTACAAATTTGTTTTTGATGCTAACAATCTTATATAACTCTTTATTTAACTAGCTTTACCCGCGGTTTCGGTCTTGTGGTTCTAAGGGAGAAATTAGCCGACAAGGACTGAGTATTTTTCAAAATGAATGGATTTTTATTTCACTGTCCGGTCTCTATGCCAAAAATCACGTTATTTTGAGCAGCAAAAAATGAAGACAATCCAACAAGAACACTTTCGCATTTAAAATGTTAGTAAGGATGTATCATATCACATATAACATGACTTGCTGACACTGTGGTCGTACATTCATACTGTAAACACTGCTGTGCGTTCAGTCTCGGGTTCGATTCCCATTTCCATGGCAGGTGCCACTTTTGACACTGGTTAGGTACTATAAGCTAGTTTACGTTGTAATCATCAATGACTTCTTTTGTAACTGCGATTGTTTCGTTGAAGCTGTTGAGTCCCATTTGTTTCTAAACATAGAACGATGAAAGAAATCTCTTACTGCACAATATTAGTGTCGTATTAGTTTTCTGGACAAAACTGATTTGTATAACTGATAATCCATACTTTAACAGCGACGACAATGCGACAAATCCTACTAAAACACGAAACAGGCAGAAAGCATACCTATCCACCACAAACCATTACAGAACATTTCTTGACTTGCAAACAACGTTATTATCGCTTTCACAGCCACACACGTTAGTTCTTCTGGGAATTTAAGGTCAGATACTAGGTATAAGTGAATAAAACCACCTTTACCGCTATCTTGAAAGTGTATACAAATCTCAGCAAAAGCTTTCACCTGCAAGCTTTTGTCTGTATGAAAATTTCCGTTTCTCTTTCTAGTACACAAGCTCTTCCGACCTCATACCTAGCACAAAGTGCAACCTATCCGCAACTCAGCACTTCCTTAAACAAATTGTAACCAAAAGGTGTGTTTTCTCAAGACGACGCGACCGAGAACACATGAATTATTAATCAACTGTTCCATTGAGAATACTTTGTGTTTAGGCAGCGGCATCTAGCGGTGAATTTTGCAAAGTTCGCATTATTATTTCTGGTTTACACTAACAAATTAGTTTCTGAAAGTTGGTGCAATGTGCGCAATATTTGGAATAGACTTTGCCAACTATGTTCTTTATTGTTGTCAAGACTGTCAACAGTATGCTTGAAATTAAAAGTAATTTTCAGTTACTGCGAATACTGTAATTTACTTTAGGAATGTAGGCTCAGTTTTAGGGATTTCGAATGTACAATATCTCATTCAAATGTGTACGCATGTATCGTTTACTTTTGTACCCTGGGTGAAAGGTTTCCTATGTCCTTATCTGTAAACCTGACAATGTGTATGCGAAATATCATGATGATTGGTCAAAGTAAAAAAAAAAAAATTATTCCATTAAGTCACAAAGTTATGAACGTCACAAGGGTTAGTGAATTTACTAAATTTATTGAATTTATATTTATATTAGTTGCCAGATTAAGGTAAAAGTCAACCTTTTACCTTTACCTATGAGAATATACCTGCGGTCGAATACTTAGGGCGTGCAAGCAAACAAACAAATAAACTCACATTCGCATTAATAATGTTAGTAAGGATTCTTATAAATAGATTTTCAATGGACCTTCAATACATTAAACATTTTAAACCCATCATTCATACGTACATTGTAGCTTAGCAAATAAAACAAACTTCGAACTTTGAACAAATTCGCAACTGAAAGGTTTGTTTTCTCACCGCGACACGGCCACGGGACGACCGCATGCATTATTAATAGAGCATTCGATTGAGATCGCTCTTCGACGTTTACATTTCGTGGACTCACTCGGTGATGTACTCGACCGTATCACTGTTTAGAGGTAGGTTTAGTACGGTTAGAATTGTTTTATTTCGAACTGAAATTAATTATATCTCTACGAATTACTTCGCTAACCAAACTAATGTTACAAATATGTAAAAAATTCCAGTTCTTTAGTTTGTAAAGTGACCCTAGGATTATACCCTGTGGTACACCACTTTGGACATCATAAATTTGTAATTTATCACCGAGTAAAATAGTTGTTCTAATTTTATTTTAAACGAAATTGTGACCATAGTTATTTACCTGGATAAACTAGACTTAAGGACTTACACAACGTTGTGTCAAATTACGAAACAAATTATGTTATATAAAATATTTCTAACATCTCCATATTGTTTAAGAGAGCACATGTTTCCTTAATAGTTTTGACCCAAATTTCCTCAGAATTTAAATAAGGAGAGTTGGGTTAAATGGAGCAAGGAAGTGAGATTTCTTCTCATATTTTGGAAGCTTTAATTATGAATTTAAGGACTGAACATTTTGTTGCTAATTTTAAGTAAGAAATTAAAGTTCATTTTCTGTTGGAAAAGTTACCGGCTGTTGATGATAATATAATATAAGAACTTCGCATTAGCGCAGTCACTGCTTAGATTATCATCATAATGTTTTACTCTTCTAACACCTTTCGTGTGGTTGTTAAACAGCTAAATGCTTTTGATATATAGCTCCTGCTAACTCGTATCACTGAAATAATTTTGCAAGTACTTTCACATAACATCGAATGTAATGATAGTATGTCTTAATGACTCTCCAATAATTATCTTTATCATCCATAATTTATTATTTAATGCATGACAGATCCAAAGCGATCATAGCAAGTCTTGCTTTGAAATCTATATGTATTTAGCACCACCAAAGAACAAATTTCTAGAAAAGCTCTTGTTATTCTTACACTAGATGAATGCGACAGTCCTCACATCTGATGTAGCAATTTGTTTTGGCATGGAAACATTTTATTTGATTTTATTTCGCATTTTAACGTTAAATTTCGATCCATATAAGCATCTCTCATCAAAGACAAAACACACAATACCGAAATTGATCACCCTGGAAAATTTTCACAAACGTTACTGACGCAATTAATTCCCCTACCATCGAATAGCGATAAAGTCAATAAGGGACATCGGAGCAAAGCAAACATGGCTCGCACCGGTTTAAATGGAAAATTAATAATTCATGCCCCTAAGTCCGCGTTCGCATCGCAGCCGTGTCGTGCCGTGAAGTGGGCTGTTTGCTTTACCCCTGCAAAAATGTAATTTGTTCAAAATTATGATTGGATTCTGTTTGTTGCAAATATTTTTAGTTGACTTTGTATTTTTATGGGGTCGGATTCGTGTTGTTGGAAGTAAGCAGTATTTTAAACAGGTGCTTTTGCTGTTTGGGATTTGGTAAAAGTATATATATCTCTCTCTTTCTCTTTGTTGTTCTTTCTTAGGCTGCAATAGATTAATTTATTTTTAATGATGCTGAAATATTGCTGATAGTTCGTTATTTAAGTACCACCAAAATAATATGATGATGTAATTTATTTTGTACGTTAATTTATACTTTTACTTTTATCAATATTCTATAAAAAAGTTTCTTAGTGATTTATTATAATACATAAAAGTATCCTATTATGGTTTATTTCAATAAATGTCTATATCAGATATTTCTATTGCGGGCATTATTTAGAAAATGATTGTGGTTGTATCGAATTTCCCATTAGGCCTCAACCAAAATTAGCTCCAACATTGACACCGACGTATTATGGATTAAACTAATTGTCCGATGTGTCTATCTAGATAAACGTTTCCATTAAGCCTTATTGGAGCATTTACTCATTCATTGGAAACAGGTCTAGTTCATATTGTCATTTACATTTGTAAATGTGGTGGATAAAAATGCCATAGAAAATACTATTGAGATATTATTTGAATATGAAACGATTTATATATGCAGATGGTGGCAATCAAGCATAGGCACCGCCTTGTGGTAATCGGTAACCATCGCCTTTGAACGCTTGCTACATCAAAAACATCACATACGCGTTGCCGAAGAACCTATTTGAAAATAATCCATAGACATTGGTCATGATTGAAATGGATTATTTTCCTGCCTAAAACGCCATTTGCTTTTTGTTTCTTCACGCTATACTAGCAATGACATGACATGAATGCAAAGAGATAGCTGAAGAAAGATCTGATATTTTTAATTTTTTTAGTAGTTAACTAGCAATTATCTTATGCTTAAAAACACGAATCCCAGATAGTTGGCAAATACCACGAAAACAACATACGAGTATTTACGTGCTATGATCTTCTAAGATTTTGCTTATACAGAGAATCACTACTTAATGACACTTGCATATGATGCGTTGTCTGCATCGTGTAAAAAATAACCAGAGCCAGTCTCCGTTGTGAGTAATCTTTGCACTATACTTTCTTATTTGCTGTGCCTATCCTTCAAAGAGATAGCCATATTTTAACATGCTTTTTTTTATAATTTTAATCATTCGAAGGCATAGCCATGTTCTAGACTAGATTGATTAAAACTTGATGATTTAAATGAGTACCTATCCAAGCAACCACAGTACATGGTACACTAAACCTCGCCTCGCACAATTGGAAAGGCAATGAAGCCGTCTCATAAGAAAATTGGAAAAAATATACCTCAAACTATCCACGAAAATGGAATTCAGACCCTCGACCTTTGAGCGTGGTATGTAGAGCACACCGGCCCCGCGCCGTTAGATTCGTACAAACAAAATTTAATATGCGCGCGAAGGTTAGTACACGTCTTTTGAATAATAGCTTAGCTTGTTCCACGAGAATATATCTACAATGTGTCTAAGTTAGGAAGGACGGTAGGTATACGAACATGAACAATGGCGTGAGACAGCCAAATAGAAAACTATTAAACTGCCAACTTAAAGCTGACAGTTTCAACCTATGGTTCTTTATTTTAGAGGTAGTAAATGCGACTTACCTAATTTTACTAAAAGCAGCGATTGCCTAGTAACTGTTGGACTGCTACGCAGAGGTCTCGAGTTCGATACCAAGGCGCGTGTTAGATTTAAGGTATAAGTAAATAAGCAATTTGGTTAAGCATTTTTTTATTTAATATTTATGACAGGAATATGGTTTCCTTGAACTAATTAATAAAAGCAATAATTCAATAATAATATTCTACTACATACACACAACACCATCTAGCCCAAACTAAGCAGAGCTTGTACTATGGGTACTAGACAATGGATAAACATACATATATATATATATATATATATATATATATATATATATATATATATATATATATATATATATATATATATATACTTTCTTTTTCTTTTTTTGTAAATACATACATATTATACATAGAAACACCCAGACCAAGACCAACATCCATATTCATGCACACAAATGTTTGACTTGTGCGGGAATCAAACCCGCGACCTCAGGCGTGGCAGTATATTAACTATAACAATGATTGGTGAAATGTTAGTGTAATTCACCTTAATCTATCTTTCCAGGGATATAAGCGTGAGATTATTTGAAAAATTATTTTAGTGTTGTATAGCCCCTTTATCGAGAAAAGTTATAGGCTATATAACATCACACTACGACCAATAGGAGCGGAGCATCAGTGGAAAATGTTGCAGAACCAGCGGAAATTATCTTGTGTGACACAGGCGAAGCTGCGGAGGTTATCTAATATATTATATCTGTTAATTAACAGAACTTCATAAATTAATTTATAATATTCTTTTGCTTTACAAGAAGCTTGAGTTAAAGAAAAAAGGTACTTTAATATTTTGTTACAAAAATATCAAATTTAAAAAATCATCAGCAATTTTCCCGTATATATTCTGTAACTTAATTACAATGGTGCTTAAAATTTTCCAATGCCGTTATTAGCTCAAGGCTATTTTACTTGGCTGTCTATTCGCTTTGCGAATCAGCCTTTGTTTTCGTGGGCGTTGAGTTTTTCATGTTTTTTATTTTAAAAATTCCTCACCCTCCTGGTCTCTGTCAGGAACAGTGATGTGCTATTGTCGATAGTTTTGACTATCGATAAAAATGTATTTCTTTAATTAATTATGCTTAATACGTCTTACATTATCACAGTGGTCGAGCCGCGTATATTAGATTTTCTACTGACTAATTTTCTGTCAAAATATTTATATAACTTTTGCCCGCGACTTGGCTTGCGTACAAGTAGATTAGTTTATCTTAGTAAAGGTACTTTTAAAAAAAATAGTATTATAGCCTATGATACTCAGTGATAATATAGCTTTATAATAATGAAAGAATTTTTAAAACCGCTTAATTAGTTTTGAGTTAAATCCTCACAAACAAAACATATATATTAGTATAGATTAACAGCTATCAAATGATGAAAACATTTTTTAAATCGGGTGAGTACTTTTTGAGTTAAAACCTTACAAACAAACATACAAACAAACAATCAAATTTTTCTTCTTTATAATATTACTATAGATAAAACTATATCTGTTGTTCAATCTAGCTCGCTTCTATATAAACAGAATGACATCAGAATGAATTCGTGAAAGGGTGGACAGAGATTACTACACCATTTGATATGATCCTGCCATATCACTCTTACTCCATTCACTTGCGTTATATTCTCCATGAACGTTCATCGGTTTAAGTTACTCTTAACCTGGCATTTGTCCAAAACATCTCAGATATGGTCAGATTAGTTCAAGTAGTTAGTTCGATGGTTCCTGGCATCTAGATTGAAGGTGGTGATAAGGCTGTATTAGATCGCGATATGGTTTCGTTACACAAGTAGAAAGAAATAGCTGAAATGTATCAGACTACATTATCTCGAGTTGATAAAAAACGTTTTATTTCTCAGGGCTTCGGTTTTTGGATGTACACACGGCTACACATCAAGTTAGACACCCTATATACTCATAACTACGCTACATACAAAATAGAGGATTGTCGGAAAGGGACAGTGCATAGTGGTGTCGATGTAATGGAAAGGATAGAGCGTAACAAAAATATAACGCACTCTCTCGCACGATTCGTAGCGTTCAACTTCTAATAGCTCAAAGTCCAAACAGTCTAGGTTTGTGTACGCTTATACATTTTGATTATTTACGAATAGGTGACTACCTATGTACGTGTATATAGATAAAGACGCACGACTGTTTCCCTGGATTGTGTCGCTTGTTTACTTATTTATTACGTACGAGGTCTTGCCCGCGGTTTCGCTCGCATAAATGTAGATTAGGTTAGTAACAGTAGTTTTTGTGGATGAAAGGTACCATATGTCCTTTTCTGTCCCCTTGACAAGGTGTATGCGTAATTTCATGACGTTGGGACGAGTAGTTGTGGAGTGAAAGCTTAACAAACAAACTCACATTCGCATTTATAACATACTAGCGATCCGCCCCGGCTTTGCGCGGGTAGTATAAAAACTTAACAAATTATGCACCGAAACTTTCTTCATGAATCATTATGTCTATTAGTGGAAAACCGCATGAAAATCCGTTCAGTAGTTTTTGAGTTTATCCTGAACAGACAAACATACAGATGTGGTAGTGGACTTTATATTATAATATGTAATGAGTGAGAATACGTAACTAATATTAGTACTGTAGAGACTTCTTTGTATATTTTTTATTAATCCTTCTATGTATTGTATTGTATGTATGTTTGTTACTCTTTCACTCAAAAACTACTGAACCGATTGCTATGAAACTTGGTATGTAGACAGCTGAAGACCTGGATTCATACATAGGCTACTTTTTATCCCGATATTCCCACGGGAACGGGTTTTACGCGGGTGAAATCGCGGGGAAAATCTTTCTTCTTAGTCGGGCACTCTTGTCAGAGTGGTCGTGGCTATCATTGATGGACAGGGTTGCGGCGCACTGACGTCATTTGCCGCACGTCGAGCGATGTCCCTCCATCCCTGGCGGTTACTGGCATTGCGAGCACACTGTATTGCGGTTGAAAAACAGAAGGTTGGGGAAAAATTAGTATAACATAGAATTAAAGCTGCATCGATCGGGCTAAGCGGCAATACAAGCGAACTTATAATATTAGCTAGGATTTTAATATCAATGCCGATCCTTACATACCTCTTTGCGGTATTTGCTCTCATAACATTCTTTATGCAAGCTCAATTGTTCATAAATATAGAACTATGACTGCACAATGGGCGTAATGTCTTAAGTGGTTGTCTCGTCACGACCACTGCTACGAGTGTTTTGGGTTCGAGCTCTACATGGGATTTGTATAATCTGCAAATATTTGTTCGAAATCTGAACGTACATTTTGTTCGTTAGTTAAATGGACGTGCATAGTAATTATTCCTTGCGCGGGAATGGTCACTGGTAGTCTGAACTCTATCTAATCAATTGACTTATTTTTTTTTCAACAGTTCATGGAAAATATATACTTTTTGCCAATATGACTAAAGTAAATATAAATAAATAATAAATATTCTACCACATACACACAACACCATCTAGCCCAAACTAAGCAGAGCTTGTACTATGGGTACTAGACAATGGATAAACATACATAATATATACTTATTTTTTGTAAATACATATTATACATAGAAACACCCAGACCAAGACAAACATCCATGTTCATGCACACAAATGTTTGATTTGTGCGGGAATCGAACCCTCGACCTCAGGCGTAGCAGTCGGTTACACTAACCCTAAACCATAATTTGCCAACGGATTTTCGCAAAGTAACGCTTTATTCGATAAATTAAGGTACTTTCGTACAGAAAATAAAATACTGGCCAACAAATTAAATTTCAACTTTCGGAAAATCTTGTTACTTGCGGTAAGGGTAGAAAAAAAGGTTTTATTCTGTTAGCCTTGAGTGCTTTTAAAATACTCGAATTGGGATTTGACAAATCAAATATTTTAATAGTAAAACATTTTGTTTTACCTTTTTAAATATGATTTATTTCTATATAACCTTTGAAGGTACTTGGATTGTTTTTTATTTGACATTTCTTTTCATTATGTAAACATGAAAAACATCTTCGTTATAGACATGTCGAGACATTTAATGTTTCGACAATTCTTGAATACATGTTGCCTTAAAGCTCCTAATAAAAGACCCTAAGAAATTCCTCGCCTTTTTTAATTGTAAAGGAATGTTTACTAAGTGATATTTAATTCTTTTTATTTAATAAAGACGTCGAATTATTTGTTTCTTATGTTATTATCGAGTTTCTTCAAATGTTACTTTGATCTGTTTATATTATGTATTTAAAACAGATTACTAATGATAACTTCACTTAGTTAATACGGTGTTTTATTTCCCTATAACTAAATTATTTTCATGTATCTTATATCGCTGCCTCATTGCTCCCGTAGCATAAGCAGGCACTCATATTTATATGCGATCATTAATGCTAAGGTCTCGAGTTCGTGTTTCTTAGAAAATTCTTAGTACCACTGATCCCGGACAATGTGTTATTAGGTTTCCCTGTTATGAAGTTCCTAGTAGCAGCAAATCTTGAGTTTGGAAATGAATTTAGTAGATAACAATGAGCATGCCATGGATAACGTAAAAACTTAAAATGAGGTGGCGAAATGTGTGTGTGATACTTTTCATAGATATATAATTTCATGATTCTGTGTAATACATATTAGATGCTAGAACTCAACCTCGATATTAATCTCCTAAGTATCGATATAATTTTCTATGAATTGCATACGATAATAAATTATCGATAAACATAATAATGGCCATGTATCACACCACTGGCCTATGTAAGCTGAGCATAGGGGAAAGAAAACAAAGTGAACAATTTAATTATGCGATGTATTTAGCAGGCTCATAATGTACGTTATATTAATAATACGTAATTATGTGACGAGAGTGTTGTGTTATGGCTCAGTGGGAGTTCTTTAAGCTGTCAAGTATAAGGTGTTAGGTTTGAGTCATTAACAAATAGTTTCTGAATGACGTGTCATAATTAAACTCTTGTCAAGTGACCTGATTGACTGTTGCTATTTTAGCCAGCCAATCACAGCGAGTTGATAGTTAGTAGTACAGCGTTTGACTGTCTATTAACAAAATGTTGTGTTGAACTGTCGTTCAAAAGCCAAAATCAAGAATAAAATATGTAATAATATCATCTAATAATGTGTATTTCTTTATTTGGTAATTAAATAATTTATTATTTACTAGTTTTTTCTCGCGGCTTCGCTCGCATTAATGTAGATTTATTTTTAGAAGCCTATATGTTATTCTGATGTATAAACAATAATACAGTAAAGTTTCATCAAATTCCGTTCAGTAGTTTTTTCATGAAAGAGTAACAAACCTCCATCCATCCATTCTCACAAACTTTCGCCTTCTTTCCTATTATTAAAAGGGTAATATATTCTCTTGACTCTCTAGTGCTCCCTTTCAGCTTATATTTGCAGCCTGTCGTTAGGTCCGAGGTTTGATTCCAGACATTTACTTTTCACTTGATTGTCTTGGTAGTTTAGCAATAATGTATAAAACAGCTGAAGCCTTTTCAAGCGGCTAAAATGAATTTCAATAAAGAAATTGTCAGTAGCATCACGGAGTCTGGACATGTGCTCTGTAAACGAATCGTCCACATACAAACACGAGTCTCTGAATGTCTGGTTGAAATTTCCATGCAGCAATAAATACAAAGCTGCCGAATCGGCATTCTTGAGTTTACAGCAGCGTTGTTGGAATTTGAACTGTATTTTCATAATATTACGTTATATAATTGTATGTTTATCTAAAAGCCCTTTGCTGTATCGTCCTAAATGTGAGCATTGCCTTAGGATTTCGCTATGATATTACTTATCTATACGTAGATATAATTAAATTGTAACGCGTCGATGTCTGTACATAAAAGATATTCAAGAAAACTAATGTCAGGGGTCTTTATAGCTATAAAAGCCAAATCAATTATTTTTGGAATATTTGTCTGTCCGTATGTATATACGCGCATCAGACAGAAACTACTTTATAAACATAAATGGGCTTTCCACAGTTGGGTTGTTGGAGGTCTCACTTAAAGTCACGTGTATGTTTCATTTTAATACGCCTAAACTCGAGTATTAAGAATAAAAAGCTATCTACTTCCAAATTCCTGGCGAACGAAGCCGCGAGAAATAGCTGGTGACTTAAAAATTATAATAGTAACCATGAACTTGGATAATCGTCATAATTTTCATGAGAAAACACTGACAATTCTAAGTCACCTTATTGACAGTTGAAACGAGAATTGAGGCAAATAAAAAAATCTTCCAAGTAAAAGGGATTGGATAAATTTTTATTTGAAAACTCATTTAGTCAGCGCTCAGGATTATGTCAACATAAAACTTTCCTATCGTGGCGTGGATCACTTTGAACGATGGGTACTTTACGTACCTGAATTCATTGTTAATAATGTGTATTTAACACCAATCTTTTTGGCTGTCTTCTTGGAGATTCAACCGTCTATAATGTTATCATTAAGGCAGTCTAGTGGGAGACCGTCGGAATGACACGCAGATGTCTCGAGTTTAATAATACTATAAATATAATATTCTATCACATACACACAACACTATCTAGCCCAAACTAAGCAAAGCTTGTACTATGGGTACTAGACAATGGATAAATATACATATATACTTTTTTTTTGTAAATACATACTTATTATACATAGGAACACTCAGACCAAGACAAACATCCATGTCCATACACACAAATGTTTGACTTGTGCGCGAATTGATCTTGCGACCTCAGGCGTGGCAGTCGGTTACACTAACCACTACGCCATCGAGGCCGACGTTTGCTCACAAGGCACGCATCTCTGACTTTTCTAACTTATGTGCGCATTAATCTGAAAAGTCTTAGAATATCGGAGACAATTAAAAATCAATTGTGCCTGGCCTCCGGTGTACCGCTGCAACTCAATAGGTTAAATAGTTAACTATTACTCGCCCACTTAACGGTGAAGGAAAACATCTCAAGGATACCTGCATATTTGAGACTTCTTCATAAAGTTCTCGAAGATATGTGAGGTCTGCTGACCTGCACTGGACCTATGTGGTAGACTATAAGCCTAAGGCAGTGCTCGGAAACCCGCGGCTCGCGAGCCGCATGCCGCTCTTTGTCTTCTCGGCTGCGGCTCTTCCACGAAATGTTTAGTCAAACTAAGTCGTATTTGACAAAGGCAAGCTCGAGAGTGTACTTTTAATCCTAATTATTTCCGTAATTATGTCCCTTGCCAAAGCAAAACATAAGTAATAAAATGGCTCTTTGAATAGATCTCACTTGTGGTTTGTCTATATTTGGCTCTTTTGATCTACAAGGTTGCCCACCACTGGCCTAAGGCTTAAGACCTTTACAGAAGAAGCCACCATGCCTATTAACATTGGCAATTTATTTAATCATTGCGCTAATCCGTGCCATGCTGGTTTTAAAACATTCTTCTACAATCTGCCTTCAGTCTTAATATAATTAAACTTACTTAATATAAGGTAACGGGTCTGACTCGCGATGAAGTATTTAAAAGGTAATAAATACCTATTGATTGCCCGACGTTTCAACCGACTTGCATCGATCGTTGGCTGCAAGTACAAAACTTTATACAATGCAATTTTGATTCACATACAGTTGCATAATCAACAACTAATAAAATTAAAATTAACCAAATAGGTACCTACATAAAACAAAGTATGAAATAAATTTTAGACGTCAAAATTGTTATGAACTTAATTTCATCTAACAACTCTTCGTATGTAGCCATGCATCTCAAAACTCATGTTCTTTATAATTGAAGCATGAGAATAAGCATGTAAATGTAGGAATTATAATAAAAGTTCACGACAGGAATATACCGACGCCAAAGTTTTTAGAACGACACAGTATGTTGGGATTTGAGGGCTGGCTGTGTGTTATACGGTATCGTAATCTTTGTATAGAATTGTGATTTTTTAAATACTAGCCTATCTGTGCCTGAGGTTTCACCCGCGTTTATGATTACTGCGCCGCCCCCGGGGGTCGTAAGGTGATGTTATATAGCCTTATAACCTTCCTCGAAAAATAGGCAATCTAACAGTAAAATATTTTATTTTTAATTCGAACCAGTAGTTCCTGAGATTTGCGCGTTTAAACAAACAAACAAAGAAACAAACTCTTCAGCTTTATAATATTGGTATAGATTTAACCCGCGTTTTTGCTTGTGTAAATGTAGGTTATGTTAGGTTAGGTTGTAACAGAACTTTTTTTGGATAAGACGTACCCTGTGTCATTTTCTATTCCCCTGACAATGTGTACGTCAAATATCACGATAATATATAGCCATAAAAAGAAAAGGACATAGGATATCCCCTATGTCCTTATCTGTTCTCCTAACAACGTTTTTGTGAAATTTCATGATGATCGGTTGAGTAGTTAAGGCGTGAAAGGGTTACAAATAAACTTACATTCGCTAATATTAGTTAGGATTACGTTATAGTTAATTCACAGTTGAGACGATTACTTAAACAAATTAATGGTTTTAATTATAATTACATCGTGGTCGTGATAATTATTGATTTGTACGAGCCTTTGATAAATTCATCATAATGAACAAGGCTATGGAATATTGCCAAAGTATGCTATCGTCCAGGCAGCATCATAAATCTACGATTTCAATAAAACCAAGCCAATTCATTAGATTAATTTGGAATCTCTCGTCAGTAGAAATTTCTAGATTTGGGAGCTGAATTTATCTTAGATCCATTTTCTAGCCAAAAAATTATAGAGTGAGAACTGGTTACCTATATATTCTATACGTCTATACTAATATTATAAAGAGAAAACAACTAAACCGATTTTAAGAATCCTTTCACCATTAATAACACTGAGGAACAGTCATTTTGCGGCAAAAGTGCGGTAAGTTGAAGTCAATTTTGTGTAAGTTCAGTATGCTGAATACGAGAAAAATATCAGATTTGTTGAATTGAGTCTAGTTTATGAGATAAGACTTTATACTTATATGACTGAAGAAGGTCGAAATAAAAATACAATTATTACATATTAAATACATATATATTTTAGAATCGGCTATATAATAACGACAAGGAAACTTAATACATATGCTATTAACAAAAAATCTTAAAGAAGAATATTAGAAAAATCTTTATCTGTAAGCTTTTCTATCGTGTTTATGCTCAGGACAATCCCTTATTAAACTCAAGCAATAGTCTGCCATCATAATTATGGCTGTCCCATAGGCCTTGGTATCTTTCCTTCATTGTTCTAATGTCCTAATGGAACCGTTCTTTATGTTGAATATCTCAAGAATCAGAGTCAATTCATACAAAGTAAATACATTTTGGATATGACTGATGAAGGTGTTTATTAAAACCAGTAACAAAATTAATGTCGAAGAAAAAAATTTTTTTGTTTCCCAGTTTAATATACATATATTATCACTGAGTAACATCGACTATATTTTATTTTTAAAAAGTACTGATACACCTAACCTTCTATTACGCGAGAGGAGCCGCGGGCAATAGATAGCTAGTTAATGCGACTATGCATAAGGTCTCTGGTTCAATTGCCGATTCGAGCAACGCTTTATTGGGGTTTTCTGTCAAGAAAGCTATAATAAACAGTCCAGAGTTAGAATATTAGCGTCGTGGCACACAACGTAAGCTTATGAACGCGACTCTACGTGAGATCTCGGGTTCAATAGTCGATTCAAGAAAGGTGTTTTTGGATTTTCTTGTATTTAAATTATCAGTAGCAGTATGGAATCTTGAAATGTGAAACTTGAACCCTGTAAACGCCGAGAGGCTCGCCATCTGTTATAACAATATCAGCCTTTTATCAAACTGTCCTTCTGCTAGGCACTGGCCTATTCTCAGTGTTAAAAGAGTTAGGCCAACTATGGATTAGGCCATAGTAATTATGGCCTCAACTAGACCAGCGAGGTGCACTAGCACCTCGCTGGCCTAGTGCGGGTTGGCAGAATATACATATCTTTGAGAACATTATAGAGAACTCTCAGACATGCTGGCTTCCTCAAGTTGTTTGCCTCCACCGTTGAAGCGAGCGATAATTAACTATTTAATACGCACATAACTTCAAAGGTCAGCGATGCGCGCATTGAAATCGAATTTGAGACTTCTGCTTAGCAGTCCAACGGTCTCCCACCAGGCTTCAATCCTAGTAGATGATATGTGTGTGTGCTATTGCCTCTGCTTACCCCATTTTAACATAGGCGTGATAGCATTTACGTAATTCCTCCCTTCTGTTTTCTTAATAGACTACAACGTTACCGAAAGCCATTCAAACAATATTCCTCAGGCCTAAATCAGTTTCCCAACTTCAAACATTTTCCTTTACGCGTTGTAACTTCGGTGTGAGAAGCATCCTGGTAGCAAATTTGTCGTTTGAGCCGACAATGCCCGTTTAATTACAACGCTACACTTGACGTATGTATTACTTGCGTTTTGCGTTACGAAACGCTGTGTACCCGATTTGATACGGTAGGGTTACCCAAGAATTAAACGGGTTAAAAGTTTTAAATTTACAAAGTACATGCGATTGAATTACGGCAAAATGTTGAATGTTGCGCAGCTGGAGCTTAAACTTTTGCAAATGTATATGTGTGTACAAAGAACGTGTTCGATTAAATACTGCCATAAAGAAAAGGTATGTAACGTGTAAATAACGATAATTCAAATGCAAGAAATGATTTAAATTACATTTTGTGTGTGGCCGCCGTGGTGCCGCTGCGTCTCAATAGGGTAATAGTGTGAAACAGATAACTACAGATCGGACTGATTATACTCTTTTCAATATGGGAAGGCTTAAGGCATAATCCACCACGTTAGCCCAGTGCGGGTTGGCAGACTTTACATATCTTTGAGAACATTATGGGGAACTCTCAGACATGCAGGTTTCCTCACAATGTTTTCCTCCACCGTTATAGCGAGCGATAATTAACTATTTAATTCGCACATAACTTCAAAAAGACAGAGATGCGCGCCTTAAAATCGAACTCGAAACCTCTGCATGGCAGTCCATCGGTCTCCCACTAGGCTATCGCTGTATATTTATCATTACTTACTTTAAAAAAGGTAACTCCCGCATTAGGCATAATTCCCGTGTTGCGGGAGACTTTACAGACATTCGAACAACGGACACAAAACGACCAGAACCGAAACAACTATTTGTGTATCACACACATTTTTGTCACGTGTATGGATCCAACCCACAGCACTCGGTGCGATGGCAGAGGCGGAGCCTTAACCCCTGAAATCCCGCTAACGCCGATGGGGTCTACAGATTTGTACACGTCAAACCCCGGTGACGCGATATGGCGTCGAGCACACTCGATAGTGTATTGTTTACGTTTGCATTACTTATTTGCGCTAATGCTAAGCCTATTATAAAATATATATTTAAACCCGTACATTTATATTGAAATATAGCAGGTAATTAAATTATTATATTATATCTGATTGCACGAAATGACTGTCGAATGAATTCTACTGTTATGTCAATCAGAGTTACAGAGAAGCAATGGAAGCTTCATTTGCAAAATTTTTGTTTGTTATTCAGCCATGACGAAATGTTGAGATGTTATTAAATATCAGGGTTGTATGAATAAATTAATTGTTTATGCCCGAAAATCTGATATAAATATTCTCTTTAGTTGTTATATTCCTGGTATTTATAACTGTTACCCAATTCAGACATCGCTAAATCGAATAACGTTATAAGCTATTAATAAATCTTTTGAAATTATTCAAAAGCAAATTAATTTCATTTAAACGTGTATTTAAATAAAACTAAAACATAGTTACATCTGTTTAGAGTTCACGATATATTTCAAGAGCCATTTTTGATTTAGCAAAGGTTTCTTTTTAATAATTTTTACTATCTATACCAATATTATAAAGCTGAAGAGTTTGTTTGTTTGATTAAACGCGCTGATCTCAGGAACTACAGGTTCGAATTGAAAAATTATTTTAGTGTTGGATAGCTCATTTATCGAAGAAGGCTATAGGACACATCACGCTACGACCAATAGGAGCGGCGCATAAATGAAAAATGTTGCAAAAACGAGGCAAATTATTTTATGTCAAGCAGGCGAAATTTCGTGGGTCGGCTAGTTAGGTATAAAATAACGTATAAATAAATAAAGAAACCTACCCTATAGTTATGAATTCCGATATTTTTTGTTCGTTGTTTTAATATAGGTACTAGTAATTTGTAATCCAAAATAAATTTTAGAATAAAAATATGTATAGTTTCGACTCAGAAATCATCCCTAAAGCGGGAGTTGACATTTTAAATAAAAATTCGCTTTATTATAGAGCTGCGTGCGTATTTGTAAAGTTTCGACACAGAAATGATAACTAGAGCGGGAGTATTTATGCCTGGAGAAGTTGTCATTTTTAGATAAAAAGGCTTCATTTTAGAACTGCGTAATATTATATCGGTCTTTGTTTCCGTTGTTTCAATATTTGACAAGTCTCAACACAGTAATTATTCCTAAAGCGGGAGTATTTCTGCCTAAAGCGGGAGTTGTAATTTGTATTTAAAATATGGCTTTATTTTAGACCTGCGAATATTATATTGGTCTTTAACACTGATTAATGTTGGAATCCCGCTATAGGCAAGCCTTTCCTAGTAGTTATGTCCAGATAATCGTTGATGTATTACTACAGAACCGGATGAAGATGGCATACCGATGCTATCGGGCTAAGAAGACGATGTCAACTTCATTGAAATAATCTGTTATGTTGTAAGATTAATTATGAACAGCAAATCGCGATAACAGTGTGGTAGGGCCTAGACCAGAAGGAATTTCAAGTATTATTTAGACACTAATCCTGACTAATAAATGCAAATGTGAGTTTGTTTGTTACGCTTTAAGGTTTAAACTAGGTACTATACTGATCTTCAAGAAATTTCGCATACACTTTGTCAAGGTTACAAGACAGTGAAAAGACATACGGCACCTTTCATGCAGATAATGGGCACAGTGCCCGAGCGATACAAATTATTGACAATATCTACACTAACAAAACTAGTTATAAATATAAATAATAAAATCAGTCCTGTATATATATCTATATATATATATATATATATATATATATATATATATATATATATATATATATATATATAATTTCACTATTGGGCACGAGTCCTTCTGAGTGTGATAAGGGTAAGAATGTCCACCACGCTGGTTCAGTGCGGATTGGCAGCCTTCACATATCTTATAATATTAAAAATAATTCTTAGACATACAGGTTTCCTCACGATGTTTTTCTTCATCATTAAAGCGAGCGCCAATTAATATACATATATATTAAAATAAAATAAGCAGGAGATAATTGAATATTGAAAAAGGGCAATTTTCCTATGGAGGAGTATTCCTTGCGTTTGTACGTCAAAACTGCTGAACCAATTTGAATGTAATTTTGTATAACTAAAACCTTTAAAAATAAACAGTACTATACCTACGCTATATAGTCGACCTAGAAACCTCTTTTCGTCTGCTAAAAAGCCATAGCTGTATTGTCGTTCGTTTACGCGAATGTTATATTAATATAATATTGAAATAAAACTACTGTATACACATTTTATGCGTATAAAATTTTTATTTCTATAGCTCCTTATAAAAATCTCGATCGACGCGACTGACAGCAAGCGTAACAGTTATGCGACGTAATAAAATTACATTTTTGTTATATGATTATACCATGCATATACTTGTAATGAAACAAAGTAGAGCCTTTTAGCCAGCCCTGTTCCCCTGAACTTAATTATTCGCTCACTGGCGGCGCAATTGAAGAGGAAGTGGGGGGGAGTAGGAGACTCTTAAACGCAGATAGCAGTGGGCATCTTTTAATAGTGTATTTGTTGAGGCATTCCTTGTGAGTAGTTGCTAGAAATAGTCGATTTTAATTACACGATTTCGTGTTTGAGGGTAGATAGAGAATGATATTTGTGAGTGTTGGTAATTTTTTGATGTTGTTTAGTGGGGATACTAACAGACTATAATGCAGAGGGACTCAGGCTCGAACCCACGTCACGCACCTCTGACTTTCGGAAGTTATATGACTTTTCGAAATGATAAGCGTATAGATTGACAATTATCGCTTGCTCCGTGCCTCGGAGAGCACGTTAAGCCGTCGGTCCCGGCTGCTGTCTATGAATATCTATGGCAGTCGTTATTGGGAAGTCAGTGCCCTATAATATCCTGACATTGGTCTAGCCTTACTTAGGGTATCGTTAGCCTTCGGGTTGTGGAGGTCAGGTGGCAGCCGCTCCGTGTAAAAACTGATATCCAATCAAATCTGCTTAGACCAGAAAAGCCAACCTCAAGTGACCTGGGAATAATAAAGGCCCCCTGGCCTTTATTATTCCTAGGTCACTTGAGGTTGGCTGAGAAGAAGTATGGACAATACTTGGTGCCTTTAAAAAATAGAGTGTGAATGTAATAGACGTAGGCAATTTATAGTCGAAATTAAATATATGTAAAAAGTCTTAAGACACGATATGTACTTAGTTGCTTCGCGATTACTACGCTGAGTGCTGTGAGTTCGAACATTCGAACAAAAAATTGTTTGATCCACAAATATTGGTTATAAGTGTGGGTGTTCTCTGTATCGGTTGTTTAAATATTTTAAAGTATCCCCCGACGCAGGAATTATTCCTTGAACGGAAGATTTTTTTAAAAATTATTTTATTATACGCTAGATAGGTATCACAGTCAATGGTTTTCTTGAAGTAGTTGATAGTGATAAAGTAAGTTGATAAAAAATTATTATTTTTTTGCCTAGAAAATAAATATTGCATACCTCTGTATTGTGCAATATAGATTAAAACGGCATCATATTCACTAGTTTCTAATGAAGTTTACAATTGACATACATCTATGATTGATGACGAAGCAAATCGAAATGTTTCAAACATTGTTAATTATTCGAATGCGTTAATTTTAATATTGATTGATTAGTTGTATGCCTATAAGCTGTTCGCAAATACGAATATAGATACCGTCAGGTCGTTTACGCAGTATAAAGAGAAAGAGGCATAGACACTTGATGATGAATACATGAAAATAATAAAAATGTAATCGACATCGTCCACTGCGTGTGACTGCAACGTCATACGAGCATATTGTGGCGTAATTAAATCAAGATTCGAATATCAACAACATATTATAAAAGAAAGTCCTTCGTCGCCTCTGTCTGTTTGCAATAAACTGAAATACTACTAAACGGATTTTCATACGGTTTTCACCAATAGACAGAGTGATTCATGAAAAAGGTTTAGGTGTAAATTTGTTAAGGTTTTATAGTACACGTGCGAAGCCGGGTCTCTAGTTAAATTATAATTCGAATTAAAATTAAAGACAGCGAATTGATCAGCATTCAAATGCGATCATTTAAGTTTCGAATAATCGAATCCTTTTTAAAAGAATCGATTGCTGCTAGCGACGCATTTCATGATCAATTGTGTATTCAAATGTCTAACTAGTTATACCAAATGTTCTTTTTTCATCAAACGACAAAGAATGAATACAAACTCGGTACCTTAAACGGGGGTCCATCATAGAACTCAATGGTTCATATCCAATGAATTGACCTCTCCAATCGAGGGGTACCTATAAAACTATTCAAGCTTAAATATCGAGGGTTCCGTAATAAAAATATATGGATTTTAACCCTTAGGAGGATGGAAACTTAATAGTTATATGAACGAGAAATGAAGCAATTGGGTATGAAATTTCGGGAATGGTGATTGACTTTTTTGATATATTTGGGTCGTGATTTTGCTTGTGTGGTATAATGAGCTATGACGGACATACATACATTCATAGATTCACGCCTGTTTCCCAGACGGTAGGCAGAGACTACGGATTTCCATTTGCTACGATTCTGACACACTTCTCTGACTTCATTCATTTTCATCACATTCCTCATAAACGCTTGCCGGTTTAAGGTTCTCTTAACCTGACCTTTGACCAGAACGTCTCCGATCTGATCGAGGAACGTTCGCCTGGGTATGCCTAGGTATGACGGACATTACTGCATTTAAACGTATTACATTGACTGCATGCAAAGTGGTTTAAGTAACGTCAAATAACTCACTATCTCATAAACTTTGACGTTCATAAGTGTTACGTTGTGACCTAAATGAATAAATGATTTTTGACTATAACTAAGTGGTGGTCTTGTTACTGCCAGTGCGACTAAAATTTTTAACCCATATACACAATAATTGTGTGATCCATACATAAGCTTTCGACTTGCCGTGTGCTTTATGTCCGTTGTTTCAATGTTTGTAAAGCCGCCTGTAATGCATAATATGGCTTTAAAAATAATGCCATTGTTTTATTGTGGCTTAGAACGAAATGAGAAACCTATACAGTGATACTATTGTAAACAATACTAATTATATAGTGAAGAGATTATTTTTAGTTTTCTTGTTTGAACGCGCTTTACTCAACAATCCTTACACGGTGGAGTCGGCTAGAGTGCGTACCAACAAGTTTGGGTCCTCATACCTCTGCCGAATGATCAAGGCATGGAATTCTCTGCCAAGGCACGTGTTTCCTTCTTCCTTCAATCCTGGGTCCTTTAAGCGGGGCGTGAAAAAGCACCTTCTCAGGCCGTCAAAGTAGAGACCTCAACATCGCCTCGGCTGCTATGAGGAGGATATGGAGGCCACTGCTCTAGACCATATGACTGCTTACCATCAGGTGGAGTGTGGTCATTTTGACGAACAAAATAAATAAAAAGAAACTACTATTCAGATTTGAATAATTATGCATTCGATAGGTTATAACACTAAGAGTTATAACACTAGTAGAAATCATGACCATGGTTAAAACCAGAGGGTGCGGATTTTACGTAAAATGTAAAATAAAAGATGTAGTATAATAATATTAAAACGATAGTATACTGATATTATCAATATCAGATACTTACCGTGTACAATTTACTTATTATGTACAATTATTTATAGAGAAGACGGCTAACATCAATTATAGTAAGGATGCCCGAGGCAAACATCCTGCCTCACCCATTTCTTTCCTTTTCTATATTTAATTCCTTTTTCTTAGGGTCGGCAATGCGCGAGTGATATCTCTCGATTTAAAATCGATTAAAGGCAACGTTTACCCCTAGTATTTCATGGTCCCTACACATTGAGTAAGTCGTCTTGACTTATAAGAAAATGACCACTTTCCAAGAATATAACATTTTAGGCTCTTTGTGTGAATCTAGCAACTAACATAAATGTAAATTCAGTATCTTTAGGCAACTCACTAATCGATAACCTTTGACGTTCATAAGTGTAACTGAGTCACAAAGTAACACTTATGAACGTCAAAGGTAATAATGAATATAAATAAATATCCAATTAATAAATAAATTTCGACTCCACGTGGACTTTTAAAAAATATCCTTGTTATCAACTACTTAAGCTTTAGCGCGCGGCTCCGCTTGCAAGTCAAAAAGTAGCCTATGTCCTTTCTTAGCTATTAAACTACCTCAAATATTATCCAAATCGGTTAAGTGATTTTGCCGTGAATTGGTAGGTGACAGACAGACAGACTGACAAGAGTTACTTTAGAATTTATAATGTTAGTAAGTATATGAAGTAGGTATATCAAGTGAATTGAATTGTGTCGTTACATTTTCATGAATCATAAAAATGCGGACAGATCAAGGTGAAATGAGGCATGTTATGCACAGAAATAAAATAAAATGTGATATACTGTCTAATCATTGAAACAAATGATGGTTGACGTCGCCATTTTATGGAGGTTTTAATATTTTTCTCAAGGAACCCTTATTAATAATGTTAGGGTTCCCCGTTTGGGGTTAATGAACTCTTGTTGAAGGCAATTTTCCTGTACAGTCGCTCGGAAAAGTGTTCCTTTGTGGGGAAAATCTTTATGAGATTTTTCTTGCCTTTTTGATCATTCTCAGAGTTTTATAAAAAAGGGATTTTAAACAAAAGTTTTGTAAATAAGATCTTATTCTGAGATAAAAGGCCGGAATTAAGGATTTCAGATTTTTGTATATACTTCAATGTAGGCTTTTAAGTTTATAGTTACTTAATCTATAGATATCTACTATAAGACAGACATATCTTTTCTCTTACTTCTTTTAACCTATTGAGTGACAGCACATCGGCTACCAGATACAATAATTTTACAAATATGTCTAGCATTCCAACAATTTACAGGTTAATTTTTTGTGATTTAAGTTCCCAGCTACTTATACAATTTTAGAAGCGTGGGTCTATAGTTACGTTTTTGGAATTGTGATACAGTAGGCGTGGGTTTAATAGCACTTCCGACAAAAACCCACTCCCAACACAGGTATTTGCTTAGCCAGAGCAGTTATCCAAAACGGTATAAGTAATTAGGGCTACAAATGACTACTTCAGTAAAAAAATTAAAGGTAAATAATATTTCTATACCCATTATTTAAGCGATCTTAACACATTAAAAACACTTCTGACATAGATTCACTCATATATTCATTTGTTCATTTATTAACTTGGACATCCAGTAGTTATTATATTAATGCTTATTCTAACAAAAGGAATACCAATACTAATACTTAATTAAACTTAAAATAAATGAATGTATAACTTTTTAAGGTGTCACATCATGCACCATTAAAGTATATTGACGGTAGCACTTAATCACTAAGACAATTCATTAATTGAAACAGAAATAAATTTAAAACATAATAAACTTAGTGGCTGCCACCTGACCTCCGCAACCCGAAGGCTAACGATACCCTAAGGCTATACCAGTGTCAGGATATTATAGGGTACTGACTTCCCAATAACAACTGCTATAGATGTTCATGGGAGCCGGGACCGACGGCTTAACGTGCTCTCCGACTCTCCGAGGCACGGAGCAGGCGATAATTGTCAATCATACGCACATAATTTTGAAAAGTCGTACAACTTCAGAAAATCAGTGGTACGCGACGTGGGTTCTCATTCTCCCCACTGAGCTATCGCTGCTTTGACTGCGTATTCCTTAAGAAATAAATAGAGGTTTAATACACTTATATTTTACAATGTACAAATTGTCTAATTAATAGGGCTAGTTTACTGCCGCCTGTTAAGCACCAAACCCCGTACTGTTACAGAAAATATCTCAACAGCCTAATCAAATCTTTCTTCTTTCTTTTCGTGTGGTTAGTGGCCAACCTGCTGTCAAGAGTTGTTCAAGCCGCCCGTAGGCCTCTGACATGGCTTAACGACTGCTGTCAATTTGGCAACAATCGTGCCTTCCGATGCACAGAGACGCTCAGATGAAATACTACTAAGCGGTCACCCATCTATAGACTGACCGCATACAATTTGTGCTTAACCTCACTAATCGTTTACCGATCAGTGAGTGCAACTGGGTATGAGCGCCTCTTAATCTAATGAAATAGCATATTGTCTTACTCGAGCATCAAAACAAGGACCTCAAGAACGGCAAACATAGCGCCAAAGCATCAACGCGGCATTAGAGAACAATACAAATTTTTGATTGCACTAATGGCTTAGTGGTTCACCTTGCCACTGCCACTGCGCCGTATTTGTATAGTATGGGTTCGAATCCCACATGGGTCAAAAATTTTGGTCATTCACAAATTGTTGTTCTGAGTCCTCTTTGTTTGAATGTTTGTAAAATCCCACGCGACACAGGAATTATGTCTAGAGCGGGATTCAATACCTACGATTTAAAAAAAAGAATCTAAAGAGATACAAATTTGCCTGTTCCGGGAATCGAAATCATGACCTCGGCTAAAACTAGCTAACGAGGTACTACCCATTATCCTGCTTTGCCACTTTAGCAAATAATGGCGTGATATTACAATTTGAACAAAATCATTAAAATTTGTTGACGCAATGCGGATTATGCACCGAAATATATGTAACGATGCCAAGAATTTCAAATAAATAATTGTATTTAACCAACTATAAAGGCTCGTACCATTACACAAACTATACATTTGGATCCCTAGTAATATTAGGGATCTAAAACTATAATATCAGTCCTGTATTAAACTGTCCTACTGAAGAAAGAAAGAAAAATCATTTATTCAGCATATGAACACTTACAAATATTTATATACTTAAGTTACCCAGCGGGCTATGGAGCTAGCTATGCTTGGAGTTTCTTTGAGGGATAAACTTAGAAATGAGGTTATCCGTCAACGACAAGGTTACCGACATAGCTCGCAGAATAAGCAAGCTGAAGTGGCAATGGGCTGGCCATGTCTCTAGAAGGACCGATGACCGTTGGATTAAGTGGGTCCTAGAGTGGAGACCGCGACTTGGTAAACGTAAGGTAGGACGCCCTTCGGCCAGGTGAACCGATGATCTGAAAAAGGTAGCTGGGTCAGACTGGTTGCAGAAGGCGGAAGACCGGATGTTGTGGCGTAAAATGGGAGAAGCCTATGTCAAGCAGTGGACTGTGGTGGGCTGATTGATTGATTGATAAGTAAATTGATGTAGGTAATAAGGCTTCGGCTGAATTTCAGGCAAGTTGTCCTATCGCCACTCAAGTAAGCATTACAAGGTAACAGCAAGTATTGCTGAAAAAGTTACTAGCTCAGCATGTGCTAGGCGTCAAAGACCCAGCGCTGGTTTTCAGCTGGCACCCTGCAATGTGAGTTTGTTTACGCCATTAATGTCCCATGATGGCCATGACCAATCATCTTAGGAGATGGTAGTACAATCATTTTAGCTTAACTCATGTCGGGAGTGCTATAGGCGATTTCGAATTCGAACTCACGACCTGATCACACAGTGGCTACCGTCATTTACATTTAAAAACCTGCCGTTTTTTCGACAAGCAACGAAAATGACTGTGTCTGAGAATACGCTCTCTGTATTCATGAAAGTCGAACAAAGCACAACAAAATAAATTGTTAGTTATAATATTATTAAGATAAGTTTTGCTCTCGCCAGTACTTTGACGTATATATTATAAATCATCGTCACTAACTTGTTTATCTCAAAAAGTAGGTGAGTAGTAACCATTTATACATAGATATTGTAGGTATTCCCGAGCGCAAAACTTTACTGAGAGAATATAACGCTGGATGTACAATGATGTTTATGTACTAAAATTATACTTCTTCTCCCTAGCCTTTATTATTCCCAAGTCACTTGGGGTCGGCTTTTCTAGTCTAACCGGATTTAACTAGATATCAGTTTTTACACGGAGCGGCTGCCACCTGACCTCCGCAACCCGAAGGCTAACGATACCCTAAGGCTAGACTAGTGTCAGGATATTATAGGGCACTGCCTTCCCAATAACGACCGCCATAGACGTTCATAGCAGCCGGGACCGACGGCTTAACGTGCTCGCCGAGGCACGGAGCAGGCGATAATTGCCAATCAATACGCGCATAATTTCGTGAAGTCATATAACTTCCGAAAGTCAGAGGTGCGTGACGTGGGTTCGAACCCAAGTCCCTCTGCATTGCAGTCTGTTGGTCTCCCCACTGAGCTATTATAATGAAACCGATAGAATAATAGTGGTATTTTGTTGTAAGTAAACAGAGTAGTTTTACGCTTAGTTTGTGCTAGCTATGGGTTAAGGTTAGGTAGGCCTATTCCCATTTATGTATAACTAGCTGACTAGCGCAACTTCGTCTGCTTTACATAAGAGAATTTTTGAAATTTCTTCTTTTTTGCAACGTTTTTCATTGATGCTCCGCTCCTATTGGTCGTAGCGTGATGTAATATAGCATATAGCCTTCCTCGATAAATTGGCTATCCAACACTAAAAAAACTTTTCAATTCGCACTAGTAGTTCAAGAATCAAAATCAAAATCAAAATAAATTTATTCAAATTAGGTTACAAGGTAACTCTTATGAGTGTCAAAGTTACACGTTATTTTTTTTTCTGTGAATTTACATTTACTGCCACGTTCAGCAAAGCAAGGGTGTGTAGGGCTCATGAGAAGAACGGGCAAGAAACTCATAGCCACTCTTTTTAATCGCCAAGTGTATAATAATATTTCGTTTACAAATCATAACTGTCCTGAGATTAACATGTTTAACCAAACAAACAAACAAACTCTTAAAATTTTTCTTTGCTGTCTTTATATATATAATTCTTCTGTACGTGTGTTTGTTACTTATCTAATCCTGGGTTTAAAGGACCCGTTAGGTAGCCCATCGATTGGATTGGAAGCCAACGTTCAGACAGGACTTTCCAACTTACTCACTAGGATTTTCCGCGGCTACGCTCGCATATTTTTTTTTTAGTTGTTCTTTGACCTGTTTATTGGACTCGGTAGATTGAGGTGTGATCGAATTGTAAGGCAATGGTTAAACAGGACAACATCTGTGACGTCTTTGTACTACTAGATATCGCCCTCAACTTCACTCACCTTAATCTAGATTTCGTCAGTAAATTGCTGTCCCTCAGGAACAGTATATTTTTCTGGATGATGATATTTTCGGATTTATGTTCTTTTCTGTTCCCCTGACAACGTATATGCGAAATTTTATGATGATCGGTCGAGTAGTTAAGTCGTGAAACTGTAACAAAATCACATTCCCATTTATAATATAAATAAGGATTATTGTTTTACATTGTAGTTACCTAATGCAAAACACGACATCTCTTTCTAACAAAAACTATAAGAAAAAGACAGTGTCATTGTAAACGGTATCAACTGACGTCTGTAAAAGATTATTACAACAAGTATGTCAAACGAATATCACTTCTATTCTAAGTAGAGTAAGGTATATATTTTAATGCAACTTTTCTTCGTCCTATTCTCGTGGAGATGGCAAACCAAGATCAGTTCTATTCTATGAACAATAAGGTGTATATTTCAATGTAACTTATCTTCCTCAGATCCGCCAGGAGCACCTTACATTGAGGGTTATGCTGAAGGGGAGACAGTTAGGAGAGGTCAGAGTTTGGAGCTGGTCTGTCGCAGTAGGGGAGGGAACCCACCAGCACAGCTCATCTGGTACAAGAACGGCGAGCAAATACGGATGGCTTACAGGTAAGGTATAGAAATAGATGGGTTTGCGAATATGACAGTCGATTGGGTTGTAGGACTCAACATAACATGAGGATATAATTCAGCAATCTTCCATCCATCTTACGGGATATTCCTGCCTGTCCCTTCGAAAAAAACAGGGAAAATGGTCCAACGGTCCTCTCGTAGACAATAGGGGGACAGATCCAACCTTTATTGTCCTAGTTTTGTCCCTAAGGGGAAAGATCAGGGGGACAGACAGCAATTATCCATAATTAATTATGTGGATGTAGAGGTACACTTCTTGACAACCTAAAACTACAACGTCGGTTTTTTTTAAATTAATTAATGTTTTATTTGGACGTATAACTAATTATAAAACTTAATATATACTTCAGATCAGTATAAAAAATATTAATTACACTTTCCTATAATCAAACCAGAAATATTCCTGTTGCATTCAATACAACTGTCCCATCAATCCACATGGAATACTTATATGAGATATTTATAATCAAACCTTATCTTCAAACTATTTTCCTTTTACCATTTATACCTAAAAGAAAATAAGATAAGCGCTATATAATGTACATTCCGTATATGAAAACTCATGTAATACCGAACTACGAAGCAGTTCCCATATTGATTCCACCGAAATGGAAGCAGGTTCGATGTCTTGCCGCTGAATTTTTCAGTACATATAAATATTTATGTACCTCGCTAAATGTAAGATGGAAAAATTGAGCGAACAGGCATCGTACAGAGAATTCGACTTGAGTCTCGTTAATATGTACATAATATTATATAGGCATGTGTTGGGAGCGAGCTTATGTGGGAGGGAGAAGGATGTATAGTTAGAACGAGAGGTGCAATGCAAATGTGTAGAAGTAGGGTATAGGAAGCGCGATATGACGGTTGTGATGATTCTGGGATTTCCTTGTATTTTCGTTTATTAGTTTCTCGCTTGTTTGGGTGGTAAGCAGACGTCAACATATCAATGGATACATTTAGATGTACGTATTAAGAAGTCTATTACCATTGGTCAGTCATAATGCTTCGCGTTGCAACTGAAAACCTTAAAGAATAATTTAATAAAAGAGGCCGACTCAGGTATTGAATGGTTGACCTCGTAATTGGTACTAAAATTTGGTCCAATATACTAACAATCTTTTATAGTGCGTAGTGGTTAATGTAACCGACTGCCACGCCTGAGGTCGCGGGTTCGATTCCCGCACAAGTCAAACAATTGTGTGCGTGAACATGAAATATTTGTCTTGGTCTGGGTGTTTCTATGTATAATATGCATGTATTTACAAAAAAAAGGTATATATGTATGTTTATCCACTGTCTAGTACCCATAGTACAAGCTCTGCTTAGTTTGGGCTACATGGTGTTGTGTGTTTATAATAGAATATTATATATTATTATATACAGGCTGTCCGGTAATTAATGGATAACCTGGAAATGTCTTGTAGTGGAACTGATGGCCGTTCAGACAAAATATGAAAAAAGATCTATCCTAACTACTACCTTAGATATGTGTTTTTTTTAAATTACGATGCGATACTTTCTTGTATACTACGACCATAAAGGAATGAAATCCATCGGTTTTTTGTTGTTTTATTATTAAACACTAATTATGCTAATAGATAGACAGTCAAAAGTATGCTATGCTAATATAGCTTGCACTTTTTAATATATATATATATATATATTATATTTTCTTTTTTTTTATTTCTTTATGTTAATTTTTCTGAACGGCCTTTAGTTCTACTATAAGACATTTTAATGTTATCCATTAATTACCGGACATCCTGTATATGTATGTTTATCCATTGTCTAGTACCCATAGTACAAGCTCTGCTTAGTTTGGGCTAGATGGTGTTGTGTGTATATAATAGAATATTATATATTGTTATATATACATACATACATACATACATCCTTGAAGAGGTAGACAGTGGTATATTACAACCTTATTTCACCAGCTATGATTTTAGGATCCACGTCAGATGGGTTCGACTCATATGAAACCCATTGTTGTTTACCCAGCATAGGATTATTTTTATGGCATAAGAGGCAAACGAGCCGACGTTTGGCCTGATGGTAAGCGATTACCGCCGCCCGTGGACACCCGCAACACCAGAGGAGTCGCAAGTGCGTTGCCAGCTTTATAAATTTGCCTCTCCTCCAGAAGAGAGGGGAGAGGGTTGGGCTTCCGGTACCCTCAGTCACTCGACGAAACACAACGCAAGTGCTATTACACGCCGGTATTCTGTGAGGCCGTGGTATCATTCCGGTCGAGCCGGCCCATTCGTGCCGAAGCGTGGCTCTCCCACGGTGACTTCCAGACTGCAGTACTAAAGAACTGAGAATTTCGTGACATAAAACCCCAATAATACTCTGTCTGTCCCGTTAATAAAACCCCAAATATCACGTACAGCAAGTCGCTTTCGAGTATACTGTAACCGAGAGTTTAATGCCTAACTAAAATATTTTAAAATCTTCACAAAATTTTTGAGAGAATCGCCTGTATACGCGAAGTCGCAAACTTTGCCTCGTTGAAGGAAAAACTGTCATTATATTTTCCTTTTAAATCTGCTGAATAATAGTCTAAAGATTTTCGATATAAAGTACACAATACAAGGGTAGAATCAGCTTTTTGCCTATAAAAAACACCCCCACCCCTATTTCGGGGATCGTATTAAGCTGGCAACAGATAGGGCGTATGTCCTCATGATTTATGTAAGCTGAAAGCTAGGGAGGGGAAAATTCGATATCGATAATGAGAGTTTAAAATTGGGTTTTTGTTTTATGAGAAAAAATATGTTCGATTTGGGTAATATTTTATTTAGGGATGTAACGAGGTTGATTTGTGTTTTTGGAATGAAAATAAGCTTTTGGGAAGATTATGTTTGAATGTTTAAGATAATAAAATAGTTTTATGTTTATAATTTTACTAATCACTTGGGTTTTAAGGCATTTTTGGGAATAGCGTTTCCAAATAAGATTTATTTTAACATAATAAAAATAAATCGATACATTTTTATCAACTTATGTATATTTGGGTCGCATCAAAAATTGTTTAAATTGATTACTTTATCGAAAAAAGGCTTCTTGTTATGTATAAGTAATCGGCTTATTAACAAGCAGGAAAACCATTGTCAATAATGCTTTTATTTTAAACCCATATATCAAAATATTGTCGATGTACTGCCTCGATGGCGCAGCGGATTATGCGACTTTTAAGCGTTAGATGCTCAGACAGGATTATTAGGTTCTTTTGTCCAGATAATCTCAGTAGCAACACGGGGTTAGAAACTGTGCCTGGTAAAAAAGGAAAATGGGAGTTCTCCCTGCTACGTAGGACCCAAACATTTGCTGCTGAATTGTGTATCACACCTCTGCTTCAGGGAAAAAGGCGTGAGACTTTGTATGTATGGGGGTATACTGCTTATTCATGGCAGGTTATCAAGCCTCAGAATACTTAGTTACTAGAATATATTATATAGATTAAAGCGCGCACTATTTGGACCTGTTAAATGAAAGTGATTTGATCTACGTATTTAATTGATTACTAGCTCTTGCTCCAGATATAGACTGAACTAAAATGTATATTTCATTCTATCAAATTTCTCTCCAAACATTTTTAAACGAAACCTACAAATTTGAGGTTAAAAGGCAAAATGGTTTTCGCGTCAGAATAACATTGATTATTAAACATACAGTAAGCAATTGAAAGATCTTGCCTTTTGTAAAAAAGTGCCAGACATTCGAAAACCTATTTCATGTTATCAGTTGAAGAATTTCTATTATAAGTTAGTTACAATAATCTATATTCAATATAAATCCTAAACTCACATTGTGTGCGATATTCAGAATACATTTTCCAGTCTACCTACCATCTTTTATCGATAGATCCTGTTTGCATCCGTCACTTATAAAATTGTATTAAGACGCGCCTACGGGCGGCGGAAACTGATTTATGGGCTCCACTAACTGCAGTTCCTAGTGATGCGACAACATCAACAAAAATATCGATGTTTATCTATTGATTTATTTTCCTTCTTGATGTTTCATTAAAATAATAAAAGCGCTAATAATATCGGTCGTGATTGTTATCGATAATTAATAAACGATAGGACGTTCCTATTGGCCTCGATTTGTAGTAATCTCTACGAGAAATATTTGCCAACTATAATTGGTTGGCAGGGGAGTACTCTGAAATCCTACATAATGAGATGGTTTGTTATAATGTTTGGGCAAATATTAATTATCAAAACTGTAATTGAATATGTTGTCGTATGGTATTTGACAATGACATATATGTATACTTAGATAACAATGCCTGTACCTGTATGTATGTCGAAGAAATACTTTTCTAAGACGGCCTAGGGAATATCTAGGTAAACGCTTTTTGGCCGCCTTAGAGACATAGCCAAATAACCTTCATCGGAGAGCTTGCATTAAGAATGTAAGGAGAGTGTATAAAGCAGGGGAAATGTATCAAGGTCGTATTCAGTGAAAATATTGGTATCTGCTTACTCTTGCGGGAGAGACAGGCTTGGTATGCAACTAGTAGTGGTGTATATATCTCTATGGTCTGCTTAAATGGTGGGAGGTTCGTTGAACATTTAGTAGTTGTCTGCAAAAAACTTGTGTTTGAAATTGGATGGTGATAAGTTATTGTAATTGATCAAGAGCTCAATTTAGAAACTTAAAACTGAAAGATACTTTGCAAAGTAAATGGTAACCACTTGAGATTTTATTAAAAAGTTCTTTGTATAATTTTCTGACCTAGGCATACGAAACTTTTGAAAGTTCAGTTTATCTTTAAGATATTATCCTGTAATTTCATTTATTATTTCTAAGTGAAGTCTAACATGGTTATTGTCTGTATTTAGTATAACTTTTACGGGTAACTAACTGAATTGATCCACTTTACGAAACTATCTTGTAAAGGTGACTTTGCCTGAGGAAAATTTACATTATTCAAATATATTTTTTTACGTCAATGTAATGTAAAATATATACATATACTAATTTTCATCAATACCGCTAGCTAAGGAAAAACGTTGCATTTAATTTGATAACGATAACACAGTTTTATAAAAATTATAGTAAATGAACCTAATTATCGTATTATAGTGTTATATATGTTTTCTAGACACTTGACGTTTATCTAATTTGCGTAGACCATAGTCACAAATTTTAGTTTTATATACATAAATAGAATATTTCTATTTGTACAAGTTTTGTTTCCAATCAAACAGTATCACGTGCTAGTGCTTAAAAATAATAGAATTCAAATTGAACCAACTGTATGTTAAACAATACGTTGCAATCCCAAACAAATCACGATCGTATGCGATTTCAATTTTAAATCGAACAAAACAAACAAATAAAAATATGTTATATATTCAAACCTTAGCTGCTTCCGAACAAATCAGAACGATAATAACAATTCAATTCAATCCTTCGAAACGCTAACGTAGCGGAAAATAGTCTTATCGATAATCGATGGAGCAGCACTAGCTTTAAAAAGTGGTCCTATCTCGATAATATTTTACTTTTTTCCCTTCACTTTTTACCTGACTTAGAGTTCACGTTGTCGATTTATATAGTGCAAAGAATTTATGAGCGAAATTTTCTTTATTCATTGGCCTTTTTTAAACTTGGCTTATTTATAAGACAAGCGTTAGAACGGATGCTGGGCAAATCGATTTTGTTGTGGCTTCCTAGCCTTATACTTTATATTAACCTGAATAGTCGGTTCATAAGATTGCAAAGAAGAGCGCTATCAAAGAAAATTATAATAAAAATAAATTAAAGAATTCTAATCATTCTATTAATATTATGGATGTGAAAGCTTAAAATATTTGTTACTTAATAACGGGTCAGCCCATGAACGGCTTTGGATAAATTTTGGTACAAAAATAGACCATGGCATCTGAACATTTTATGGATTAACAAATAGCATGCTATCAATTCTCGTTTCCTTCTTGTAATAGTTACAACTAATATAAAATAAAAATATTTTAAGCTAAAATGGCAAAAAGACTTTCGATTCGAATTCTTTATCAACGATTTGCATATTCTAAAAAGAATATTTCATTTTATTCTATCTGTTTAATAAGGCGTTCTCGCCCTTACAGCTTATATACCTCAATATCTAAAAAGCCTTTCCAATAGTCGATAGATCAAATCAAAATTTATTTGATAATTTTAGTCACTTGGTACCTAACACTAATGCACGAAAAAGATTAGTGGTTCGTCACTACTAAAATTACTGAAGTTACATTTAGGTTAGTTGATATATTCAGGTATAAGTAAAATATAACGTATTACTATGGTTTACGTGTTACTGACTCGGTTGCTAAGTTTACGACCATATGAAAAAATATCAACAGATAATTCGCAACTTCTCTTTTTTAAACGCCATTTTAGTACACATATATATTTAACTAAGGCAATCATAGCAGCCGCTTTGCGTTTTACAGATTCAGCCCTTCGTTTTTTATTAAAGACATAATTTGATTCGACAGCACCCTAAACGTGCTTACTCTAAAATATTTTATTTGTCTAGACCGTTCTATTTTGGGCAGTCAGCAAGGTGCCACAAAAATCTGGCACGTTTACGCGTTTAAAGGTAAATAAGCTGACTAAGTTAGAACGCTGTTTAGTACGTCGGCCGAATACTAATAATTTGAAAACTTGGCTGTAATGTCGAGGCGATTTTTCTTGTTTAACTTGGCAGTGATTGTTTGTATTAGATATTTAATTGTCGCTTGTTTTAACGGTGATGTAAGCTATGTATATAAACGGTTCCACTACTGGACACGGGTCTCTTAGTATGAGCAGAATTAGACCATTGACCACCACGCTGGTAAAGTGCGGGTTGGCAGACATAACATATTATCTTCAAGAATCGAATGAATAATTCTCAGTTATGTAGGTTTCCCCATGGTGTTTTCCGTCCCTAGTATAGCGAATAGTCAGAGGTACGTATGCCTTGGTTTTGAGTTGAGATCTTTGTGTTGTAATTAACAATCACCCACTAGTCTACGTTAAGTCATTTGAGATCTTCTGAAATTTCTCGATAGAAAAACCCAATAACTTGTTCCAGATTTGGTTATCCGGTTAGATAACCGAAGAATTAATACACAATACTCGCATAAGCCACCGTTACGTTAAAACATTAAATATATAAAAAAACTATCCTAAAAACGCATCAAAATAAAACTCCAAAAACATCCTTGTCCCATTTATATGGTACCCCTTTTACTCTACATTGGAAAGAACATACGACACTACATTACCCTCTTAGTGTTGTCGCACACTGAGCCACCGGTGGCGCCACAGTAACGCCACTAGTTGTGGACGTAGTTTTCCATACTTATATATGGCACGCACACTAAACGTAAGGACCGCTTTTGAGCCACAAGTTGCAAGGGTTCTACCCCACCAAAAAGCCATGGCGACGTCGCTGGTTAACCTTGTCTATCTTCAGTAGCCAGGACAGGTAGCCAGTGGCTACTATATGCCAGTCAGTTCTCAGTTTTACCACAAAACGGCGTCTTCTTGGCGACCGGTTGGAGACTGAGTGAGTGAGACGCAGCTTGATCGTGTACATTCGATTTGCGGCATCACCAAAGTGCTTGAATATCAAGACTCCAAACAGAGAGCCGTTGGTTGTGACTACGTTTCCAAATTGGTGACGTTGCCAAACCGTCGCCAAGTGTTTCAATATGAATTGAAAGATACGTAACCAGTGACGTAGCCAGCGACGTCACCAAGGCCTTTCGTTGAGGTAGGATCTCAAGAATTTACTTTTAGTCTGTATAGTAAGCACACTGAGCGTTAAAGTGGCTGCTTCTGAGCTACAACCTGTAAGACTGACCCTCATTACTTGTAGCCCTTCCTTCCTTCCTACAGTCACCGACTTCTGTGAAATATTTGACTTTCACTACACAGAAGACTTACTGGTTTAGATGATCGCCTAGCCCCGGCCTACCGTGCCAAATGCTGCAGCATTGTAAGACACACGAATAGAAAAATATGTGATCCATAAATAGGAATTCTTTAATTATGTCCATTGTTTGAATGTTTGTTCACCCGTGATACAAGAATTATTGGTCTATATTTAAATAAAGAAGTAAAAATGTAGTAGTGTTTTGCTACTAGCGGTTATAACTAGTAGTTTCGTCTAAAGCGTTCGGTGGTCTAATACTAGCCACAAAACGCAGGCCACAAGTAGCCCAGTGTACGACCGCGCTTAAGAGGAAAAAGGTTTTAACTACACACACACACACACACACATATACATTGACATTAATGTGACAAGTAGTACTCCGATGGTTTCGCGAACTGAATATGAAATGCGGATATGAGAAATATGGACCGACACTGCCACGTTTTTATAACGATACAAAGTCGAGTTCGTTTATTTACATGCTCGTATAAGTCTGTTCTTATATTTTTGACTGATCGTGGGGTCCAGGTTTCGATTCCTGGGTAGTCTTGGTTTTGTTTTACGTTAATGAGAATACCATTGATAGAAATTAACCTGCTTCGTAATTATTGTGGTGTTAAACTATTTTGCCATTTTTATGATTACACTGTGCCCGACGTTCGGTTGCATCTTAGCAGATACTAGAACTAGAACTAGAACTATTATTAAAATTTTGTTATGTTTCTCTTTCATTTTAGCGGCCACGGGGTGACTAAAATGGAGCTGGTCTTAATATCTAGAAGTGTTTTGTTAAGTTTCTCTGTAACGAAATTCTTAGTATGACGTCATCGAATGTGTTTATTAGACAGCAAAAGACTTTCACTATGAAAAGTGAGACCTAAAACAAAATTTGTGGTATATGAGTGATATAGTCTACCTTTTTTAGGTCACAGAAACGTGTATTTTACGTCCTTCAATCGCGTTGATACAGTTCAAGGATTGCAGGTACAGTTACACTCTAAGATAGATAATATAATATCAGTAGATTTTGGCGTAGCTCGCTGAGATATATGTCAATTTTCAATTTTCTATCTCTCGGGAATGGTAATTTTTCTGGATGAAAGATTCCCTATGTCCTTTTCTTTTTTCCTGACAACTGTATGCAAAATTGCATGATGATCGTTTGAGTAGTTAAGGCGTGAAAGCGTAACAGAAAAACTCACATTTGCATTCATAATATTTATTAGTATTTTATTGTTGTTTATTTTGTTTGTTCCTTTACACTATTTAGTCGTGAAGAAAAAGAAAAGACTATCTTCTTTATAATATTGTCTATAAGTTCATATGTATATGCAAATAATGGAACTACGTAAGCAAATTCTCATCGATAATACACAATAAATAAACAGCACAACAACGATAAAATAATATTTGCTTAGTGATGGGAAAGATTTGTATCGACAATTGTTATTTCGAAATTTATTGGTTATATAAAAAAAGTCTTTGTAAGAGGAAAAGTATGAAGTAAACACATTGGCTTTTATATTGTGTACGTTTATATAGCTGTCTTTATCTAATAAGGATTGTGAGAGTGAGTAGGGGTAGCGGGTTTTGATGGAGCAAAATGTAAGTTGATGGGTAAAAGGTAATGATGAAAGCGCTTTTTTCTGAGTTCGATATATAAATGAAAATAATTTTAATGAGACTTAAATTTTCTAAACTGTTTATTTTAGAGATGTGATGAAATAGATGCTGGATGTTGAAATATTATATGTTTTTAAAATGTTGTTTAATTGAGTAAGTCGTGTAAGCGTTTTACAATATACTTTGAATTTAACTGCACCTATGGCGAAGTTGTTATAATGATCATATTAGCATTTTCTAAGTGTATAAGAGAAATATTTTGTTATGGTTCGAAACCAGGTGTTGCGAAAACCGATAATCTCGTTTTCTGGTACGAAAACCTAATACATGCATAAATAATAGTCGTACATTTTAGACGTTATTTAGTTAACAGAACTCGATACAATATCTATATCACATGGTACTATATATATTATAATATTTTCTTCCTATTAACATAAATCTTACACACCCTTAAAGAAATATTTAACAAAGTAGCAAAGCCTAACGAAATCATAGTAACCTCCTTGGTTAACATCATAAAAACGTCATAACCCTATTATTCGTGCGAAATTTAGTATCGATATCGGCAAAGTTACGTGTTGCGCATCACTAAGCTAATTAGTTGAGTTTTCTTTCTTTTTTATTGGACACAGTATGTTGTAGTTTAAATGTAGAGGATATTTTCAGTATGAAATATTTATTTTCTTATAACAATAGTACAAAATATCGTGAAGAAGTATTAACAGACTAGCTTTTGCTCGCGGTATCACTCGCGTAAAATTAAGTTAGGTGATGTTGGTAACGGTACTATTTTTGTATAAAATATATCCTATGTTACTTGGTGATAATATAGATTTCTAATGGTGACTGAATTTTTGCAATCGGTTTGGTAGTTTTAGAGTAAAACCTTTACAAAAAAACAAAGTAAATATTAAATTATTCTTTTTTATAATATTAGTATATGTATAAAACTCATAATTTATTCATTTCAGTCACAAACTGACACTTATTATGGTCAATGTTTAGTACTCACAGCCAGTTGCACTCACTGATCGGTAAACGATTAGCGAGGTTAAGCAACGTTGGATGCGGTCAGTCTATAGATTGGTGACCGCTTAGCGGTATTTCATCTAAGCGTCTCCGTGCTTGGGAAGGCACGTAAACAATCGGTCCTGGTTGTTGCCAAATTGACAGCAGTCATTAAGCCATGTCAGAGGCCTACGGGCGGCTTGAACAACTCTTGACAACAGGTTGGCCACTAACCATACGAAAAGAAGAAGTAGTTCATCTAAGCTACTGAAGATACACTTAAGTTATTTGCTAGATTCAGGCAAAGGGTTACCTCAATCTAGCAACCTATCTCTCGATGGTTTAGTGGTTATTGTAACCGACTGCCACATTTGGTTCGATTCCCGCACAAGTCAAACATTTGTGTGCATGAACATGGATGTTTGTCTTGGACTGGGTGTTTCTATGTATAATATGTATGTATTTACAAAAAAAGAAGTATATGTGTATGTTTATCCATTGTCTAGTATCCATAGTACAAGCTCTGCTTAGTTTGGGCTAGATGGTGTTGTGTGTATGTGATAGAATATTATTATTTCACATTTATTTATTATTAACTAATTAAAATTACATTTTTAACTATATAATTATAAAAAATACACATTCAAAAATATAAAAATTATGGATGCCCACCGACATCGAGAAAAGGTCCAAGCCGTCGGTGGTTAGGGGTCCAGAGAGAGGAACCTCCTCACTATGCGTGCCGTATCGAGGAGGACTGCCTTCTGCATCTGACCCTTGACCCAAGCACCTAACGCGAGCCTCTTAAGATGTTATTATTATTATTATTAATGTTTAGTCGTTAACAAGTTTATCTAAGCAGCTACTGAAGATACATTTAAGTTAGATGCTAGATTAAGTTAACCCTTTGCCTGAATTTAGCAATCTATGTATATATGTATAACCTATAAAATCCTTTGAGAAGAAACCTGCTTGAAATCCCCGGCCACTCTTCTTCAATAGCCCATGAATTTTGGTATTTTCCACTTACACCAAGTTAATCTTATGTACAGGTACCAAGAGTATTCTTCTTCTCCCTAGCCTTTATTATTCCCAAGTCACTTGGAGTCGGCTTTTTTAGTCTAACCAGATTTGACTGGATATCAGTTTTTACATGGCGCGGCTGCCACCTGACCTCCGCAACCCGAAGGCTAACGATATCCTAAGGCTAGACCAGTGTCAGGATATTATAGGGCACTGATTTCCCAATAACGACTGCCGTAGATATTCATGGCAGCCGGGACCGACGGCTTAACGTGCTCTCCGAGGCACGGAGCAAGCGATAATTGTCAATCAATACACACATAATTTCGAAAAGTCATATAACTTCCGAAAGTCAGCGGTGCGCGTCGTGGGTTCGAACCTGAGACCGCATTGCAGTCTGTTGGTCTCCCCACTGAGCTATCGCTGCTCTTCAGGTACCAAGAGTATTACGATATAATATTAATACATCACCTCTCACCTGTTCCCCAGAGGGCTAGGTTACTTGAAGGCTACGGGTTTCCACTTGCTAAGATCCTGACATGTTTCCTGCTGCACTCACTTGCAATATATTCGTTATGCAAGCTCGTCGATTAAGCCACTCTATATAGAAGTCTGAACATGTTGTTCTTTCTTTAAATTTTTTAAATGACATCTCCCTCAAGTATAAATCCTGTGGCGCAGGGTACTTTACAAACATTCAAATAACGGAACTAAGGAACACCAAGACTTGGGACAAGCATTTGTGGATCTCATAAAGTTTTGTCTCGTGTGGTATTCAATCAATCAAAATATATTTATTCAAGTTAGGTTACAAGGTAACACAAATGTCAAAGTTACATGTAATTTTTTTCTGTGAATTTACATTTACTGCCACGTTCAGCAAAGCAAGGGTGTAGGGCTCATGAGAAGAAAGGGCAAGAAACTCATGGCCACTCTTTTTAATCGCCAAGTGTACAATAATATTTCGTTTACAAATCATAACTGAAGAAATCTATCCTGTTTTACAGCTTAAACGAAACATAAATAGTTATATTACAATTTGTCCGTCCCAAATATTTAAGTTATTGGTTGACAATAAAGATATATATTTATCAAAAAAGCCCTTCAAATCCTCCATAAAATTTTACTATGGCGGCCACGCGCCGATTTGTATATCGAGCTCTGTCATTCAGTCCAACCACGTCTTATGCTCGGCGCAGTCTTAATTGTAAATTGAACTCTGCGCCTCGCATTCACTTACTTGAAATCTAAACATAATAGATTAAATAAAAACAGTAACATAAACCACATACGCTTACCTTACACCTTTAGAAGTAGGCGTGAATATACACAGCAACAAGCGCCAAAAAAACATTTATCCTTCAGCATATCCCGTAACACTTACTTTACTTCATATTTCAAAAAATTACTTCCTCCATAATGTAATTCGGGAAGACCGCTCGACCTTGCCCTAATCTCTGTCATTTATCATTCTGTCAGCTCTCCCGTCTTAGCTGTCGTGATAGTGGAATTATCACCAACACGCTTTGCATTTAGAGATATGCTTTTTGTTGTGGTGTTTCCTTTTTTTTTAGGTTTTTTTCCTCTTTTTATGGCCACTGGGCTTCATATTAGCGTATTCTGAAGGAGTGTATTTATCCTTCGTGGGTAATGTTAATGTTGCGGTTGTCATACTCACTAAATAGTCAAATATACACTTTTAGAATACGCTAATATATAATTTCCATTTTTAAATGAAATATCTTTTAATGGCCAATTAGAACTTTATGTTTTTTTCTTACCTGTAATTGGCTGTATGTAGGCCACTTTGGTTAGTCTTAAATTAACAAAAACGTTTTTGTTAAATTCAAATAATGAATGCGAAATATAATAATGACGCTTTCACGCCTACAGTCTACTCGTCCGATACTCATGAAATTTCGCATACACGTTGTCAGGACAACAAAAAAGGACAGAGCATCTTTCGTTCAGAAAAAAGCACTGATACTAACCTAATCTACATTAGCGCGAGCTAAGCCGCAGGCAATATCTAGTAATATATTATAATATATATATTATATTATAAATGAGAATGTAAGTTTGTTTGTTAAGCTTTCACGGCTAAACTACTCGACCCATCATCATGAAACATACACGTTGTTAGGGGTACAGAAAAGGACATAGGAAACATTTCATCCAGCAAATAAATTCCTGTTCCCGATGCTTGTAATATATAAGAAAATAGTTAAATCACTGTACCAACTCTGCAATCTAATCAAATTTTATACCAGGCATATTATAATTTCAGCCCGTACCGCGCTAAGACACAACCCTTTTGTGACGCAGAGGAAAATATGTAACACATGAGTAACACGAGAGTATGTAGGCATTTCCTTTGTGTTACACGCCTTAGCGATATCAGGGCGCTGGTGTACCAAAAGTAGTAAGATAATAGTCTTGGAAATGACGTACAGGGACGTCTAAGTTATAAGAGGAAGCGGTCATGTGGATTTATGTAGGATTTATTTTATAATTGAGATTTACCTGCCTCGTTGAAACCGTGGCATAGGTGTGTGTGCGTACGAGTTGAATTCCGAATCAGGCAATGTATGATTTCTCTGATGTGTACAATAATCTTCTTTTTCTTTTTTTCGTGTCGTTAATGGCCAACCTGTTGTCAAGAGTTGTTCAAGCCACCCGTAGGCCTCTGACATGGCTTAACGACTGCTGTCAATTTGGCAACAACCGGAACCGACTTTTTACGTGCCCTCCGAAGCACGAAGACGCTCAGATGAAATACCACTAAGCGGTCACCCATCTATAGACTGACCGCACCTAACGTTGCTTAACCTCGCTAATCGTTTTACCGATCAGTGAGTGCAACTGGCTATGAGCGCCTTAGTCGATAATGATTGCACGGATGATTTAAGTGGCTGCATCGTTATTGTCCCTGCGCTGAGTGATGTGAGATCGATCCCCATACGTAATAAATATTGGAGTGATTTTCAAATTCTTCCTTTGAGGCTGAGTATTGCCTATGTCTGTTGTTTGATTTATTCTATCACATACACACAACATCATCTAGCCCAAACTAAGCAGAGCTTGTACTATGGGTACTAGACAATGGATAAACATACATATATACGTTTATTTTTGTAAATACATACATATTATACATAGAAACACCCAGACCCAGACAAACATCCATGTTCATGCACACAAATGTTTGACTTGAGCGGGAATCGAACCCGTGACCTCAGGCGTGGCAGTCGGTTAGACATATTTCCTGTGCGAGCGTTGTCTTTTGGAATCAAATAAGATCAGAATAGAGGGCCAGTACCGTTTACCTGGTATAGTTACTGGTACAGTTCCAGACATGCTGCTGGTACAGAGGGAATTACTTTTCAGAAAAACCCAGTCAGTTAGCTCGACCGAATCGAACCCGAGTCCTTATGCCCTTATGCTAGTCAAGACCTTTGCTTATCTGATCTTTACTAATATTATAAAAGCGAATGCACCTAGGTTTGTTTACGCTTTCATGCCTTAACTACTCGACCGTTCATGATGAAATTTGACATATACATTGTCAGTCATACAGAAAAGGACTAGGGTAAATCGCGAGCAAAAGCTAGTCTCTAATATTCCGCTTTCAAACATTCTTGCACCTTGTACCAAGCAGTAGTCCCACAGTAAACGGGGACCGTTCTCTTTGTAACTCGACTCCGAAGTCGAAACTCGCTGAAATAGCGAAGAAAATGCTTCGCAAACGTAATCGTTCCTCATAGTTTTGATTCTCTTTGTGATGCTGTCAGGGTGGCACGATCATCTGTAATGGTTCCTATGAAATGCAGCCGGTTTAATTTAAAACAAGGAATTTGGGATTTAAAGAAAACGTATCTTAAGTTGTGATTATATTCGACTGCATGGAGGCGTAATGGTTTAAAAAAAGAAAGAATAATGTTTTATTTGTATATTCTTAAAAGATATAATAACAAATACAATGGAACATGGAGATCAAATTAGGCAACTGCGTTAACTATTGTTGCAGTATAGATTACAACAGGGCTTATGAATAATAATTTTATTACAAATGTAAAATTTTAGTGGTCGCTTCGGGATGTCCGCAGTTGTTCGATCGTCACACGGGACAAAAATTTGTGTGATCCACAAATGGATTTACCGAGTGTGTCTTTGTTCGTTGTTCGTAAAAAATAAAGATGATATTGACTAAAACATTAGCATAATCCATATATAATAATACTCCGCTAACATATTTAAAGATCGGATCACAAAAATACTTAAAGGTTATACCAGCATTTAACATTTGGAAGCCTCGAATATTCAGTGAAAACTCTCATGAAAAGTTAATCCAAACTCGACCCCACTTCATGCTAAAACTTCCAGACATCTAAGGACCTTCTGCCTGACGTAACCTTGTCGCGACGGAAAAACGTCCACCGGCTTAACGATAGATTGATTAATGGATAGCCCGCATTTCAAGAATACGTGTGAGCGTTCTTTACTGTTTTTTGTTATTATATAAATATTGTGAAGGGAATAAAGGGTATTGTATGACGTAGAAATGCATTTGGATGTGCATTTTACTTAGTTTGGAGTTAGCTTTAAGAGATTAATATGCGAGACTCAATTCTTTGTTATTTTTGAGTCTGAGATAGCGGCAAACAAGAAGTTGATCGTGTAAGTAAGTATTAATGAGACAAATTTGTAGGTGGGAAGTCCGATTTAGTATATATTCACTCCCAGATTTCAGACTGAATTTTTATTCTTTAAGAAGCAAACAGAGCTGCTATATTATATTTACATTATATAGACTTGCGCCTGTTTTGGAGGGGTACGCAAAGATTACTGATTTCCACTTGCCTCTTGCTTTAATTCCTTTAATTATATTCTTTCGCACGCTTGTCTTCACTCATTCTTAACCTGACCTTACTTACATTACGCCTTTTGGTTCTAATAGGCATGACACGGCAAACATACAAACTGAACTTACTTAAAAACTCAATAATAGTTTCCTTAACCCTGGATTCAAACTCGCTTCTCCAAAGCCTTATACCGTGGGAGAGCCACGCTTCGTCACGAATGGGCCGGCTAGACTGGAGTGATATCACGGCCTCACAGAAAACTGGCGTGAAATAGCGCTTGTGTTGTGTTTCGTCGAGTGAGTGAGGGTACTGGAAGCCCAACCCTCTCCCCCCCTCTTCTGAAGGGAGGGGAGGGCAAATTTAAAAGGCCAGCAACGCACTTGTGACTCCTGTAGTGTTGCTGGTGTCCATGAGCGGCGGTAATCGCTTACCATCAGTTGATCCATCTGCTCGTTTGCCGCCGATACCAGAAAAAAAAAGCAGAAAGTCGATTGCAAGCAGAAACGCATTCTTATACACAACATGAACCAGCTTAAAATTATGTTATTAGTAGACGTTCATGTTTTGAAGACATAACCAACGAAATGTAAGACACCTCTGCATAATCCTTTGAGGATATACACGCGCGATGCTATGGTTATTAATTACAAAGGGGTCCGTAACAGACAGTAAATTAATCTTGCAGCGCAGTGCTCTTTTTGCTTATATGCCACGATCGTGGTACTGCGACGAGCGCTGTTCCTTTGCCAAACAAACAAACAAGACAAAACAGCTCAATTCAATACAGAGTACGATGTTGCTTGTTGGTTTTGTAAAGATAAAAAGGTATTTCCTGTATTGTTTACTTTAGTTAAAGTCGCTTCGACAAGGTTACGTTTGCTATCTCCAAATATTATAAAGAATAACGAACAACTGAAATCGAAACTAATGTTTATTTATCACATATATGTATTACGTTGTTATTAAAATATAACCGGGACCTTAAGCCTGTATAGGATATAAAGATGTGAGTAAGTGTTATAGAAAGGGGTAGACAGAGATGATGTAAGATCAAACCCACATTTCGCTGCCTAAGTTATTAAGTGCCATATAACGATATGAACCTATTGCCGTCTTTTATACCTTTATATATTTTCAAACTACTTCCTAAGAATTTTCTAACAGAAAACCCAAAAACACTTAGTCCAACCCGCTTATCGAATCTGAGACCTGACAATCCCATGCAAACGCAATGCCCTGGATCAAAGAAAGCCATATTATTTCAACTTACTATCCACTTAATCAAGGAAATAACTAAATAATTACTTCGTTCACTCACAATGTAGAGATTACACTTATTTAAGAAACACTGAAACAATAAATTTGAAAGCATTCTCAAGTATTCTAAACACTCGACCTAAAAAGAATTTGCCGGCTCGCCGAAGTTCGGCACGTTACTTCATGGAAAAGCGTAAAAATCTTTAAGACTTTAAAAAGAATAAAATAAAAAGAGCAGTGGATCTTAAAAAGATATATCCGGAGCAGTTAGCGCTTAAAACATTTACCCAGCACTGAGATTAAGTTATAAATAACGCCCCCAAAAATTTAGAGAGAAATTTATAAAATGCTGTTGAATTTAAAGGCTGTAGCGATTCTGAACTCTTAGCGGAGTATTCGGTGCATAGATGCTGAAGGATTCAGAAAATATTCATATAATTGCAAACATCATTAAATTATATTATAATCAAGTCCTCAAAGTATTTCTTGAATTTATTTAAAGTTGAAGTGGTGGCAAGATTTTAGAGTTTCGTACCCGAAGGATGGAAACAATTAGTTGAACGACAAAAAAAACAAACATAGAAGTTCTTATTATAATAAGATAATAAGTAATATGTTGGAACACTTGATACGACAAGACAACTTTATTTATTTATTTATTCATTAGGGTAAACCAACAGTTATAAGCAGAGGATTATGTAACAATGACTACCTTAGAGGAGAAAATAGAAAGAGATGGGATAAACCAAGGAGAAGTTACATAATTAGGTGAAGGCAAGGTCTTGTCGTACCAAGAGGTTAAAGTAATGGCAGAGAATAGAAAGACATGGAAGAAGAAAAAAATCTTGATTGCACAAATGACGTCGTGGCTTAAGTGGTCACTGCTCCGGGTACTGTGGTTTCAAATCAAAAAACACAAGAAAAATAAATGTGTGTTCCACGAATGGCTTTCCTGGGTCTTTGATACATGTATTATTCTATTCGAATCGATGTGTAGCTCTGGCAAGACAATCACTTTAACCTCTTCACTATCCCACGCAGTCCTTGTATAGGATTATATTGAAAAATTCTCTAGTTGTCGCCCCAGCATCTCTCCTGGACCACACCCCAAGCGGTTGCGTCTTCCACACGTTCAATTTGATTTATCTCAGTCATAATAACTAAAAGATATATCTCAGCTTTATATAGATATTAACAATGGTTTTCTTCATTGTGGAAATGCTTTGTGAATCTTACTTGGATAATATTATTATTGAAATTTTTTAGTAGTATTCTTGTTGTGTTTGGATAATATGGGATTAAAGAAGATACCTCAGATTTCACTCTAATTGAAACAGTATCCTGTAAAGAAGAGGGCAGCCAAATTAACTAGCGTTGTCTTTTGTGTAGGGTTTCTAGTCTCTCAATGAACCAGTACAATTTTTCCACAGAACTGGCAGAGCAGTGAATAGTTTCTGAAAGGCTCGCAATGCACATATGTATTCTGATGACGCAGCCTATAGACAAAGGGCAACGGTAACTTACGCTTATAATGCGTGATATGCTGCTAAAGATATATAAAATAATAATAAATCCAACGTTTTAACTTTTTTTTTATTGTAAACTATTTTTATAATATTAAATTTCTAGGTAAAACTGGCCACGCTTTACAGTGGCTCGCGCTGATATTTTTAATTTCCCGTCCTTTGGAAATTTCGGAATTAAATGTATATGAAAAATACTCTTATAGAAATGCAGCGTTGTGTAAATATTTCAAGTCACTCATCGACTAATTTTCGAGTTTTGCGGCAACAAACATAGGAAAGCTAAATTTTTGCTGGCGTTACGCTTGCTTTTCAGCAGCAATAATCACAGGAAGGTAGTCTCACGTTGGTATTTACTTTCTTTTTATTGAAAACCATGTATTTTGTTAAGTGTTAAGATTTCTCTTGTCCAACAATAGCTTAGTGGGAGACCATTGGACGCAGAAGACCCGAATTCGATCCCAAGGCACACATCTTCGACTTTTTTGTTATTGTTCGCTATGATAGTGAAGGAAATCATTGTGAGGAAACTGCAACTCGGCCAAAGTGTTCAACTATCCAAACCCTTCTCACACTGAGAAGAGGCCCGTCTCCAGCAATGGGACAGTTTATTTACAGAGCTGATAACTTTTTCTTTCTTTATTTCTTTATTAAACTTACAAAATGTTTGTTTAATATATAAAACTGCTGAGATGACCCTCGAGTATCAGCCACAGGGGCCAAACTACCGTTGATTGCGACTGCAGAAGCCGGCTGTATCAAGCACTTGATCGAGTCACCCAACTTGCGTCTCATCAGGTGGTGTTGACTCTTGGCAAATATTCACCGAAACGGCTATCGGTACAATGATCGCCGAGTCCCTATTATTATTCCAGGCGTCCACAAAACGACCGCTTAATACGACCAGAGTTTGCTTTTACGGTGTGTAAGCATAATTTGTCTTGTGTTAAACTACATGTCGGTCACGTATATCCATGGCGTTGCAAATGACCTTATGGACAGACAAACATGGCGCCTTGAAGCGTAGCTATTGTAAATAGAGAGCATTCTTCCAAACATCGTCACTAGATTAATTTGTTAACAATTCTGCATTTAAATCAGATATTGAAAGAAAGTGTTTCTTTTATTTATCTAAAAACTCAATTCCCTAATAAACTAGTTTGTAGTCTAGTTTTTACCAAATTTATTGCTTTCAACCTGAGTCCAAACGAAATATCAATGTGCGAAAGAGCTAACTACAACTTAGTCTATGACGTAAAGACAAGACCATTATCTCATATCACACTGTTACAAATATTCGATCGAGGTATCCGCAAGATGAGATTTATAGCATTTTAAAAGAAACTATTACGTTTAGTTCTCAAGACTGAAATATTCATTCCTTCGATGAGAAACCCAAAAAAATACAAAAATCATACTTAGTTTATTTTACATTTGGACTGCAAATCGAAAATATATTGGTCGCATTGAACCCAACACTCGAAACGGGTATTTTGATAGAAAAGGTCAGACCTACCCGCGGTTCCCGAAATGTTTTGAATACAGGAAATAGGATATTTAACAAGAACTCTTGAAGACCCTCGTTATTTAGATCTCAACAGATACTTTTTTTTTTTGCGTAAATAAATATTCAGGCAAAGGTATGCTTCGATTTTAACGTGATTTTTTGAGACGATATTGGTTTTTCACACTTTCACGCTTAACACCTTCGGTGCCAGTGTATAATTTTTGCACACACTTGTTTATACAATGTGTATTAAAAATGATACACCGGTCCCATTGCGTTCAAGGCATTGTGTATCGCTAATGCACACGATTTTCATAAGAACACCACTAAAAGCTAAAATATTATGTGTATCAAAATTATACCCATCATAACGATGGCCCTGTAGATATGAGAACACACAAAAGTGTTTGGTAGGCCAGAATATCATTTTTGATACACACACTGAAAAGCTATAAAAAAGAAGGGAAAAGGAAGAGGGAAGTTTAACACACATTAATACAACAAATCAAATAATATAAACAAAAAAAAAATATTTTGGAAATCATGCTTGGCGCCGAACGTATTAAATCCCAGAAGAGGTAGGCAGAGGCTTTGGGACCTACATTTCATCAACTATATTTTTAGGTCCCACGTAATAGTACACAGATCGCGTGGTGGTTTAAGTGGTCGTCACGCCACTGTCACCACGCTCAGTGTTATTGGTTCGATCCCACACGAGACCACAAGTTCACAGTTCTTTGTGTCCCTTCGAATTAGTAAGTTGTCTTAAGCGAGAAACGGCAATGAATTGCCGTTAATCTTAGAGTGCGAAAAAATAGTTCAAGTAATATGCAAAGATCACGTGATAACACGTGAGGTTAGAGGTCAAAGGTCATACTCATTTTGGGGGTATATCGACTATGCTGAGTCGAATGGCGTTGACCGCGAGTCTCTAGCTCTTACGGTTCTTGAATCGAAAGTTGTATAACAGACAGACGGACAAAGCTATTGTATAAGAGGTTTTCAAACTCTTAAAACTCTTATCAGGCACATTATCACTGTCCGCACTTCTACTGAGAATTGCGGATATATTTTATCTAAATAGCACTGTCGTAGTTTATAAAATATCTGGTCATACATGTATAAAAATAACTAAAATATCTTTTACATACGACGTTTTCTTTTAAAATCAAGTTCCTACAAGAATAATACTTATCGCAGGACTCTATAAACATTTAAACAATGGACGTAAAGATGCTCAAACTTGGAATAGTTATTTGAGCATGACATAATAATTTGTCCCATACAATAGACACCAGTAGACGAGTACTTAAACAATAGTAAATTTACGGCACATAAATTAATTTATGTATTCGAACCTAATAAACATTTATTAAAATTTCAATCTATTCCAATTAATTATCAAAGCTGTAATAAAAAGCTCTGTGTTAATTATAATTATCAAACAGCCCGCGAATGATAGTTCTAATTAAGCTTCAAAGAATAAGATTGTGGTAAAAAATGGATGTTCAAGTGAATGTATTCTAGTTTATTCTCGTCACGGTTCAAAGATTTGACCGTGGGAAGACGGCATCTCGACGAATGATTCCAGTCCCCTCGTTTATTCAAGTAATGGTACAAGCAGAAGTGTTGTTTGCATAAGAAAGTCTTTTATATATAATTTGATATAGTTCAGCTATATATTTTATATAGCATTATTTATAAACTACTCCCACAGTTAAGAGGTGTCTAAACGCCTCAACAGATTGAGGTAATATTTATATAATTTTATTTTAAAGTTTATTTAGACTAGAAATTTGAGTTTCAAATTATTAGTATCATTGTTAACCTCTCCAGCTAAGTAGCTCAGCAATATGTCATATACAGGATTACTTATAAACTACTCTATAATTTAGAAGGTAGCTAAGTATTGATTAGCGCCTTAGCAGTGAACATTTTGCTTATAAACGTTACTTAGGGTTGAGCGTTCTTTAAATAGTAGTTAAGTGACAGTGGTAGTCCGTTGATCAAAGTTCCATTCAAGATCAAAGTCATTGATCAGATTGAGAGCTATTCAGCTAAGTATTACTTACCAAAATTTCTATAGATAAGTCTACAAATATTTTAATCGCGTTGTCTAAAAAGTGGCCTTATGGTCGCCCGTCTAATAGTCAACCTATAATGTATACTTAATTTAACATCTTAATATGTCGAATTCTATAAATTTGGAATCAATCGGTTATGAAGTATTAGAATTAATAAATGATATACAGAGAGCAACATAACTGTTTTATTAACAAATATGAAACGAAATCTTCTCTTTTTAATTCACAACTCTTTTTAATCTCTACATTTTAACTTTGGGAAATGTCCAACAGCGAAACTTTATTGAAGTTTTGCCAGATATGGTTTAAACGCGAGCATTTTCAAGCAATCCGCACCTATACTTTATGATATGATTCCCTTGTAAATTGCAACTTCACTTTGGGAGATCGAGTTGGAATACTTGTGGGGATGGTTTACTGTTATACACGAGTGCCGATTTTATCTTCTGTAATATTGATAGGAGTGATCAGACTATGATGTACTATCGATATGTGAGTTTTGTAGAAGGTCAATTATTTTTCTTAAACGCAGTCAATCTCGACAATGCGCAGGTAACACACCGATCATACATTGGCTCGTTACGGTCAAGGAACACCGTTTGATTGTTTTGTTTTTTTAAGAGACAATTTCTGCATTAGGCTTGGTTCCTGTGCTGCAGGGGACTTTGCAAACATTCAAACAACAGATACAAAGAACGCCCAGACTTGGTACAATTATATGTGGATCACAAAACTATTTTTGACAATAGGATGATTTCTTAATCCGTGCCTCGGAGAGCACGTTAAGCCGTCGGTCCCGGCTGCCATGAACATCTATGGCAGTCGTTATTGGGAAGTCAGTGCCCTATAATATCCTGACACTGGTCTAGCCTTAGGGTATCGTTAGCCTTAGGGTTGCGGAAGTCAGGTGGCAGCCGCTCCGTGTAGAAACTCATATCCAGTCAAATGCGGTTAGACCAGAAAAGCTGACCCCAAGTAATTTGGGAATAATATAGGCTAGGGAGAAGGATGATTTAATATACATGATCGGCAATACGTGAATAATCAAAAATACCAGGAGCTACACAAATCGAAAATTGAATCTAAAACCCTAACAGCAGCAAAATTACAACATTGAACCTTGTTGGTAGACCTATCGTAGCGTCTATTCGCTTACAATTTACACCACAGCCAAACTAATTAGTCATGTGAATGCAGGGGTGATTGGTAGCAGTTGTTGTCACAATTAGAAGCACTTGTGGCAACTGGTTGCTCTAGGTAACCGTGATTACTGGTGGCTTTAGCTACGCAACCCTTTGATTATACATGTTACACGACAGCTTCATGTAGACATGTCTTGGTTTAGATTGGATATGAGCTGCCTTATCAGTCCATGGTATAAGAATATGCTAATGTTACTGAATTAAATGTTAGAGCTTTTATATATGACTGCAGTATTTTTGTCTATAGTCCAACCATGACAACGTTTGTGTGATCTACAAATGGTTGTCCTCAGTCTGGTTGTTCCTTACTCTGCGACACAGGAATTAGAAACAAAGAGGGCATTATTTAAAAAAAACTGTCTATTTAGTATTTCTTAGTGGTAGACCGTTGGACTGCCATGCAGAGTTCTCAAGTTCGATGCTAAGGCACGCACCTCTGACTTTTCGAAGTTATGAGCGTATTAAATAGTTAATTATCACTCGCTTTAACGGTGAAGGATAACATCATGAGGAAACCTGCATGTCTGAGAGTTCTACATAATGTTCTCGAAGATATGTGAAGTCTGCCAACCCACATTGGGCCAGCGTGGTGGACTATGGCCTAACCCTTCTTTCACTGAGAAGAGGGCTGATATTATTATTTCTATTGTCATGCATGGTTATGGCATGGGTGTAATACAAATAACACGTAAGCTGTGCATGCACGTACAGTTGCATATTATGTTGCAATATAGTTTCTGGCAACGTTAGTAATACGAACGGAACCTACATTGCAGCCACACATTTTTTTACTCTTTGCTGTATCATGGCGATCTGTGTCAACACAATAAACCATTCTGTTAGCGTTACTTGCTCTATGCCTTTTTGGCAGAGAGTAGGTACGCCTTGGTGTCCCTTTTCTATACTGGAGTCAAATCTCTCTGTTAGTGTCGGACAGAATTCCATTGCAATAAAAATAATAACCGTTCAAAGCTTTATTTGGTTTTTCTATTAGCTCTGTCATTTTTAGAAGCAACACAGAGTCTACATATAAGACTGGTAGACAAGAATATGCTCGTCTCCTATTATATTGATGTTCGTAAAACCATAGCTGAAAAATAGAACTGTATAAGCAATAAAAAAAATGAAAGCTTGTAATTAGCAACATGTGTATTTAATTATAACTGATCAAATGTACTTATTAGACTGTAAGCTTTCCTAAAATAAATAAATAAATAAATAAAATAAATAAATAATTTCGTCTTCCACTTCCAAATTTAAAGACACCGTACTTCTAATAGCATTTTCCTAAAACCCTAAAAACATTCAGCGAACCCATATTCCAACCTCTCATTTGGAATTAACCATACAGTCACCATAAAAAAACCATGAATCAAAGAACACTTAACTATCCCAATTCAATGGAAACTTAACTTACCCCATAGTTCTGACGCATTTAACACTATATACCCATTTTCCCATCGAACGATACCCATAATACGATCCCGTGGGATAGTTTAGTGACCGCAAAACGTTTTTGTATCCAATGAAGTGTAGTTTTAGGTTACAATGGGAGAATACGACTTATTGCGGTTCGTAGTTATGGAAGGGTAAGCAGGGATCTCAAGTAAGTGTTTGGAAATAAAGGATTTGTGAGAATATGTGATGGAAAATAAGATGAAATCAAATAATCAATATTGTTGTTGGGTATGTAAATGTTGGAGTTGTAGATAGAATTGTGTTTAATACACATACATACGGATAAAATAATTATTATATGTATGTCTTAATATCACGCTTCTATATTCACGAGAGGACAGACACCAATTGTTCGCTGCTAACTGAAGTGTACGTGATTGTTGTCGATATTATTTCTGTCTTAAAGGCACAATTCTTCTCTTTTCTTTAACGTATTATTATTATAAGACGGAAAGAGAGGCTAATATCACCGTATTAGCAGGCAGAGGACATTGCTTGCACCCACATTTCGCCTAAGGGTCATAGGTAATTGAGGGCGATCTTGTCTACAGAGATTATTTTCAGAACCTACTACTACTTCTTCAAATTTCAAAATAGAAAATCCAATAATCCCGATCCGTAAATCGAATCCAGGTCCTTAAAATCCGGTCCTCTACCACAAAATAAAACCGCAGAACTAAAAAGTCTCCCTTTTAACATTCTATAAAAACATGGCCGCCGTCGACTCGATCAGAGCAACCACTTAGATGCTCACTTAACCTGACTAAGAAATTTACGAAAATTAAAACCCCTTCCGCGCATACTAAGTAAGAATACTTAAGAAATCTCAGCGTTAAGAAACTTCAGAGTTCCGAGTACTAGAGTGAAAGTTGCAAAAAACCGCTTTTACCGCATCTCCGTGTATATATTCTATAAATATTGTTGGAGCACCTGAAACTGTTCAGGCCCAGTTTGAAACTTTACCCGCTTTTGAGACGAATAATTTTCAAACAGAATCCTTCGGTTGTTTAAATTTTAAAGCGGCCAAGTAACGCTCTCAGTTGCAGTGTTTTAAACGCTTGTATTTCAGAATTTAGTTGTATTACACGTCCCTATCTTTATATTTGTGTTCTGGGGTAAGATAAGCTCTTTTAAGGAAATTTAAATCTTAGTTTTCCCCGTTTGTAATTTTATATTCATCGTTGCCAGTTTGTCGTAGCGAAGCTTACGAATGGTTTGTAAATGAAAGCTATATTTATTGCTTTAAGCGTTTTTGTTAGCAATAATTTGTTGAAAAGCAAGTCGGTTATATCAGATTAACAATACCAACGACATTACCTTTTTAAATACCTACCTAGCTGACGAGGTTTTAGAAATTAATTCTGTATACCTTTACATATATTCAAACAACGGTTATCCACACTCGAAACAACTATTTGTAGACGGCACAAATGTTGGTCTCGTGTGGGGTCCAACTCACAACACTCGGTGCTGTGGCAGTGACGAGGTTACTACTTCAATCACTATGGAACCCATGAAAGCAATTTAAGTCGATTTTGTTACCGACTATTGGTTGATAAAAGCAACCTATTGCTATTTAATTGCCAATGCTTACGATTAAAATAAAGACGCTGGTCTGTTAACATAAGTTTGCGATAATCTTTGTGTCCGTTGTTCAAATGTTTGTAAAGTAAAATTATAACGAGAACGAGATTATTTTTGCGTGGGATTCGAGGTCCCTGGTTGGATTTCTAGGTTAGACAAAATGTTTATCGGTTATTCTATTAGGAAATTCTCACTTAGCAGCAGCTTGTAATCTTATAACATGCTCGATAGATAATAATATCTTATCTTATCTTGTGTGGGGGCCAGTCAGTATAGACCGGCGACACTTCGACCCAGTGGGATCTTTTGTGTCGACTTCCCTAATAGCGACTGCCATAGATGTTTATGGCAGCCGGGACCGACGGCTTAACGTTCTCTCCGAGGCACGGAGCAGGCGATAATTGTCAATCAATACGCACATAATTTCAAAAAGTCATACATCTTCCGAAAGTCAGAGGTGCGCGACGTGGGTTCGAACCCGAGACCCTCTGCATTGCAGACTGTTGGTCACCCCACTGAGCTATTGCTACTTTTTTAGATAACAATAAACATGGGACTTATAATCAGCTGACGAAATGTTAATGTGTCATAGGTACCTCTATCTTCCCCTATCGAGATTTTTGTATTATTTTATGTATAAATATGCTTTATGAAGATTAATTCTTCACGTTCTAATTACAATACGCCAAGCCTAAATCATTGATCTACTTTTGCATTAACATAATATTGTATAAATCCGGTGTTTACATTCAGCTAAAATTAATATTTTAGTGACCACAATTACTTGTATAAATTAATTATAACCCAATCATATATTGTTTTAAACGAAATTAACTTTACGGTATCGAGTGTAAATAAAATTAAATCGATTCAATTAATACGTGCCATGAAATCGTGATTATGAAATAATTTCAGTTTTAATTGTTACATGTATTTCGCTGCGTTTTCTGGCGCGAGGACAACAATTCGCTCTTGATAACAGTGGTAATCTTTTTTGACCGATTAACATCCAAATTATTCTTTAGTCTTGTTCAGTGGTCATTCTGAGTTCTGACGAACCACAGGAGACGCAGTCCCACTATGGCTCGCAAAAGTAGCTCTTTTGCCATCTTCAAAATCCACCATCGTTCAGACGCCGTCCAGACATAACGCTTTTATCTTTATCTCGTGGTCTAAGCTGTCAGGTTAATATAGCGTCAAATAAACAGCACTTACCATCTCTCGACCTAACCCAATCCATTACACAAAACCCAGAAGCAAAAATCTTGATCCTTTAAAAGCGAAATCTTCTGGTAAGTAAAATTAAAAATTCAGAAGCTCCTGCGTGAAAGGGGAAAAGAAATAAGTTTAAGTACCGTTTTGTGATATTGTTTTCCAAGTTTGAGTTTTTAAGCTTCTGTGCGAATACGATTTTCCTTGAATTATTTTGTTCATCTTTGTTTAAAGGTATTCCTTGTTTGATATCATATTTTACTTTGGAAAGTTCGTGACTTAATTTACTTTTATTACCGTCTCATATCAAGTAATCCTACTAATATTATAAATGTGAAAGTTTGTGAAGACATTTGGATGTGTTTTTCAATCACGTGTAAACCGTTGAACGGTAGATTTGGATTTAGATAAGGTTTCACACTCAGTTAGAACAAGTCCTAGATTAATATATGTATAGAATACTTTTATCTTATATGCGTTTCTATTGAATACAGAGACAGTTATATTTTAGTTATTTTAGAAACTGTTATAAAGTAAATGTGTAGATTTTCCTAAATAAATAAATAAAATACTCCCAGAAACTTCTTTGATAGCATTTGTAAACCTTGTATAACGGATGTTCAAGCCGTTTGGTACCAAAACTAAGATTGAGGAGATTGAGGTTTATATATAGCCTCTGAAGCTATGGGACGACTTTGTGTAAAGAAACTTTGGGTAGCGTACCCAAATGCTATTTTTCTTAACTTTTACTACATAATGATACAGTAGTACGTGTCACTTAAATATTAAGTTAAAAACCATAATATTTTACTTCTGTTTTCTCACAGATAGTTGATATGGTTCCCCAAGCATCCCTACATCTAGCAAATACACCGAAATTAACCCAATCCACTCATAAAATCTATAACTTCATATCAAACCTCAAAAGCTTTATGTATTGCTTATATATTATTCAAATAACCTCACAAAGAGACAGCTATATCTATTAAATATCGCGCTTATAATCTACACCACCGTGAGAAATTCAACCAAGCATGAATTTCAATATTAATACGGGAATCTCTCTACCGTATAATGGTTTATTTCATAAAAAATCTATTTGATATTCTCGTTTTAGCCGACGTTTAACGCTTCTCCCCTTGCCAGTACTATGAATAGCACAGTGTTGTAAAATTAAGTTGTGAGTGATAAAGGAAAAGAAATTACATGAATAACATATTGGTAGGGGAATGCGAAATTCTCGATTTAGCTTTGAGCGGCTCCTCTGGGGAGCCACAATGAAAATAGCAATCAAATAATCCTGTGTTGTGTTGCTGTAAGAAGAGTTTCTAGAAATTTCTTAGAAGATTCTGTTTTATTAGACGGCCTATGACAACCCCTTAATTGTCTCTTTCTGCATATGACTAACTTTGTATTTGATTATTTCTTGTTACACCCAGTTGTAGTAAGTCAAGGGTTTTATACTTGTGAAACTTTTAGTGTCACAAGTTTAAGCTACAGTTTTTCGTCATATTGGCTTGTTTTGCCATCGTCTTTTTTATTTTTTTATCAAGGGCCAAGCAAGAATACTTTTTGCCTTAGCCGCTTGTATATTCCAGATATCACTTGCGCGTTGCTTGCATATGCCTACTTTTGAAAGAGCCTAAAATCATTAATCACTGGAGGAATGAAACACAAGGCGGCTTGGCTGCAATATTCTAGTTTGGCTGCTCCAGTTTGCGCTGTGTTGCAAGTTTAGGCGAGGATTACGTTATCTGACATTTCGAACATGTAAAATACAAATAACATTTACTTTTTCTTCGTATTCGCTGACTTTTAATACACAATTATGCATACTTACGCTTGTTTCTCAAAGGGAAAGACGGACTACTACTACTATTTGCTATGATTCTGGCAGACTTATTTTGTTTAATTACCTTTCTTCATGTTGAGGGTACTCTTACCCTGGTCTTTCTCTAGAATGTCTCTGATGTGATCAGAGAAAGCTATCTGAAGCGCCTGTTTACTAACTAAATTAAATTCTTAATTCACTAAAAACAATTTACATTCAATTCGTTTGAAAATTATAGGTACTTATACTTTTAAACCTATTAAACAATGTTTCTTCAAATTAAGATCTTCGAATAACTCAAAACCTAAGTGTGTGTATGTCAACATTGATTAAATTCCATATAAAACTCTACTATATTTAAGAAAATCTATCTTTTGTTACAGAACCAGCGGTAGAATGTCCGAAAACGTCCTCTCGTTCAAAGCCGATGCGTCAGACAACAAGGCGAGGTACACCTGCGAAGCAAAAAACATCATGATCAGCAACACTTTGAAGGCAGAAATCGACCTTACAGTTCTATGTAAGTACATATATCTTACATTATATTATAAAAACGAATTGGAAAAGGGTATTAAACGTGACAAAGCGTTAGAATATAATTTATGTTGGAATCTTTTTGACTCAATATTCTATTTTTATATAGCACTACATTGTGCTAGCGATGTTTTAACTATAACTATAGTTCCTATCACCGAAACTTTACAAAATTTCAAAGGTTGGATTACATTAATTTGGCTTTGTGTGGGATTTAAAACCATAACACTGGGCGTAGCGTCAGTGGCGAGGTTATCACTTAAAAGATCAAGCCATCCGTGCAGTCTATATATCGCACTTTTAATAAACATCTGAGTATTTCGGTTCAAACAAATTTAAACTCTGTTGCAAAAACTTAAGACAAATATAATATTAGAATTTATAGTCATACAATTAGAGTTTAAATTGTTTTATTTTAAAATTTCGACTTGAGTCCCGTTTTATTAAGAGTGCGATATGAAGTATTTTATTTCGTATCTAGTCGCCCATTTTACCGTAGAGGGTAAAGGTGGCAAAATTTACAAATCGCAACATAGCTTACACAAATTTAGTTAGAATCCAATAAGACGTGCTCGGCTCGTGTTTTGAATAGTACCTTCAAAGACCGAAGCCCTTTGGGAAATAAACGAGAACAACCCCAAAGCAATTATATAATATCAAGTAATAAATAAGGTGGGAATGAGAACAATATTGTTCCTTATCTCAAAATTGGTGAAAGTTTCTAAGATGAAACCGGTAATATAAAAATAACAACGCTTAAAATAACTTAAATACATACATAGTCTATATCCCTGAAAGTGTAGGTAAAAGAAAATTACAATCAATTAATAAGAAATTAATTCTCATACAATAGAGGAAGAGCGTTTTGCCCTTTACCGGACATAGATCAGACTCCGTGTTGCTATTTAGAATTTCTTGGCAAAAAATCCCAATACTAATCCAAAACCTTTTGCTCGATGTCTAGAACTATGCTCAGTATATGGCTAATAGGCACGCTCTGTGTAACGCAGGACTTAAGCCTTAGCTGAAGAAATGTGTAAACATCGTCCAAAGTAATAATAATATAAGTGTGTGATGCTCTGAATTGTGAATTGAGACGGAGACCTTATGCACAGTATTTATCACAGTACGACTGACCTACCTAGCTAATTTATACCGTGTTAAATGACAAATACTAATAAACTTTTATCCGTGTCTTCTTTACATCATACTAAATAACTTTGTTCTAATAATTTTTAGAAAAGTTAATACTTCTTCCAAAAAACCTAGTTTAAAATTGCATGGGCTTCGCCTCCCGCACAACGAATACTGCTCCGCGGAGTGTTCTTTGGATACGCAGTGTTTTTTGCCATGAGTAGTCTTAAGTCCTAGCCGTGCCATAAGAGCACCCAAATTCAATATTTTTATTATTGTATAAAAAAAACATCAAATAATGGATTATAAAAAGTAAAGGTTGTTAAGGTGTAAATAAGTCATAGATTAGTATGCTTCAATTAACCCTGTATAAAATCCTGAATTATCCAAGACGCAGTCAAAAGCCTCTATAACTAAACACAAACTAACTTCAGCCGAAATTATATGAAAACACCCGTGCTTCCGAATAATTTGTTCTTCCGCTCCTTGTAACAAAATCAAAACCTTGTCTCAAATCACACCGCAATATCATCACCATACCTCATCCCCTTGTTTGATTCCAGTGAAAGAGTCCGATATCAAAACGAGTAATTCCGTGAACAACCCTCTGAGTTTATCCCCTTAGAGCCGCCAATCCTTTGATAATATAACTCTATCAGCTACAGGGGTAGTCAAAAGCGCAGTAATTTCGATATTGTGTGGTACAAAGACGGAACGCAAAGCTTTTACACGTTTCAATCTTAGTTCTATACATATTATACGGTGTGTTGAACTTGTTTGCGATTGCTACGAACTAATTTCTTAAATACTAGCTTTTGCCTGCGGCTTCGTTCGTGTAAAAGTAGGTTAGGTTATGTTAGCAACAGCACTTTTTTGTTACTCGGTGATAATATAGCTTTCTAATGGTGAAAGTATTTTTTAAATCGGTTCAGTAGTTTTTAAGTTATACTCTTACAAACAAACAAAAAATCTCATCTTTGCTCTTTATAATATTAGTATAGACATAGACTAGCAGTCCGCGGTTCACACACATTTATTACTGCTTACATAGCCAACTTCAGGGTAAAGTGGGTTTCTTATGGTAACAAAATAAATAAAATCGATTCAGTAGTTTCAGAGTTTATCAATTATAAACCACCTCTCTTCTTTATAATATGAGTATCGTTAAAAATATAGGAAATTTTATTCAGTAAAATGTTGGTCAGGGAACAATTAATGGGAGTATTCATTTTGCGTATTTTATACATTTCTTTTATTAAAATGATGGATAACTGAAACGGTATTTAAAAATAATATAATCCTGATTAATGTAATATTAATATTAAATATATCTGTCATCTTCAAATCCTTAAAGCTTATGGTCTACACCATGCCCCAAACAAATGTCCCCAAAATCCTGTCTCATTGTTTATTTACAAAGAAGCGGCAGGTAAGTCAGGTGTGACCACCCAACCGTAGAGGGGACCGGCATTTTTATACAAAACTCAAATGCTTGACTTGTCAAAGACTTTTGAAGTTAAGCTTCTATCGATCTTTGAATGACGGTAATATGATGTCCCTGTGTAACTTCAGCAACGTTAAATAGACCATGAAGAACGGCTAATGAATGTGAATTTGTTTCTGGTCGTGATTCCGTACGATGAGCAAAGTTCTAATCGCTGTTGCTAAATTAGGAAAGTCTTATACAGTTCTTAATTTAACCCAGAAAGTTTTAATTTAAGGAGTGTGTCTTCTCGCTCCTTGGTGTAGCCGTTTCTAGTGGAATATTATGTGCGACACAGACAATGGCAACTATGTCAGTATTTATATGTAAATTATTTGGTAGAATACAATTGTAACCATTTTGTGTTTAGGACAATCATGAAGTCATCTAGATAGGTTTCAGACTATTAGACAAGACACTTACATAATCTTACATCTACATCTTTAAAAGGGTAGACACAGAGGTATTACAATCATATTAAGGCAAACCTATTGGCGTCCACCGGGCCCTAGACTCAGACTGAGAATTTATTTAACACGGTATCCCACTTTACACAACACGGGAATCGTACCCAAGACCGCATAATCGCATACACTATGTAATTTTACTGTAATATACATTACTTAGCAATATTTGTTCTAAAGTTTATATAAACACATGTATCAGCTGAAACAGCAAACAGCAATACCATCTCATTATATTAAAAGTTTCCATACAAAGTAATTTGACGAAATCCCTTGGCAAGATCCACACAGATTCCGGGATTAGTATCTGCTTATATCCCAAATTAATTAGCGCTAATTGGCTCGCTTACCCCTTAAGAGATAAAAGCGTGAGTGATTCTTAATTGACTTTTGGCGTTGGACATGTGAGGTCTATAAGTACTTACCCTAATTGAAAATAGAGTAATCAATTACATGATCATTTACTTCCGATTGGTTTAGTTTGTGGTCAATTCTTGTGTGTTTTGGTATAGATGTCAGCTGTTCAGATACAGTTGTATTTATATTAAGACATGCTTTATAATCTTTTTATAATATACTAGCTTTTACTCACGGCTTCGCTCGTGTAAATGCAGGTTAGAATA